>JAUMJK010000797.1:0-419755 GCA_033558105.1 Coccyzus lansbergi | reverse complement strand
ACCCCTCTAAACTCCGCCTATTCACAACTCGCTCTAGGCTTGGCCACGCCCCCTTTCCCCCTCCCCTCCCTCCGCCTCTGCTGAATGTGTGTGTGTGTGTGTGTGTGACCGTGTGTCTGTGTGTGCGCGCGCGCCGCGAGGGGGGGTGGAGTGGAGCGTGCCGGGGTGTGGGGGGGGGGGGGGAAGGGAAAGGAGGGGAAGCTCGGTGAGGGGGGGTAAGCGAGGCGGGAGGGGGGGTGGTGGGGGGGGGAAGGAGGGAGGGGGCAGCCATGCCGAGGGGGCGGCCTCCCAAACCCAGCGGGGAGAGTAGCAAGGCCGGCACCGAGTCAGGTAAAAAAAAAAACAAAAAAAACCCTTCAGCGCTGCTCGGCACACGCGCCCCCCCACCTGAGGGCGGCGGCGGGGAGGGAAGGAGGGAGGGAAGGTGAGGAAGCCTCCGCGGAACGCTCGCATATAGTCCCCGGATATGGTGGGGGGAAAGGAAGGAAGGGAGGGAGCGAGGGAGGCCGGGTCTATTGTGCGACTTGTATAGGGCGGAGGGGGAGGCAGCGCGGCCCGGCCCGGCGGAATGATACCGAGCCGGGGCAGCGCGCGCCGCCCGCCCGGCACTCCCTTCCCGACCGATCGCGGGCGAGAGGGAACGGCGGCGGCCGCCGCGGAGGGCGCGGGGAGGGCGGATTGGGGTGGTGCGGCCCGGCGCAGTGATACCGAGCCGGGCAGCGTGCGGCCTGCCCTGTAGTGCCGATCGGGGTAGTTGGGGTGGCGAAGCGAGGAGCGAAACGGGCTCCTGGCTTGGCGGAGGGGGAGGCGGCGCGGCCCGGCGGAAGGATACCGCGAGCCCGCGGCCGCTGCCTCATCGCGGGGCTGCTCAGAGGGGCTGGGGAGGCAGAAGTGGCGGCGGCGTCTTCTTCTTCGCCTGCTGCCTCGCTTCTCTCTTCCCTCCCGGTGCTGCTGGAGGCTGGAGGGAGAGCCCGGGTGGGCTTGGGAAAGGAGAGGAGGGGGAGAGCAGAGGGCAGCGAGGCTCCCGAGTCCTTCCACCTCTCTTTCTCTGCCCCTCACGCTGCTCCCCAACCCTCCCCCCCCCCCCCCAAGCTTTGAGTGCTTCCAATAAAGGATGATGAAACGACTGAAAATAAGATCTTTTCAACTCTCCCATCGTTCTGATCGCTTGTGTTATTTGAGTCTCTAAAATTGAGTCTCTAAAAAATACTTTTGTAGTCGGTTTTCTTTGTTGAGTATATAAAGAGGAACTGTTCTCCTTGCAGTCCTTTCTTTCACGCCCATTTTTTTTTACCTTCTCTCTTAAATTTTGCTTGCACCGTCAATGACTGGAGAATTCCTCAGGGCAGGAGAGGTTTCATGGGCTTGGACCTTTTTTTCTGCAGCAGTTTGTGGCTAGCGAGTTTCCCCAACCTTTTGTGCGATTCTTATTTTGCTCATATTATGGTTGGACTCGATGATCTGGTGGGTCTCTTCCAACCTGGTGATTCTATGATTCTACGATGTTCCTAGAGATCTGCGAATAACACCTCATTTAAGCAAAAAAAAAAAAACTGTGAGAATACTGTGTAGACCTCTTGAAAGGCTCCTCTTTCAGTGCAAGCACGTAGCAGATTTGGTTTTCTTTTGCCTTTTTTTTTTTTTAAACCAGATAGCACAGTGAGGTTTTTCATGGAACATTGAATTACCATGGTTATTTCAGCCGTTGCAAGTCAGCTAATGAATATTTTCAGTATATACTTAGAATATCTGGGGTTTTGTAATGCTTGCAGATCTGGCTCTTCAAGAGGAATGTGTAGGTGAGCCTTCTGTGGAATATTATTTTGTAGAACTGCAGTGGGATGACAGGCAAAAAAACCCCCTCCTGCTGTACAAAATGAGTGTTTGGAAGTTGGTTGAAATGTTTTCTCCAGTATAGAAAGCCTCATAGAATCACCAGGTTGGAAAAGACCCATCGGATCATCGAGTCCAACTATTCCCATCAAATACTAACCCCGTGTCCCTCAGCACCTCATCCATCCATCCATCCATCCATCCCTTAAACCCCTCCAGGGAAGGTGATTCAACCCCCTCCCTGGGCAGCCTGTTCCTACCAGAAGTTTTTGTTATGTTTTTCTTGGTTTTGGATGCTTTGATCTCATTTTTTGAACACTGAATGATAAATATATAAAGGAGGATGCAAAGAGCTCTCTCTGTTTACAGGTAGTTTTGGAAGCTGAGGTTGGCTTGTTTGTTGTGGTTTTTTTTTTAAAATTTATTGTAATTAAAATGGCTACTTGATTCTAAGTAGGTTTTGTGAGGGTACAAGTGTTGCATCATGCATGTCAGCTTGTGTAATAATGACACCATGTACGGAAGAGAAAATTACTGAGACAAGCTACTCAGAAAAAGTGCCTGGTAGCTGTGTCCCTTTTCCTTGTAGGAATTTGATATTAGACCCTTTTTATAGTAAGAGATGTGTCTTACAGGACTTAATGTGAGTTTGATCATATTTTGTATACTTCCTGTATTATTTAAAAAGAAATTTTCCATTTGTGGAAGTATCATAGAGGTAGGCTGATTACAGACAGTGCTTTAGAATTACAAGGTCTAGGGATTCCTCCAGGACTCGGACACTGCAATCTGCATTTGCATGGATTCTGCCCTTTGCAGGCAAACACTGTGGGTTCTGGATTCTTTGCTCCTTGAAATGTCAGCAGTTTGAGAAAACAGCAGAGTCACTGTTTGTAAGTGACCCTTCTTTTCCCTCTCTGCTTACTTGTGGCTTAAGAGAAGGTCATGAATGAAGAACCTCTGGCTGGCAGGACAGCTTGGATCTGGGGACTTTATGCTCTCAGGACATTCGGCTCTTTGTCCCATTCAGATATAGACTGACTGACTTTGAAAACTGGTTGTGAATTCCATAGGCTTTGCTTCCATTTTATTTACAAAATAGCTGTTTACAAAAATAAATTCCCTATCTTTTGCTTAAGAAGTTGTGCATTTTTATTCCATTTTAGTGAGGACCTCGGATGTCCTCCAAGCCCGGTACATTAGTGACTTTCATGGAAGAGAAGTGGCATTCTTTGTATGTTTATGGTAACACAGCTTTGAAAGAAAGTAAAGGTGAATCAGTAACGTTTGATTGTGCAGCTTGCCTAGACTTCTTTAACCACCGTGCATGTCAAATACTAGACATGATTACTAGACTAGGTTGAATATGTTGTATAAGAACCAGCTCTAGGTTAAAATAGTCAAAACAGTATCTTGACTTCAGTGGCTGCTCTTCTTCTCCTGGAGAAGAAGAGGCTGAGAGGAGACCTCATTGCTCTCTATAACTACCTGAAAGGAGGTTATAGAGAGGAGGGAGCTGGGCCCTTCTCCCAAGTGACGGGGGACAGGACAAGAGGGAATGGCCTCAAGCCTCTCCCAGGGGAGATTTAGGCTGGACATTAGGAAAAAGTTTTTCACGGAAAGAGTCATTGGGTACTGGCAGAGGCTGCCCAGGGAGGTGGTTGATTCTTCTTCCCTGGAGGTGTTTATGTCGCAGGTGGACGAGGTGCTGAGGGACATGGTTTAGAGATTGATGGGAATGGTTGGACTCGATGGTCCGGTGGGTCTCTTCCAACCTGGTTATTCTATGATTTTATGACTCTCTTGCTGTTCTTGCGCCCTCAGTTGTCTCTTTTTGCTCTAAATTTTCCTTCCTCACGGTGAAGTTCCCTTCTGTTTGGTACAGTACCACTTGTCACTATTTGAGTAGCAGCAACATGAAATCATGGTTTTTTTTCTGTTCGCAGCTGTCTGGTCACTTTCAAATAGCAGGAGAGGAATTCTTTGAACAGCAAAGTGAAATATTTTCAGGGTGTACCGAAGCAATTTTTAAGCCTAGAGTGCATGTCCTATATTTAAGTCTCCTATTTTCACACAATTGTAAACTGAGTTCTTTCAAGTGAAGTTAAAACTTGAGTATTTTCTGCCTTCTGAGGGCATGAATTTTAACAGAATTCACGTATGAAGAATGATAAGTGTTAGATACAGAAAGGCAAGGAACACAGAAAGCAGTGAGCTTCATGGCTGCCTCTGGCGAGCTGATTGTATTTGGTTTGCTTCCTGTCAGTCCTCTGGCATCTCTCTGGGTTTGGAGAATAATTTCTGAGGCTTTATATTCCAATTTTGTATTATTGAAGGAAAAAGGAGCTCGCTGGTTTATATAAACTCACTGAAAACTATTGTAAATTATTTTTGTAGTTCTGCACTAAGATTTTTATGACTGACAAGTAAAAGAATAGATGAGTGATGTGCAGGCAAGAATGAAGAGGTGATGGTACTGCTGCTGTGATGTAGGCCAAGTGTTTTAAATATGATAAGTATAGGTAATTCCTTTTTAAAACATACAGGAGCAACAGCTGCTGAAGCTTTTGCCTTAGAGTGTCTTTAGGCTTTAGTAGTGACAATTTTTTTTGATCTTTTCATTGCCCTGCAGTAACAAAATCTGAATTTATGCAGGAAGGGTATGTTGGGTTTTGGTGAGAATATGATATGCTTAAGATTGGACTTTGGATATATTTGTATCCAAACTAACAGCTGAAAAATGCTAGTTTGGTGTTTTCATATGCAGCTGTCAAAAAGTATAACTCCTGGTTTGGAATATTTAGCAGTAAATATAGCAATATTTACCTGAATGTCAGATGATGCTATCAGAGCTGGTTAAGGAAATGTCAGTTTCCAATTATCTGTGTAGTTGAGGATGATGTGGATGGTATAAGTGGTGGGTTGACCCTGGCCAGCACCCATCAGCCACTCATTGACTTCCTTCTGCACTATAGTGAGAGAAAATTGGAATAGCAAAAGCAAGGAAAAGCTTGTGGGCTGTGATAAAGACAGTTTAATAAATGAAGGAGGGAAGAAATAAACCAAGCCCCAAAACACAAAACAAAGAGCCAAGTGATGCAAAGGGAAGCGTTCACAACCAGACTAATACTCAGTGCCTAAGGTCAGATTGCCTTGGAAGGACTATCCCTGGGTTTGTATTGCTTAGCATGATTTTGTGTGGCATGGAATATCCCTTTGGTTAATTGGTATCATCTGTCACCTCTAGCCTCTTGCTGACCCTTATTCCAGGTTATCGTGAGGGCAAAGTGAGAAACAGAGAAGGCCTTCACACTGTTCAAGCATTATTGAGCAAGAGCTAAAGCACTGGTGTGTTATCAGCATTGTTTTAATCACAGATTTAAAACGCAGCACCATATGGTTTGCCATGAAGAAAGTTAACTCTGTCTTAGCCAGACCCAGTGCAATCTACTCGACATCTAACCAGCAACAATGGAGCTATTAATCCCGTATCCTACCAGATTTCTCTGCTGCCAGCAGTGCATCAGTGTGGCCTTGCAGCTTCTGGAGTGTGGTGCAGAAAGGAGTGCAGCTGCTTTGTGTTGGCAAATGCTGAGCATTTGGTGCCTGAATGCTCATCTCAGCAACGTGCTTTCGGAAAGGAAGTGTCTGGGCTGCTATGACTTTAAATTCCACATTGAGTCTTGAACAAATGAAACAAAACTATGTTTTCTTGTATGAATGAATCCTAATTTGATATGTCAGCTGAGAGTTGAGTCTTTCCCCTGAGCCTCCCATTCATCAGAATTCGTGAGGAATGACTGCTCTTTTTCGTAAAGAAAGTGCTGAGTTGGGTTTAAACCAACCTGATTCTTTTAGAATTGCAGGACTAAGCAAAATGTTTTAATGATTCATTATTTTCTGTGTTTGATGAATTCTAGCGCAGTAGGAGGAAACAGCAATATCGCCACCCTTGTTTTATTCTCCTGTCCTACTGCTTTCTTTCCACTCATAAATTAGTAAATGGGTTTTAATAGGGTCAGACCATTTTGTCCCTAGACTTTCCAGCTGCCATTTAACTTAAGTGACAAGTTTTCATCCATGAATTCCACAGGATTGAGTGTTGTATTCACAACATCCTCTCAGTTGGATCTGAGTAGGCTGTTAGAGTTGTAAGAAGGGCCGTAATGTGTTGCCTTTACAGCTGACTGAGTCCATCTGCGCCTTGCGGAGAGGACTGCAGGCACAGTGCTTCTTACATAAGGAAGGAATGGTTGAGAGAGCTCTCATTTTGTCTTCATCTTTCCACGTTGAGTTGTCAGCAGCAGCTTACAGCAGAGAGCACCTGCTTGCTGACTCAGCTGCTGAGATCAAGTTTTCATGAAGGCTGTATCGCAGAAATCTGTAGTGGAGTTGTACCAAAGCTTGATTCCTGCTGCTCTGTGAGGGCTTGTTTCAAGAGACCTTGAAGGCTGTAACATAAAGGAGGACTTATTCGAATACTCTTAAAACTGAAAATTTAGTATCTTTGATAGGTACTTTGCAAATGTGCTTCTTATATTTTAGGGCACTCTGGACAAATTGTGAGAATCCAGCCAAAATGTATGTCAGTGTGCTGAGTACTCCCTGTTGACACTTGTCTGTCTCTCTCAAGATGCGATGGAATAGAGTTAACTTATATTGCAGTTAGACATATATGCAACTGAAAAAAAAAATGGAAAATGCAGTGGATTTTGTCGTTTCCATACAGTTAGTAAATGGCAGTATTTAAAACTTTGCAGCTGTTCAGCGAGGGTTATAATTTACAGCAGTGTGCAGAGCTGGAGGAATCACTTGGTTTTCAGGGGATTTGTAACTGATACTCAGTTTGTGGTTTTTGTCTATGTTTGTCTGTGGATGTCAGTAGGCAGCTTCTCTCTAGTAAGCGCATGCCAATTTTCAGTGCAAGTTTATTGATGTTATATACTTCATGATGTTATATACCCTCTGTACTCAGCACTGGTGAGGCCGCTCCTTGAAACCTGTGTTCAGTTCTGGGCCCCTCACCACAAGAAGGAGGTTGAGGCTCTGGAGCGAGTCCTGAGAAGAGCGACGAAACTGGTGAAGGGGCTGGAGAACAGGCCCTATGAGGAACGGATGAGAGAGCTGGAGGTGTTTAGCCTAGAGAAAAGGAGGCTGAGAGGAGGGAGCTGGCCTCTTCTCCCAAGTGCCAGGGGACAGGACAAGAGGGAATGGCCTCAAGCTCCACCAGGGGAGGAGGGTCATTGGGCATTGGAATAGGCTGCCCAGAGAGGTGGTTGATTCACCTTCCCCGGAGGTGTTTAAGGGACGGGTAGATGAGGTCCTGAGGGACAGGGTTTAGTGTTTGATAGGAGTGGTTGGACTCAATGATCTGATGGGTCTCTTCCAATGTGGTTATTCTGTGATTCTATACTTAATCAGTTAATGTCTTCAATAAAACTTCAAACTTCTGTGTTGTTGACCTGAATGGTGTTTGTTTTACCTCTTTGACAGAGAGAAGACTTATGTGTTCATCTGGACAGAGTATATCTGACAATGGATAGATTGCTTAATCTGTGAACTTAATATTTACATTTTTCTGGAAGCGTAGGCACCTTATAAGCTGTTTATGATAGGGTTGGTAGACTGACAGATGTCCAGTTGTGACCATCAAATGCTGTGTCATGTATGTCAGTATTTTTATTTTGTTTCCCTTAGTACATAGCGAATGTGTAGAGGTCTTTTGTAGCTTAAATAACAAATTAATGGTTGCATTTAAAAGGATAGGATCCATATCCAACACTATCAACTTAATTTGCATCATCTCCCGTGTATTTGGGTATTCAAAAGTATCAGTCTTCAGGATAGGCTCAGTATTTTGCAGTGTTTGGCTTGTTTCATGGTCTAAGCTAATGAATCTAAAAGCTCTTCTTTCTCTGATAGAACAGAAGGTGATTGCACAACTGGGTTTTATTGCTGGTTTCCTTGAAATATGGTAATGTAGGCTATTAGTTTGATTTGCCATGATATAGAGATATCAGCGTAAATAGTGTCTTCATCTGATTAATTCTTCTAGCAAAAAACTGTCACACTGCTATTTCATTCAAACAGTCAGAAGTCATACTTTGACTGCATGAAACCTGCCTGGAAAGTTAAAATATCACTCCCTCGCTTGTTACTGTTGTAATTGACAGTCTCTTTCCTGTTTTTTTGTTTTCCCAATTCTAAGCAGAGCAAAACAGTTTTGTCCTTGCTGTTATTAAATTGCTTGATTTCATAAGGGAGATTATTCTGAATACTCTCTTTTTTACTACTGGAAGAATAAAATGAAAAGTTCTTTCTTGTGTCTTTTATTAAAGGGAGCCATGCAACTCTCAAAAACAGCCAATATTGGGCTGGTAAAAGAGCCAAACTGTTTTAGTGAAAGTACAAGTCAAAAAAAAAGATCATTATAGTCTCATCTTTCCCTTCAGCTGCATCCGACATGTTGTTAATGAATAAGTTTTATTCTAATTTTAATCTGCATTAAATATGTCTTGCCCTTTGAGTGCAAGTGAAAGAGTTGAACTTTCACAGTTCTTTTGAATCCGAAGTGGACTGTTTGTCTATTCATACTTACTGTAACTACTTAAGATAAGTCTTCAGCCTGATCTTCCAATAGCTGAACCTTTGAAGATTTCTGGAATCTAACCTAAACTGATTCGCTGTGCCTTATCCTTAAGGATTTGTGCAGTGAGCTTTCTGCCAGTCAAGCTGGACTGTACAGTCCAGATGCTGATTAGAGTGTACAGTCCTGATTCCCAAATGTTTTTCTTTTCAACAATAGGAAAGCATGAAACTTGGCTTTGAAAGGGTTACAAGTATTTTCTTTGCAAGAGTAATGCTTAAGATTTTACAGACATAAGCCATGAAGTTTCTGAATGTGTCTTGTTTCTTCTTCCTTGGACTCTCAGGGCTGTTAAGAAGGTGGAAAGGCTTGCAGGCAGCTCAGGGTTTATGATCACCATGAACTAGTCTTTAGAAACTCCTAATGCTTCAGCATGGGGTGCGGTGTATTCAAGTCCTGATTTCCCAAAGTTTGGGCTGTTTATCTCTCTTTTTTTTTCCACCAAAATACTTTAAAGTTGTGCTTTTGTTACCCCTTTCTGTTTATTTCAGTGGCAGTTATTTTCTTTTTAAAGATAAACTGAAATATCCTCCTTCTGCATGTCTTTGCGCATTGTGTGATGTCATTTCATACAATTATAAGTTATTACTTAAATTCTGTTGAAACATCTCAAGGGTATTTTAAGTTTTTGTTAACTTTTAATTAATTAAAAGTCCCTTTTTTGAATTCCCAAAGAAAATTCTTAGCCTGTAAATAAGTCAGTATTCACAGAATCACAGAACAACCAGGTTGGAAGGGACCCATCAGATCATCTAGTCCAACCATTCCTATCTAACACTAAACCAAGTCCCTCAAGACCTCATCCACCCGTGTCTTAAACACCTCCAGGGAATGTGAATCAACCACCTCCCTGGGCAGCCTATTCCAATGCCCAATGACCCTTTCTGTGAAAAACCTCCTCCTAATCTCCAGCCTAAATCTCCCCTGGCGGAGCTTGAGGCCATTCCCTCTCATCCTGTCCCCTGTCACTTGGGAGAAGAGCCCAGCTCCCTCCTCTCTACAACCTCCTTTCAGGTAGTTGTAGAGAGTAATGAGGTCTCCTCTCAGCCTCCTCTTCTCCAGGCTAAACAACCCCAGCTCTCTCAGACGCTCCTCATAGGATCTGTTCTCCAGCCCCTTCACCAGCGTCGTCGCTCTTCCCTGGACTTGCTCCAGAACCTCAACATCCTTCTTGTGGTGAGGGGCCCAGAACTGGACACAATAGTCAAGGAGAGGCCTCACCAGTGCTGAGTACAGAGGGAGAATCACCTCCCTGGACCTACTGGTCACACCATTTCTGATACAAGCCAGGATGCCTTGAGGTTGATATAGATGGATGCACATCTTAATAAAAAAATACGCTACTGACCTAAAAAGCAAGTTGTGTGGTAATCTCATTTGGATGCTATTGAGTATGGTTTGGGTTTTTTTTTGTGTGTTTGAAACTGTAGAAATGTTAGCACCTTTGATTATGTCAAAGTTATTCCTCTGCTATTTCAACTGCTTAGTCTTTGTTTTCATATGTTGTCTGGTGTCTTTGATCTTGACAGTGAATGTGTAAAGATAATCTCTTTAGTTCATGGAGGAGGTTTAAAGGCCTTTCTGAAGTCATGGGTTGGATCATTTTTCTGTTGTCAGTTTAAAGGGAGAGGTCAGCCCTTCATAGGGTTGAACAGCTACTCTTCTGGCGGAAATGAAAGCTTCTTTCATTAAGGTTTCATGTAGTGCAGGTATTGGTGTAGATTTTTCTTTCAACCTCCCTATTTCTTGTCAAGCCAGTATTTACAGAAACTGATTTTGTGCCTTTCATTCTATTTATCACAAGGATACTTAAAGGACAGTATCTTGTAATTAAAGCTGTGGTTTTCAGCTTTTGAAGAATTGTGACAGTTTCAGGGATGCAAAAGAAACCTGTAATTGGTACAATTTGCATATACTATGAATTTATAGCTGAGTTCTTTAAAGAATGCAGTAGATGTAAGTTCCTATGTGTTGAAGAATTGTGATATTTAAGCCAATTATTTATTTCTAACCGAAGGGAGCACAACTAAACTTAGCAAAGAAAAACTTGATTGGGTGACTCTTGAACAGAAATGGGGTGTGTGAATCCCCAGGATGTATTTTTGGTTGTGATTTCTTACCCAAAATATCTTGTCCTGAAATGTTTCCTAGAGCTTCCTCAACTACAAACTTAAGTTTATTTGTGAGAATTTTAGCAAGAAAAATAGGTCAAGACATAAGGTACTGATTTTTCTTTTCCACACTCTTGAATGAGTCAGAACTTTGAGGGAGGTACAGTACTGAGCAGAAACACTGAATTAATCCCATTATTTGGTTTCCTCTGAAGATACATAAACAGGATGATGTAAACCTCGGGTGTTGTTGCTACTTCCTTTGCATATATGGTTGGAAGTACCGACTTTCTTAAAGGGAAACTTCAGACTTTGTGTGTCTAGATAATCAAGATTCTCTTTTTCTTTTTTGTATGCTATTGCATTGTGTTGTTGATGCACTTTGAGTTGAGATGTTGGTTGTTGTGTTTGAAATGTGATCCTGTGGGGTTTTTTTGTCTTTAGTGCCCTTAATCTGCAGCACAAGTCAACTGTTTCTTATTTTTGTTACATTAAAACTGCTTTGAATGATCTTACATACTGTAACTCCTCCTTCCAATGACTTTTCTTAAAGTTTTTCTTAAATAAAGATAACTTCCTTAGTAGTATAGGATCTTCTCACGTGTAAAATGTGTGTAACTTGGATAATTTTGCTATATGGAAAACATTATTAGGACATAGAAACTTGCAACTTGTATAACAAGAAAACTGTGGGCTTAGGCCTGGTCTATTAAAAAATAATATTTTTCTCCACTGAATTAATGTGTATACAGTTTAACAGTTTATTGCATCTCTCAGCAATTTGAAACATTGGTGTTGGTTTTACAGTTGTAAAGGTATCTCTTAAAGGTTTTACACTGCCAGAAGTAGAAGAAAGAAAAGATACCTGAATTTTCTTATAGGGAAAAAAAAAAGAGAGAAAGGAGCAGAGAGTCTCTGTAGTCAGAACTGCTGACTATGTTGTATTTAAAGTGGGGTTTTTTTAGAAACACATGATGTAATATTATTAAAAGTAACTGCTGGCAATATCTTGCTTATGCCTGGTGTATTTGGCAGCGTTTTATTTTGGTGCAAAGTTGATGAGAATTTATGAAGTGCAGAAAGAATTTATTTCAAATTACTAGGATAAGGTGATTAATTATCTCCTTAGCGCCTGACAGTTAGAGGCATGAATATGTTCCTTTGATCCTGTGTCAGTAGAAGCAGTAATTTTTATGCCTGAGATCTTCAGAATCCGGTGAATTTAGAATCTTGTGTAAGTTAAAATCTTAAAGGAGTTTGAATAGTTTCTGCTTCAAAGAATTCTGGGGTTTTTGCAATAAATTATAAGAAATGTATCTGCATACAAATGTATCAATGCTTATTTTGTAGATGGTGTTCTGATACTGAATACTGAGGACAGTGATTTTCTCTACCAAGTACCAAACTGCTATAAGTGTGAGATTTGTTTGCTGTCTTTTCCAAAAGAGACCCAGTTTCAGCGCCATATGAGGGATCATGAGCAAAATGACAAGGTAGGAATTTGAGTAGATGTAAACTTAAAAAATACCAATGTATAATTATATTTTCATATACTGCCAAGTAAAGGTAACCCAAGAAATTGTTTTCAGTTTTTTTTATCATATCATAGAATCATGTCGCTAGTAATTACTACTCGGGGAACCACAGGGTGTAGTGAAGTCTCTTTCATGTTTCCTTGTATATCCTTTGAGACAGAACCTTCCTTACTTTGATGCCATTTAGTTAGATTGTTGTTTCCAGTTCAGTAATTTCTAATTTTAGCCATTGTCTTTGATTTATGAAGTATTCAGGTAGCTGAGAAAATGTATGACTTTTTAAATTGAATTTGCAAGCTAATTCTACACTTTGGCAACAGAAATAAAATAATGTTTACATGGATTAACTGGATCCTGCTAGTCTCATAGCTCTTTTCATTAATGCCAAGTTAACTAATCTAGTATGTGTGCATTAGTCTGTAGGTTTGTAATCGGCTACAGTGATGAAGCTAATCAAATTTAGAAAAGAATGAGAAAAATGCAGCTATGTAATTAAGACTGGACTGACTTTAAATGAAGCTTTTGTTACAGGTTTCACCTGTAACCTGAAACACTTCATTTCTGTTCCTTGGTTTCTATTTCACAAAACTACAACTACGTGTAATGGGAAAATAGTTTTATAATTGTTAGAGGTAGCTGTAGGTACAGATTAATTTTTACAAAATGTTGGACTTAGAGATAATTCATGTATGCAAAGAACTACTTAAACAAGTTTGTGTTGTCAAGTTGGTTTATAAAAATGGGAGTTGATATTGTGAAAATCATACTATTGCGCATTTGTGTAAGAGCCTCTATCTCTAACATAGGTGATGCTGTCAAAGAATGAGAACTGATTGTGCTGATACTGGCTAAAGAACAGTCAGTCCTAGCATAAACTAAGCTCTTTGCTGGTTCAATTATTAATTTTGGTTAATGAGAGTTTACAATCTCAATAAATTAGGGAAGTTTGTATCGATGTCTTGCTCATTCTTTTCTTCTGTTAACTTCAGTCTTTTCAGACAGTCTGTGTTGAGTCTCTGCTTTCTTTATTTCCCCGTCTTCTTTCCCCATATGCTTTTGAAGTGCTGTATTTGCATTTTCAGTAGCGAGATGCAAAGAACAGAAAATAATTAAAACTGATATTGTTAAGGATCATTATCATATGTAGGTATTTGTATTGCCCTATTTTATTCTAAACATTTTTATTTTTTGTCTCCTAAGCTGTAAGTACTTATGGAAAGATTGAAATTTGTTTTTATTTTTTTTGTGGTTTTAACAAACAGCCTCACCGATGTGACCAGTGTCCGATGTCATTTAATGTTGAATTCAACTTGACACTTCATAAATGTACTCATAATGGTGAAGAACCTACGTGTCCTGTGTGCAACAAGAAGTTCTCTAGAGTTGCCAGTCTGAAAGCTCATATAATGCTACATGAGAAAGAAGAGGTAATTAATGTTAAAGTTTAAATTATGAAAACATGTGCCATAATGGTTGTACTTAATCTCTTACCTATGTGCTTTAAATTGGAGGATTGAATAAACGGTCTCATCCAGAAGAAATAAAAAACTTACTAGGGATTCTGCTTTAATAATAGTAGCAGATATTAATACAATGGATATAAGAGTATATATGGCAGATGTCAGGGTGAAACACTTTAATCATCTGTTTCTTGCATCACAAAGCTGGTCCTTTATCTAGAACTTTCATCAACTTTTTTGAGTGGTTATTTTGCTTGTTACTTCCCCTCTTGCAATTTCATTTCCCATTTTTGTATGGCATTGGTTAAATCATAGAATCCTAGAATCACCAGGTTGGAAAAGACCCACCGAATCAGAGTCCAACCATTCTTATCAAACACTAAACCATGTCCCGCAGCACCTCGTCCAACTGTCCCTTAAACACCTCCAGGGAAGGCGAGTCAACCACCTCCCTGGGCAGCCTGTTCCAGTGCCAAGGAAATGACCAAGCTCCCATGGCGGAGCTTGAGGCCATTCCCTCTCATCCTGTCCCCTGTCACGTGGGAGAAGAGCCCAGCTCCCTCCTATCTACAACATCCTTTCAGGCAGTTGTAGAGAGCAATGAGGTCTCCTCTCAGCCTCCTCTTCTCCAGGGTAAACACCCCCAGCTCTCTCAGCCATTCCTCATAAGGGCTGTTCTCCAGCCCCGTCCCCAGCTTTGTTGCTCTTCTCTGGACTCACTCACAGAATCAGAATCATAGAACAACCAGGTTGGAAGGGACCCATTGGATCTTCTAGTCCAACCATTCCTATCTAACGCTAAACCAAGTCCCTCAATACCTCATCCACCCGTGCCTTAAACGCCTCCAGGGAAGGTGAATCAACCACCTCCCTGGGCAACCTATTCCAAAACCTCCAAAACACTCCAGAACCTCAACATCCTTCTTGTGGTGGGGGCGCATAATTGAACCCAGGATTCAAGGAGCGGTCTCAGCAGTGCTGAGTCCAGAGGGAGAATAACTTCCCTGGCCCTGCTGGTCATGCCATTTCTGATACAAGCCAAGATGCCCTTGGCCTTCTTGGCCACCTGGGCCACTGCTGGCTCATGTTCAGTCGCTGTCGACCAACATCCCCAGGTCCTTCTCCTCCAGGCAGCTTTCCAACCAGACTTCTCCCAGTCTGTAGCTCTGCATAGGGTTGTTGTGCCCCAAGTGCAGGACCCGGCATTTGGCCGTGTTAAACCTCACACCATTAGACTCAGCCCATGGATCCAGCCTGTTCAGATCCCTTTGGAGCCTTCCTGCCCTCCAGCAGATCCGCACTTCCACACGGCTTAGTGTTATCTGCAAACTTGCTCAGGGAGCACTCGATGCCTTAATCCAGGTCATTGATGAAGACATTGAACAGGGCTGGACCCAGCACTGAGCCCTGGGGAACCCCACTTGTCACTGGTCTCCGGCTGGATTTAACACCATTTCCCACCACTCTCTGGGCCCAGCCACCCAACCAGTTTTCTACCCAGGAGAGTGTGCGCCTGTCCAGGCCAGAGGCTGACAGTTTCTGCAGCAGAATTGCTGTGAGAAACTGTGTCAAAGGCTTTACTGAAATCCAGGAAGATGCATCTACAGCGTTTCCCTCATCCAGTAGTTGAGTTCTTATCAAATTCTTATCAAAAGTTAATATATTATCATATTTTGCACACTTGATAGTCATTAGTGCCTTACTGCAGTTGCTAGAGTTGATTATACTGCCAAGAACACCAAGTTTTCCTTCTGTGAAGACCCTTTTAAAATTGTGCTTTGTGTTGTAGAATTGGAGCAGAGTCAAGTACGCACATTTATTGCAAGATTTCTAATCATAAATATAATGATTGTATGTTTCTTCATACCTACTGCAGGCAGCTAGCAGCAGTTTTTACCAGTAGGTTTTCACTGATAGGCCTGTTTGCATTTTTCCTTCAACCAGGCAGGGAATGCCATCTGCAGAGAATTATTCCTTCTTTAATCTTGGTGTTAGTTTGCATTTTATCATGTATAGAACCAAGCTGAAGTGAGAGGACTTGTGTGCAATTTTGTTGCATGTTAACATATCTGTAATGATGCAGAATTTAATGGGTGTTTATTGAGGAAGCTTCATTTATGAATTGCTAAAAATACCAGAATTAGGAAACTGAGCATCAAGAAAGATGCCTAAGACTGATTTTTAGTGTTCATTTCTATCATAGAGTGTTTTTTCACCCACTTCAGCTGCTCCTCTTTTGATACGTAGTGCAGATGTCAGAAGAATAGGTTGTGTGATGCCTTTCAATTTAGAATTCAATCAGTAGCTTAAAAATTAAACTTGTATTAACACCTTTCAATTGCTAATGAATATATTCTTGTACTGCTCTAATTTATGATGAAACAGATAAATGCAACAAAGTCAGGGTACTGCAAGAATGACTTTTTGGGTAGTGATACACTGGGCCTGTTGGAGAGGTGGAATTTGAACTTAAAGCAAAGAGGGTTGAATATGGCACTAGGTGCCAATCAGGAGATTTTCGTAATGTGCAGGATAGGAAGTTGTCAGTGAAGTACATTGTCCCTGCTAACAGCTTTCACTTCCCTCTTACTGTTAGAAAAGCTGAAAATGGAGCAGAGAGAATACTCATATGTAGCATTTAGGGAGACTGCTGCACAAA
This sequence comes from Coccyzus lansbergi, assembly GCA_033558105.1. Taxonomy (NCBI): domain Eukaryota; kingdom Metazoa; phylum Chordata; class Aves; order Cuculiformes; family Coccyzidae; genus Coccyzus; species Coccyzus lansbergi. The sequence continues at coordinate 403,511 of JAUMJK010000797.1, read as the reverse complement.
GCTAAGGTTTAGGTACCTTTAGTCTTGCTTTGTGCTTTATCAGTGAGGCTTCCTTACAGCCGAGTGCAGAGAGACAGTAACAAGAAACTGATGTAACTACCTTCTTGAGCTATCCAGTTAGGTTTGGGAGAGCGTATCTGTCTTGAAATACAGATTTTTATGACTGCTCCCATAAGAATCATAGAATCATACAATCACCAGGTTGGAAGAGACCCACTAGATCATCGAGTCCAACCGTTCCCACCAATCGCAAAACCATGTTCCTCAGTACTTCATCCACACGTGGCTTAAACGCCTGCAGGGAAGGCAAGTCAACCAGCTCCCTGGGCAGACCGTTCCATTGTCTAATGACCCTTCCTGTGAAGAATTTTTTCTTTATGTTGAGCCTGAAGTTACCCTGGTAGAGCTTGAGGCCATTCCCTCTTGTCCTGTCCCCTGTGTCACTTGGGAGAAGAGCCCAGATCCCTCCTGTCCACAACCTCCTTTCAGGTAGTTGTAGAGAGCAGTGAGGTCTCCCCTCAACCTCCTCTTCTCCAGGCTAAACAACCCCAGCTCTCTCAGCCGTTCCTCATAAGGCCTGTTCTCCAGCCCCTTCACCAGCTTCGTTGCTCTTCTCTGGACTCCCTCCAGAGCCTCAACCTCCTTTGTGTGGTGAGGGGCCCAGAACTGAACACAGGATTCAAGGAGCTGTCTCACCAGTGCTGAGTACAGTGGGAGAACAACCTCCTTGGACCTGCTGGTCACACTGTTTCTGATACAGGCCAAGATGCCAATGGTTTTCTTGGCCACCTGGGCCACTGCTGTTCTATAAGGGATTTTCTGAGCAATTTAGATTTGTTTAGCAAGAAACTAGCATCTGTCCTCTGGCAAAAAAAGTAAATCTGGTTTCACCTTTTCCAGGCAGAAGGTATTGGGTTTGATATATTGCTGGGGTTTTTTTTATACTTTTTTTTAGTTATTATTTCACCATGTCCCTGCTTTCCTACAGTGATTTCTACAGTAATGAATAAAAATGCATAGAATTCTGTTGTCCTGAGTACTATTTCTTAAGCTATTTTTTTTGTTTGTGGAAGTTGCTTAGCAAAATACATGTAGTAGCAACTTAATGTGTGTATGAAGGACCTTCTCTTTAGATCATTTTTCCCCACTTAGATAGTCATAAACCAAATTTGTTGTATTGTAATTTGAGTGTAGTCCTGGAGAATAAGTAACATTTATTTCTTGTCCCACACTAAAACCTGAGTCTGGTAATAATGATCTCTAGATTAGATTAGTCAAGTCATTTTTAACGTCATATTTCATTTCATTGAAGCACTTGAGTTTTTTAAGTGTTTGTAAACATCTGGTGATATTGTAGATTTTTTTTTTTTCAGACTTAAGGAACAAATTTATTGTCAAAGCATTTTAAACCCAGCACTGTATATTTTTATTTCACTTGATAAAAACATTATTGTCAGTATCTTTAAATGAGCACTTCCCCCCCCCACTATTAATTATTCAAAGAGGGAAAAAAAGAAAAAGAGGGGACGAAAAAGATTTCCATTTGCAGTGATAATTACAATTGAAAAATGAACTGGAAACTGCCTGAAGTTGCTTATAACACCAGTAAGGAACCTATATTGCCGAAGACATGGTGAAGATATAGCAATGCTTTCTTAAATCTCTGTCTAGATTTTTTTAAAATAAAGTTTCCCTGGGAAATCAATGGTTTTGAAAAGCAAAAAGAAGTCAAATACAGAGCTTTTGGTTTTAATTGAAACAACATTTAACTTTGATTCTTCCTCTGAATTACAGAGAACTTGCAGTGCTTTTGCATTAAACATTACAAGTATGATTTCCATTATAAATGACATGGAATATTAATGTAACTGGAAAGCGGTGTGTTTAACACTGCTGTAAAATTAATGGGTTGAAGTGGTATCTGTCAAAAGCACAGTGTGACCCTATTTATTCCTGTTCTATTTCACGTGAAGACAGCTTAAGTCAATAGTAACTGTGGTGGGATTATTGCTCAAAAGTGACAATCTGTATCATTTTAAACAGTAAAAGTGTGATATCCCTAAATCATAGAATCATAGAATCACCAGTTTGGAAGAGACCCACCGGATCATAGAGTCCAACCATTCCCATCAAACACTAAACCATGTCCCTCAGTACCTCATCCACCTGTGCCTTAAACACCTCCAGGGAAGGTGAATTGACCACCTCTAATCTACCTCTAAATCTACAGCTAAGATTTTACTGGTTAGAAAGCAGTAGGGGTTTTTTTATCAAATGTTCATATAGAGCATAGTGTAATGGCGCTGGGATAAGTTTCTGCATACATCTTGAACTAAGCCTCCCAAGGAAATGCGGAGTGGTGGTAAGGGTGGGACTGAACTGTTAGTGTTCTGCTGCCATATGAACTTTTTGAGGATTCAGTTTCATGGAATTTCTTAAAATAGAAATATTACCACAAACTCACAGTGATTGTTGTTCATGATGCATGTTGTGATGCTGTGAGTTCTTCGCTTGTGTACTTATATTGTGCTTGTTGCCATCTGGCAGTGTCCTTTGAAGGATACCTTCATCTTCTTGAGCCAAGCTTGTGCAAGTCTACTGCTGTTGGAGAATCTCTTGAACAATCAGTCTCTTTTATCTGTTTTCAGAACCTTATCTGTTCGGAGTGTGGAGATGAATTTACTTTACAAAGTCAGCTGACCATCCACATGGAAGAACATCGTCAAGAATTGGCAGGCAGTAGGATCCACAGCTGCAAGTCTTGTAAAAAGGAATTTGAAACTTCCTCACAGCTAAAGGAGCATATCAAAACTCACTATAAAATAAGGTGACGATCACAGGATTGTAAGAAAATGAGCAGATATTACTTTTATGGTCATAGCTGGGGAAAGCAAGAGTAGCATTTACACTCAGCTAAGTACCATGATCCATGCAGATTGCTTCTTCTTGATATGTGAAATGGTATTTGTTTTTGAAAACCTCGTTAAAGTAGGCGGTTACTTTTGGAGCCCTCCCACCCCTTTCATATTTAGGGACCCATACTAAGCATACTTTCATCTGTTAGCTATTTGTAAACACAGTTTTTTTCTGACAGAGTGCTTTTTGAAGTGTTTATTTGTGATTTTAAAGGCTAATGGACGTACTTTGAAGTAAAAAAATGTATACTAATTTTATATTGCAGCTACTGTATTTGCAAAAATCCTAATAGTTACCTTTTGCAAAGAAATCATTTTTTCCTTGCATCATATCTTTTTCAAGAAGTCATTAGCACAACTTGCTCCGAGTTTCTCGTAAATCTGAAAAGGCGAAAAATGAAGGGAAGAAACAGGTCAAATAAATGTTGGTCTTACTGTCAGTAAAAATTGGTTCTGTCCTTTCTTTCATCTTTGTAGTTCTATTTCACTGTTAGGAAGGTGAAAATTGCTTCAAGTTAGAAGAAAGAAAAACTTCTGTTAGTTTAGTTTATGTAGTAAAAAAAAAACCTAAGATTTTTGACAGGTAATCTCTCTTTCAATACTTATTGTGTTTCTATAAAAAACAGATGGGAAAGAATGTATTTAAAAATTACAAATATAGGGTATAGGGTATTTCCAATTATTTTTATTAGCAGATGATGCAAGTTGTGAGATCTTAATAGTTGTGTTTGACAAGGTCTAAAAAAGTATAGCTGTAAATTTCCATTTGCAATTTGAAAATTGAGGTGAAGTTGTGTTTCTATTGAGTTATATATTACTACACAAAAAATGTTCTTGTTTTGGACATCTGTGTAAGTTAGCCTGAATAAATAAAACATGGATGAGTGAATCTCATACGATGGCTACAATTTTGAGACAGTATTACGCATGCTGCATTCTGATATATGTGCCTTGCAGTAATTTATTTCCTTAAACATGGATTATTTCTGAATTATGAGCTTCCTTGTGAAATTTATTTTATTGGTTCAGATGTAGAAATGTGCTGTATTTGTGTTCAAAACCCTAGTGTCCATAATAGTGCTTTACTGTCCTTTCACCAGCAACCCATGTATGTGAGCCATGTTCAAGAATTGCATAATTGCTTTTCTCCTAAAACTATTTTACATGTAAATGCAGTACATGTAGGCAGTAGATTTTTAATCCTTTTCACAATATTTTGGGGAGTTACTCCCGCAAATCTTATGGCATGACTTGCATTAGAAAGGCAAGCAGGTTGTGATTCTGTAACTTCAAAAGTTTGAATTCTTTTAATGAAAATTAAGGTAATTTCCATTCAAAAAGTTCAGTTCACTGTATATAATATGCCTTTAAAATATGTAATTTATATATTGTTTACATATTAAAATACCTCCATACCTGATATAGTGGGATGTCCCTGCCCATAGCAGGATGGTTGGAACTAGATGATCTTTGAGGTCCCTTCCAACCCCAACTAGTCTATGATAAGTGATCCCACTCTGCTTTCTGTGTTCCCATAGAAATGATTTAGAAAAGAAAAACACGGACATTCTGATATATTTTTTTGACACAGTCCTTTCATAGTATTCTGAATTATGAAAAGTTAACATTTGACCTAACGTGTTTGACAGTTGTAGAGTTCAGAGACATACATCAGTAGTTAAAAATATTACTATCTGATTCCTGGGTTTTTGTTGTAAAATGAACTTCAAAAGATTTTTAGGATTGAAAATTATAATGAACTGTACCCTTCTTTTTTTTTTCATAAACTGCTTGCACTTTTCCTTCCCAAAAAGTTGTTTATTTTGTGTTTGAAATATTTGTATGGAAAATATTATGAAGTTGCATTTTAAACTTTGTGTGCCTTTGTTGAAAAGAAAATAGTGTCTAAATGAAGGAATATTTTAGAAGGTGATTTGACCTTGAAGGACTGTCCCTGCAGTTGTCTCAAGATCGAGTATTATTTCCTTGATTAAAATGCCACAGCGATGTTCAAACAGGTGTTGTCACTCATCAGAGAGCATAGACTGGCAATCAGGCTGGTCTAGATCTGTCCCGAGATGAAAAAAGAGAAGGTTCTAACATCTGTGCTATTCTTTTTCTGCTCTTAAATCTGCAGTCAATTTACTTTAGATGTTTTAATACATTTTGATAGATATATTTAATACATAAAATTAAAATATATTAGCCAAACTCTATGGTTGCTCTGCAAGAGTATAAAAAGATTGAAAATGCGTGTAATATTTGTTTGAAGTAATTGGAAAGGAAAATGTGGTTTCCTTTAAATAGATAGTGAATATATGTTTTCTTAGAGTAGAAATATGTATCATTTGAGCAGAAGTTTAATGATTCTTATATTACACACGGACTGTTACTGCCCTGCTGGTTTTTGATATTGTTGTACAAGCCCGTGCTTCAAAGTGGTGGTGTTCTTTGCACATCTACTTCACATTAGCTAATTCTGATTTCTCAGTTGTTCAGAAAAACACCAGGTATTTAAATTTGTGTAATTTCCGTTAGCTTTAGGTAGTGCAACAATCTGGAGTAGTGTACAGGTGTAAATACTCAGGCACAAGGGAAACTGGAGTGCTCGAGCTACCACTCTGCCTACTGGTTTCACCTTCTTTAGCTGAGCTATTCTAGTGGTGTTTTAATATCTCCTAAGTTTTTCTTTTTTCTTTTTTTCCAGCATGAAATCAGTTGTTGGTTTTCCCATGTTGCTGTTTTTCAGCAGTCATTTACGCTAAGAGGTTTTATTTGCAGGGAAATGAGTTATGGGAGTCTTTCACCTGTTACCATGTCTCTGTGAAGATTGTGATTTTTGTTTGAGAAGCAGTGAATTTTGGGGTTGTTAAATTCCTATCCTGTTCTTGTTAGTCTGCAGCAACTGCGTTTGTTCTCCTGTTTATGAGATCTTCCTATTCTAGTTAAGAGCAAAACTCTTGCTATGTTCAGGCAAAAGAAAGAAAATTGTACAGAGTTGAAAGTTCCCACATCACTGAGTGCTTCTGGCAGAATTTACAGTACATGTGCCTATAGAGCCTCTAAGAAATATCAATTTTATTACAGAAATAACTGTCAGATTCTTGTACGATCTTAGAAAGTCACTTCATTTACTTTGTTCTTTAACTGTCATTAAAGAGTTTAGTTTTTAACTGTTGCAGCTGATAATATTGTCATCAAATTTACATTGAATGTTAAAAAATGATGATGTAGAATCAGCTTAATCAAAATAATGTTTAATATCCACATTAAAATAATTTTATTTAAATTCCTCCTTCTGTTGATTTTGTTTTCATTAACTGACAGGGTATCAAATACCAGATCTTACAACAGAAATATTGACAGAAGTGGGTTTACCTATTCCTGTCCGCACTGTGGGAAGACGTTCCAGAAGCCAAGTCAGTTAACACGACATGTTAGGATACACACAGGTAAGACTGTGGAGGTAATTATTTTAGTTTGCGTTTATCTTACAAAATTTAGCTAATCTGTGAAATGTTAAATAGTGTTCTCCCAGCTGGGACTTGAAGGTGTATTAATACATCTGACCCATTAGATGCTGTTACCTGTTGATTTAAAACAGTGTGTGATTTCTTTGCTTAGGAAATTCATAGAATCATAGAACAACCAGGTTGGAAGAGACCCATTGGATCATCGAGTCCAACAATTCATATGTTTCTAAAAGCCATTTGAACTATTTTTGATAATATACATCTGGAAATTTTAAGTACTTTACAGATGTCATTTCTTACAGAATACTGGTTTTGGTACTTAAAGGTTTCAGTGGGTGCGAAAATTGGAATACCTAGATAAGGGCCAGTCAGGGACTCTAAACGAAATCTTACATACTTTAGAGAACAGGTTCTAAAATTTTGCAATCACAAAAATAGTGGAAATATATAAACATTAATAATACTACTAACATAATGACCTTGCTTTCGAATTTTAGACTGATTTATTTAAAGTAACTGCCGTGTATTTCCTGTTCTTAACTATAATTGCCATTTCTGCAGTGTCTGAGGTAAACTTGTGAGGTGATAAGCCTAGATTGTAATGTCAATTCTTGATGAGGAGCAAGTCATTGTTCAGTTTGGCAGAACAACTAGCAGAGGGTTTTTGCAAAATCAGTATAATAAATGTATACATTTGCTTAACCCTTCAACAATTTAAATAACTGAAGAATGCTAATTATAAAAATTACAGAAGTTTTTGGAGTGTACAAAGGATGATAAGAAGAGTTATCAAGTTTCAACCAGACATACATAAGATAATGCATGTTTGAACTTAAACAAAACCTTCATTGAAGGTGCTCCAGCAATGTACGTATTTTCTGTCTGGTGAATAAGTTGCTGTTTTCTTTTTTTCAGCTAAAGTAGAATCATGGAATAGTTCAGGTTGGACGAGACCTTAAAGATCAGCTAGTTCCAAGCCCCCTGCCATGGGCAGGGACACCTCCCACCAGACCAGGCTGCCCAAGGCCCCATCCAACCTGTCCTTGAACACTCGCAGGGATGGGGCAGCCACAGCTTCCCTGGGCAACCTGTGCCAGGGCCTCACCACTCTCATTGTGACGAAATTCCTCCTTATGCCTAGTCTAAATCTTATTTTGCAGTTTCGTTTCTATTGAATACATTATTTTAACTTACTCTAGTCAGAATTAAAGAAACAAGATTATAGGTTGGTTGGGGTGCTTCTCTAAAACTTCCTAAAGTTCAAGAGCATTTGTAGTACTTTTGCAGAGTAGAAAGATATTTCTGGGAAACAATAGACAGAAAATGTAGTCCCAATTTGCATATCTTAAATTCCAAATAACTGGTGAGCACTCATTTAATTTGTAACGTGTATTATTAGTTTAAATCTGCAGGCAATCTGTCTGGCATCCAATCGCTTAAGTTACTGTAAAATATGTAGGAAAGAACAACTGTGCTTTAAAGAATTTAGAATACAGTCTTTAATTTTTAAAGAGCATGTCTGTGCTACATGTACAGCATTACATTAGTGTCTTAATTGCTGTACTTCTTTGTTCATAGGCATTCATTTCAAGCACTTAAACCCTTTGGGGGAAAAAAATTAAGTCTCGGGGATTGCAATTCCCGTATTAATAACTAAGTAATGAACCCTTCATTCCCCCTCCCAAGTCCGTATTTTATGAAGATGTATGTGAGAAATACAGAAATTCCACCTTTCCATGCTAGAATTAAGATTTAGTTTTTATAAAGAAATTACTTAAATAGGCAAACTTAACCTGAAGCAAAACTTCCACATGTCTTCCAGCAGCTATTAGTGGAAGCTAAACCTTATACCTGTGAAAGCCCAAAATGAATTTTGTCTCTGTACTTCAAGATGAACACTGAATCAGTGTTCTCTGTTTTAATCTGTATTAAAAAAATACACAGTTAAAACCTGCAGACCTGAAAGCATCTTTAAAAGCCATAAGCAGCAGAATAGAAAATACACGCTCCTTCAGAGTTGATACTAGGAGTTGTATGCTTGTAATCTATTTCAGAAAATATTTACTTCAATTTTAAACCATGTGAATTTAGTTTAGGATTAGTTATTTTAAACTACTTGTAATTACAGCTATGTAATTATAAGTCATAAAAATATTTATTAAAACTGCTTCAGTGTGCATAGTATTTAGCAGATGCTAGTACTAGGCAATGTACAGCATGCTCATAGTTTTTTTGCTATAGAAACGTGCAAAATCCAAGTCTTAGGTGTGTTCAAGGCTCTGGAGTTACCATAGCAAAACTGTTTCACTAAGCGAAAAGAGTCATAACTGAGTTAGTTCACAGTGGAGATTTCCAGTAATCAGTTAAGACACGTGGTTCTAAGAATCTGAACTTTTGTCTTCGTATCTGTGTGTTTAAAATATGTAGCTTTCTAATATATTGATGCAGTTCTAGTATGTTTTACTTCTGATTTCTAAGGAGCTTTTCGTGGCTAATCTGTTCATATGTACAAATAACTAAGTATGCGCAGCACTGAGAACATGTAAATCAGGACATAATGGTAGAGCATTCCTGTAATGATGTAGATTTTCTTTAATTTTCAGTAGGAATATGAACATATCAGGTTTTAAAATTATTTTTTGAGCATGCCTGTACAACACCTCATACAATAAAGACATTATTTTAATGCACATTTCCTTTAGATGGTTGTAAAGAAGAAATATATTAGTATTTATTGTGGAGTGTGAACCACAGGCCATCCTTTTAGTAAGACTCTTTCATGCTAGACTAAATAAAAGGTTAACTCCTTGACTGTTAGTTATTTATGACTGTCCATTCCACCCTCTGTTCCACCATTTGTTTCCATGCTGTTATATGCATTTTGTAGAATTTGGTGTCCAAGAATGGCACGTGTGTGTTTTGGTTTTTCTTCTCCCGTTTTTCTTTTCCTCCTGTGATTTTGCATGGCAAATTCCAAGATCTTCCAAACCACAGGCTGAGGGAAGTTGTTCCAAATAATTCTATAACACACTTTTCATTTATTTTTATGCATGTTAACTAATGATTGTCACCTAGGTTGCAAGACTCTTAAAAAACTGCATATTGGCCAGAGTAGATGCTGAGATTGGTGATCGACAATAATTTTGTTGTTAAAACACTGAATAGTTTGAATAATTTGACAACACTGAATTTGTGTTTGTGTATGCAGATACCTATATGCAGTATTTAACTAACAGTTTTTCCTTTGGATACAGGAAACTGCTAATGTTAATTTAAAACCCCTTACCCCACGTCTCTTGGTTTTTCTCCCGTTCAGGTGAAAGACCTTTTAAATGCAGTGAATGTGGAAAAGCCTTTAACCAGAAGGGGGCATTGCAGACTCATATGATCAAGCACACTGGTGAAAAACCCCATGCTTGTGCCTTTTGTCCTGCAGCCTTTTCTCAGAAAGGCAATCTTCAGTCACACATACAGAGAGTTCATTCAGAGGTAAATACGATTACTCATGAAGTGGTTGGCGCTAATATACTGCTTATTTAATTTTCAGTATTTAAGTTGTCCTGTTTGCTGTTCCTGTGCTCTTTGGTGCTTTCTGCAACCAGTATAGATTTTCTTCTGTACTATAGATTCTGATTTTTTGGTTTTACTTGCAAGACATCCCAAAATAGCTTAATCTGAATAAATGTTTACTTAGGATAAGTAGCAAAGCCTTCTTTTACCATTGTCTTTTCAGTATACTGGTAGATTAATAAATTATGTGAGTAGGTTTAGGTGTATGAAAACGTACCTGTGTCAGTCTTGGGAGAATGAGGGCTAGAGTCGAATGAAAGTGAGCCAAAAGCAGCAAAGCAGAAAATGGTGAAATATTTCAAGGCCAAACAGCTACCCACTAACTCCACCATAGAGTATACTTGCAATTTGTCTTTCAAGTATTTATCTTGCAGCCTTTTTCGGGCTTTTTTTCAGCTACAAGTAGAAGAAAATTACAAAATGAGGTTAAAAACATTATTGTGTCAGACCTTTTCATGCTGATTATTTTTTCTTCTTTGTGACAGACAGCTTTTAAAATTCAAATTGTACTTCTTTGATAATGTAATATAGACTTGTGAGCAACATTAGCTTTGCCACTAGTTTTGATTTGGAATGTATAAACTGATAGAGGCAGCATCTTCTGTCTTTTTTGCCTGCATGCAGAATGTCATCTCTGCTCTCATTCTTTCCTCTAACTCTGTCTGAGATTTGCTTTCTTGACTTCCATTTTTTTGTTATGACAGTAGACTTTGCTTATTGGATTTTTTAGGAAAGATCCTTTTAGTGTATTAGTTCCTTACTTTCAGATTGTGGTCTTTCATTAAATACATCTCAGTGCTTTGTATTATGCTTAATTACATTAAACCGTATGTTTGTTTCATATGGTTTGTGTGACTTGACTTCCTCACTGTTCACAGCTCTGTTTGATAGCTTTTCTTATATTAAAAAATGCACCAGTGTTAATTTCAGAATTTGTTGATTTTTTTAAAAAATATTGCGGGTTTGGGATCAAACTGAAAATAATTTTTCACTTTTCTCTGTTACCTTATTTTTCTGTAATGAAACAAGTGAGTTGTAGGGTAAGGGATTTTGAGTAAATGCTGCCTCTTGGTCATGTCTTATGCTGTTTCAAGATCCTGAGCCTACCTTTTAGTTACTGGTTTGGATAATTTCTTGAATTTTTTTTTTCTTGCTGTTGCTATTTCCTTCAAGACTGCATGCAGAACTCTAATACTTCATTTTATCCTGAGGCAATCATGAAATAACATTACAGTTGACAATGAAACAGATGGATTCTCACTTTATGCATCACTTTTTAGTCATACCTGTATTTTATTAGTTGGTACCTCTTTCTGAAAGCCTTATTACCAGTTAAAGAAAATGGCAGAAAATATGAAAAATCCATACTCTACCGCAAGCAGCTATTTTCTTTTGATGATTTTGTGGTTCTGTACATATTGAAAGTACTGCACTGGTTCTTACAGCTGTGCTGTAGACCAAGGAGAAGGGGCAAGTGAGGATGGTTGGAATCTGTAGATCCTTTAATTACCTCAACCCCTTTGCTTGAATGTCCCAAATAATTGGCTGCTGTTCACTTCCTCATCCTGTGTGTTCAGGTTCAGTTCAAACTGTATATTAAACTTCCTGCCCTTCACTGTGTTGTTTTTTTAGTGGTATTTTTTTCCTTTGTGCGGTCCCTGTGGCCTTTAGCCCAATCTAGTTCACCTTCATCCTGCTTTGACCAGGAAAATGGACTGTATTTTTTTGAAATTTGCAAAAGGTACATTTGAAAAGGTAAAGAGGAGAGAGCCAAAATTTGAAGATAACTTATCTGCATTATTTCTCTTCATATTTCCATTTATACAGACTTCTAGTTATGATATTGTCTCTTTAGGGGCATCTGATAAAGTTGCATTTTGGTTTTGTTTCAATGTGTGTAGTGGTAGGAAATTGAGAGGGAAAAGGGAGACCTCATTTGCCATATGACATTTCTTTTGCTCTCTGATGCTTTCCCGTGTTGAGTACTGGTAATAGGAGATGACATTCGTGCACGTAGATTACAGTTGACTTGATATCTGAGAGGTACCAGACTAATTCCATAACTGGATATCAGTAACTTGAAAAAATAAACCATTTTAGCTCTCATAATCCCATAGTGTATTTGTTATGTGGATAAATATTGCCAAAAAAAACCCCAGTTGGTAGATTTACAGAAAATTTACTTAATTCTTTTTTGTTTTATTGAAGGTGAAGAATGGCCCTACATACAACTGTACAGAATGTAGCTGTGTCTTCAAAAACTTGGGTAGTTTAAATACACATATCAGCAAGATGCACATGGGTGGTCCACAGAATTCTGCAAGCTCTTCAACAGATGTAGCGCATGTTACAGTGGTAAGCTTTGCTTGGTATGTTGTGGAAATGCCTTTAAGAGTTAAATTAAATTTATATCAATTCCAGTAATTCTTTAGATAGGTTAGTACTAGTAGACCTGTGGCTGTTTTTTGTCTTTTTCAAGTCTTGTGTCATTTTTTTAATTGATTTGCATTATCGGGTATTGGCAGAATGTAAATTGGCCAAATGTATGCAAAAACCCCCATTTAGTTTGAGGCTTTAGATGCAAAACCAACATTTTATTCTACAGCTAAGTAAAATATAATTCTGGTGCTTACAGACTGTGTGTGGAGAAAAGGTTTCCACCCCAGATAACATAATAATAATGCTGGAACAAGAAATCTGGAACTATTCGAATTGTATGTTAGTTTTTAACTCATTTTCAGAAATTGTTCATAGAACCGTAAATTTTGGAGAAGACCTCTAAGATTACCAAGTCTGACCATCAGTGTAACACCACCATACCTTCTACACCATGTCCTCGGGTGTCCTCAAGTGTCACGTCTATGTGTTTTTTAAATGTCTTCAGGGAAGGAGACTCCATCACTTCCCTGGGCAACCTGTTCCAATGCTTCACCACTCTTGTTAAAGAAATTTTTCTGCATATCCAGTCTAAACTTCCCCTGATGCAACTTGAGGTCATTTCCTCTCATCCTATCTCTTCTTACTTCAAAGAAGAGACTAGGCACCCACCTCGCTCGAACCTCCTTTCAGGTAGTTGTAGGGGGCCATCAAGTCTCCCCTCAGACTCCTTTTCTGCAAGCTGAGCAACCTCAGTTCCTTTGGCTGCTTCTCATAAAACTTCTGTTCTAGACCCTTCACCAGCTTTGTTGCTCTTGCTCTGGACATGCTGCAGTACCTCAGTGTCCCTCTACTGAGAGGCTTAAAAATAAGCACGGTATTCAAGGTGTGGCCTCACCAGTGGCAAGTACATGGGAACAATCCCTTCCTTAGTCCTGCTGGCCACATTGTTTTGAGGCAGGATGCTCTTGGCCTTCTTTGCCACCTGGGCACCCTGCTGGCTCAAGACATGGTAGGTTCTTCTAGTGAGTATTTGTGATAACTTGTTGTAAATGTTAGCTTCTTATTTGACAGATCATAAAGGGAAAATCTTACCTTTATTGGAAGCACTGAGCGTTGTTTTTTTTTTTACCAAGGTACAAGAAGATAAATTTCAGAAACTGCTTTTGATTTCTTAAGGCTATTTTTTTTTGAGCCTGTGCATATTTAATACATCTCAGTACATTTTTTTTTCTTTGAGCTACCTTTTCTACCCTTATTCTGCTTTGTTTCGCATCATTTCCAACTTCTGTGGTTTTAATGACAAGTAACATCAGACTTTGAAGAGAAGATTAAAAATTTGAAGTCTTAATTTCATTATGCAGCTGTATCTTGTTGAAAACAAATGTCTAGTAGTGTTGTTCGAAGGACCATTTTTCTTTTTCGAATTCAATGAAGGGCTTTTGAGTGGTAGATGCTCTTTGTCACTTGGAGTTAACTAATAGGAAAAAAGAATTAATGTGTTCTGTTTGCTTGCAAATACATTTAATCTCTCCATCTTTTAGGACATCTCTGCATTCACAAGCCTAATCTTAAAGGCAGAATGGAAGAGATTCCTTCATACTATCTTGTGTTTGCTTTCCTGGTCCAGCTTTGTTTTTCATGTTTTGGTTTGCTTGATGTGTCAGTTGCATATTAAGAGTATTACGTTTTTAAATTTCTTACCTGAAACTGCAGAGATTTAATGATTGATTTTTTTGTTGCTATAGAAGGATGGTACATTCCTAGATTAGCTCTAGCGTTCTCATATGAAAACTGACTTCTTCATTCTGCTCAAAACTTGCAGTTTCTTTAACAGATCTCCAGTTTCTTATCTGAAGTTTGCCACAGGTCTTTGCCATTCTTTGTTATGTCTGAGACTGAGCAATGATTACTGAAACAAATCCCAAAAGCTGCTGTCTCATGAAGTACTGTGCTACTGGAGAATGCATTCTTGTATGATTCGTGCATAAAATATGTCTACTGTAAGGCGGTTGTTTGTCTTTTGCTGCATCAGTGTTTATAGCTAAGTTGTAGGTTTCTGTAACTTGTGTGTATTTGATGTGTATAGAATATAGAATCATAGAATCATCAGGTTGGAAGAGACCTGTCGGATCATCGAGTCCAACCATTCCTATCAAACACTAAACCATGTCCCTCAGGACCTCATCTACCCATGCCTTAGCACCTCCAGGGAAGGTGAATCAACCACCTCCCCGGACAGCCTATTCCAATGCCCAATGACCCTTTCCGTGAAAAACTTCCTCCTAATCTCTAGCCTAAATGAAGCCTAATGAGTGAATTTGTTCTGCTCTGTCTCTCCTGTGGTCTCATTTTTGCTGTCCATAGCCTCTGTGCTGTATCATAAAATAAACTCTGCTACTTTTTAGATGTATTGGCCATGTTTTTCTTCTTTTTGTATAAAAGCTTACATTACTTTACTTTCATTTCTTTGTAGGACTCTGTCACCCAACCTTTAACAACATCTCCTGCTAATCTTTTACAACCTGTTGATAACAAATGGAAGAACGTAAGTGTACCATATCTTGTGATATTTTTGTATCAAGACTTAAAGTGGAAGAAATTTTAGAGAATTTTGTAAGCTTTCATTTAACTGGTGGTAAGGGGTATGCTGGTCCTCTGTAATAATTTGGTAAGCTAATATGTGAAGGCAAACTTCTTGGTGAATGCAGCTGGATATTTAGGAATGGAACAGGTCTTGAATGGATTATACTCCTTCGTTCATTATATGGTCATGGTTTTGCACATAATTCTGTTCATTAGGTCTTCAAATTGGAGGCAAACATTCTCCTGTATTAAAAGGCTGGAGGAGAGCAAGGACTCTCTTAAATACTGGATTATGCTGCCCCTTTGACTGTACTTCTGAGGTATAGCATGGTTTTGGTGGAGAGAAAAGGAGCTGTGAGTGTTGGTTGGGTTCATTGGAATTTGGGCAGCAGGAGAACTGTGGAGCTGGAGAGGAGACCTTGGAGCCAGGGCAGAAGAACACAGGGCTGGCTTTCTGGAACCCCGTAACAAGCAGTCTTGATGTGCAGGCAGGCAGCTCTTCATGTGCTGGAAAAATTAGTTTTGGTCTTCATATTTAGAGAAGAAACTTTGCATAGTTTCTTGCATGAAAAGATTGTATATCCTCTGTATTTAATCCTGGGAATTTTTCCATTTGTCCATTGCCTTTTTATAGTGTTCACTATTCATAAACTGTATTAAATGATGCAAGAATAAGCAGACCCATCAGAATTCTAAAATTATGATATGATGTGTATTGTTATTGACAGGATTGAAGGTATGTTATGCATTTTGCACATCAGATAAAATATTTATGGATGACTAGACCTGCTGTTTTGAAGAGAAGGGAAAAATCTGTACTCTCTTTAATAAAGAAGGGAGAAATTGAGGGTTGAAGCTAAATAAATTCACATTTTGAAGTAAAGTATGGAATTTTAGTTTCGATGATTTACTGTCAGAGCAACTTGTTGCAGCTGGACAGCAACAGAAAACTTTCCGCAACAAATTACTTGATTTAAAGAACTGCTGTAATTTCTGCACAGTTCCTTGGAGTAATTCATTCAGAACAGTCACACGATCTGTATTACACAGCAGGTTAGACAGACTAAGAATGATCACAAGGTCCACTATTCTAATTGAACAAATGGGGAATTACGAAGTAGTAATAAAACACTCCTTTCTCTGTATGATTTTTAAGATCAGTTGTTGAAGTGAGACCTACACAGAGACCTCTGAAACTTTTTATAATGAATAGCATGTCTTAATAGTAACAGTAATAAACTTTATATGTGTGCGTGTGTGTGTTCTCTTTCAAAATAATGAGACTGTATGTAAAGAGCTGTGTAACATGGGAGCACACTGACTAAATACATAAAGTACTGACATTTTCTTATTAAAGTTGATGTTGAACAGGTCCATCATTAACATTTCTTTTTCTTGCCAAATCCTCGAGAATTTTGTAGACATTTTAGTGTACGCTTCCAGCTCTACTGAAGAACTTCCCTGCATTCTGTTTCAAGCAAATGAACAATCTCTACAACGAGCTGTAACACTCTTTAGCAAAGCACTTCACTTCAGTCCCTGTTTGTTGTAATGAAAAAGGCATGTAGTGTGTTCCACTTTGTAAAATGCATATTGAAATGTTTATAGCACTTCTGCTAAACTGGAATCTGAATGGATGAAATCATTCTATCTGTCCCACTAGTGAGGTGAAAAAAGATTAAGTTAATGGTTAAAAAAGCAAAATAGTACGTGCTATTCTTGCACACACACAAGACAAACAAGATCAGGGCTTTGTTTTACGTCCTCTCATGAGAAGGCATTAAGAATACTTCATCAAATTGCCTGGACAAATTGATTCAAGCTAACTTTTCTAAATATATTTCTAACTACCCATCCTTAAATATGGTAACAGCGTTATTTTAACCACTCAGTATAATGTGTCAGTACAAAGAAAATCTCAGAGGAGTTTTCAAATTGCAAGAAATATTACACATAAAATCGAGGATCATTAGTTTTCAAAATTATCTGAAAGAAGGTAGCTTTTTATATATTTTTTGTGTATGTGCATGCCTGAAAGCAATTTTTTTGGAGAACAGAAGTGAGTATTAGAAGTAAATATCCACTGTGTTCTATGGAACAGGATTGTGGGGCTAGCCATTATATAAATGTACATTTCTCTTTCCTGCAGTAAAAGAAATGATTGAAAGCAGTTGTTTCAGTAATAGTATACAGTATTTGTTATAAGGCAGCGAAGTTCATGAATGAAGGAGAACAGTAGTCATCTTTATTTCTGATTTAAAAAAGAAATGCTAAGGCCTTTTATCACTTTATTCTTCCAGTTTGTTACTAAGATAGTCTAAGATACAATTATCAAATCAAAGATTAAGAAACTTGATTTTTAGGCTTATAGGGTTTTTTAGTATTTTGACAGAGCTTCATGTGTACTGAAATTTTTTAAGTACAAAGGGATACACAAAAGTGATTATTCAGTGAAGTGAGCAAACCTTGAATGACAGCTCTGTATAAATCTTTGTTTTATGCAAGTGGACATCCTTGTAGTGGACAGCGAACAGGTATTTCAGGTAAGGGAAGGAAATGAACAGGTGCCTTCGTACATATTTTTCATCTTCTTTTCAAATGTACTGCTCTATATTTCAGGCTACGCATTTTCGGTCTCCACTTCTTCAACAGACAGAAAGCCAAGTGTCTTCAGGTACTGCACATCAAGGTCAGCAGGCTGTAACTGACGTCATCCAGCAGCTCCTTGAGTTATCAGAACCAGGTTCTGTAGAAAATAACCAGCCTCAACAGCCTGGCCAACAGCTCAACATTGCAGTGGGTATCAATAGAGATATTTTGCAGGTAAGAGCTGCGTGTGAGAAGAGCTTTACAATTCAGTGGGTGTTATTTCCTCATGAGATTTGTTCTCAGTATTTTCAGTGATAGCTTTACTTCCGCGTTTCTAAGTGATTTATGAGTCAAGACAGAATTGTAAAGATCTACCGAACAGATGTGGAAGGCACTAAGATATCTTTTTGTGTAACATTGCAAAAGCAAGATTATAAATATTGATTACATGAGCTGGAAGAAACCTTTAGGCGTACACACCTATACGTGGACATTTTATTGATCCCTTTGGCTTTTGTTTCTGTTGCCTAGAAGCAGCTTGTGGCACAACCTTAAGTTATGCCGTGCTTAACACATGGTGACATTGAAGAGGGGAAAAATATTTTCATCTGGTGAAAAAACGAGAACATAGATGGGACTTATATCTTCTTCGAATTAGTAAGGGGTTTTTGAATATTTACTGTTTGTGCAAGAAAATTCCTTCCTGGATCGACCAGTGTTCTGTCTAATCCGTTATTCTGTCTGATACTGGCAGCCGAAGATGCTGTGGTAAAAGAAAGGATGCAGGGCGGATATTCCCCTGTCTGTGCTTATTCTGTAGCCTCCACTGCATAAAAGAAAAAGGGCAGAAAGTGTTCTTTCATAGTGGTAGCCTGCTAACTTCTAAGCTATTATTTCATTTCTAGTCTTTTAAGTACTATCTAAATTTCCTTTTGGAGTATTCAAGTGTTACATGTGGCTTTGTCTGGGTTCACCATGTTACCTGTGCTGAGTTCTCTAATGTATGGAATGCAATGTGTAGTTGCATCAAATTACAACACAAAGTATGACTATTGCCTTGATAGCTATTTAAAAGAGATCAAAAAAATGATCTTTGAGGTTGGTTCTCTGAGGTAGGTTATTGTAGGAACATTATTAGCCATATTATACAAAAATAGAAACAAACAAAAACCAAAACATTTTTCTTCCAAGCAATCAAGTATCTCCTACTTAAATGTTTGTTTGAGGTCTTTGATTCAAATATCTTTCCAGTCTCAATAGTATTCTTAAAGGTGCTTACACTCCAGTCCCTTCCAGATGTTCATAAAAAGAAGGGCATTGTTGCCTTGGTTATCAGTGATTTGTTAACACAGGCTTTTGTACTTTTCTGAGCCTTTTTTTGGTTTATCATTGTTCTTTTTTCTTTATAGAATCTGTAGCTTCTTCACAAGCTGATAAGCTGCAAATTTACTCTTTTTTGGGTGACTTCTCTCAAGCAGTAGGGATGAGAGATAGCTGTACATTCTAGGAAAATGTTTGATTCTGTTGAAATAATTAGCACTTTTAGAAAAGTAGTTGTTGGTACGTGTATAGTGCAGAAAATCCAACTCTAAAATCTCACTGACAGTTAGAAATCATCAGTATTATCCAAGAATGTTTTTGCAGGCTTGAAATCCAGCTGAAGTTCTAGCAGGATGAGATGTTTAATTCTTTTCATTTGCTCTGTATCTTCTAAGTAGTTGTTTGAGAGAAGTTGGATCTACTCTGGAATGTTTCTTTCTTAACCTATAACTTTTTTCTTCTCTTTTAGCAAGCATTAGAGAACAGTGGGTTGTCTTCAATTCCTGTCACTGCGCATTCTACTGACTGCAACCAGGCTAAGACTCCTGGGGCCCAAGATCAGAACACCGATGTCCAGACTATCTCAAATCATCAAGCTGACTCTAATGCAGAACAAGATAAGGAACAGGAGAGCGCAGATAAACTGGATAAAAAAGGAAGAAAGGTTAAGAAAAAATCACCGTTTTTACCTGGTAATGTTGCAACTGCTTGCTTCTTTTTTTTTGCTGTAATGACTGCAGAATTTTTGGGAGTGTTGGTGGCTTTTATAAAGGAATTTCACAAAAGAAATTGTGCATCAGTTATAAATTTCATCTGCTGTGATCTAAAACACAGTGTGCGTAAAAGTGGCGTTTATAACTTCCATTATATTGATACTAAAATGTATCAAGATGGCATTAAGTGAAATTATACTGTGAAGTCTTCTGGATTTAGATCAGTGGAGTTTTTAGAGTGGGACAAAGAAGAAAGAGTATGAATCTTTTTCCCTGTTTTCCCATCCTCCTTCTCTGAGGAGTACTGGGATTTCATTGTGTGTCCTGGAGCAGAGTTCTTGCAAGCTCTGCTCTTTCTCTTTTGAAGTGTGATGCTGCTGCATCGTGCAGATCTAGGATGAAGGTTGACACTGTGAAAAGTGCTTCTTGTCATCTGATAGCTCTATATAATGAGCAGTCATTGAGCTCTGTCCATAGTAACTTCATAGCTACATCAGTGTTGCTTTTTCCTTTACAAGAAATGCAGAAAATGATGCAAACCTGAGAACTCATATTGTCCAGCAAGACTGCTAAAAATCAACATTAACTTTTTCCTCTGGTAGTGATAACACTTCTGCTCCTGGTGTATAACTGTAACAATTCTCTAACTGCAAATAAAAGTGTCACTACTGTATAAAAACAATTATGTTTAATTTTTGATAAAATAACATAATCTCAGTGTATTCACGTGATTTACAGAAAAAACACTATGTGAACCAATTTATGGGACTGAAAATCTTATACTGAGCAGCATATATGAATAAAAAAAGCTTTGCTAGGATTTAGAAGCCTCTTTTGTAAATTTTGTTGAAAGAAAGCATGCTCTTGCTTTAGGACAGAGCTTATGGTTCCTGGATCATAAAACAACTTATGAAAAAATAGCCTCAAATTGTAACTCTTTCAGAAGGACTTCATAAGGACTACTTTCTTTGCTTTTAAGGAGCAAAAATGAATAAATTGGAATTTAAGTCTGAATATATGAGCACCATATAAAGTATCTCATCAAGTTAGTGAGAGAAGTGGTTAGTACTTAAAAGAATTTGATTTGGTTGGTTGTGGTTGAGGACTTACAGTGACTTTTGGATAATTTTGTGTTAGATATGATACTTATAGGTTAACTGGTGTATTATATTGCATTACACGTACATGACCTATTTGCAGAATCATAGAACAACCAAGTTGGAAGAGACCCACCAGATAATTGAGTCACTATTACAAAGTGATGTGCAAATGGCCTTCTTTTTGTTGTGTGAAGTCAGACATTTCTTAGATTTTTTTCTTCCTTTTTTTCCCCACCATTTTTCAGTAGCGTAAAAAACGTTTGAATTTCAACAGGATTTTGATTTTTATAATTCCAACCCATTTTTTTTGTGAAGTAGGATGTGTCTGGTGTATACAATTAGGTAATCAATTCTCTCAGTTATGTTGTAAAGGCATCTATTTGGCAAAATATTTTTGTTTTCAGTGCTTTGTAAAATGCTGTGAGCGTGGAAGGATTTTTTTTTTAAGAACTGTTTAAATGCTTCAAATGCATTCATTTTGATGTTGTTCCTTATTTTAGGTTCTGTACGTGAAGAAAATGGAATCAGGTGGCATGTTTGTCCATATTGCTCTAAAGAATTCAAAAAACCAAGTGATCTCGTGCGCCATATTCGCATTCATACCCATGAGAAGCCATTCAAGTGTCCCCAGTGTTTCCGCGCCTTTGCTGTTAAGAGTACTCTCACAGCACATATCAAAACACATACTGGCATTAAAGCTTTCAAGTGCCAATTTTGTATGAAATGCTTTTCCACCTCAGGGAGTTTAAAAGTCCACATTCGTCTACATACAGGTAAGGCCTCAATAGCTTTTGTCTATTCTGTGATGTGGGTGAGGTCTTCAGTAAAAAAGAATGACAGTGAGAAACTTTTAAATTGTAGAGGTATTTATCATGCCATTTATATCTATCAGCTGACCAGTTAATTTAACCGGTTTTAGTGTCTTATGACGTAACTTTTGTCATAACTTTCTAGTGTTTCATGGCTTTGAAACTTGATACAGGTTCTTTTGCAAAAAACCACATTTAGTCTTCTGATGAGGAGTCGGCTGTTTATTCTTTTTTATACTGCTGTTGTGAGTTGTGAGGCTCAGATTGCCCAGAGAAGTCATGAATGCTCCATTCCTGGAGGTGTTTTAGGCCAGAGTGGATGAGGCTTTAAGCAACCTGACCTAGTGGAAGGTGTCCCTGCCCATGCCTGGGATGTTGGAACTGGATGATCTCTAAGGTCCTTCCAAAGAACTAATCAATTTTGAGTCATGTGGACTTTCTACTAGAACAACCTACTATAGTGAATTCAAAGGTTTTCACATTACTAGTCCTCTGTTTTATCCTTTTATTTATCATTTGTTTGCTGATATTCCCCCCTCCCCCCAGTTTTTTAACAGTTTACTTTGAAAGGACATTTGACGTTTAAAAATTGCTGCCATTTCAGCATCATGATAACTATCTTGCTTAAAAGGCTTTCATAACTCACTTTTGATTGGATTTTATATCTGTTTTTAAAACATATTTAACACCATGATATAAAACAAAAAAAAATAAAATACAAGGAAGAGAACCTGTATTCCAGAGCTACATTTCTAGGGCAGTGGAAATAAAGTCAGAAACTAATTATGTTTTCTTATCTTTTGCAGGTGTTAGGCCTTTTGCTTGTCCTCACTGTGACAAAAAGTTCAGAACATCAGGCCACAGGAAAACTCACATTGCTTCGCATTTTAAACATACTGAACTAAGAAAGCTGCGACATCAACGTAAACCTGCAAAAGTTCGAGTAGGAAAAACAAGTGTTCCAGTGTCAGACATTCCTTTGCAAGAGCCCATCCTCATCACCGATTTAGGTAATGAGCAAGTAAATCCATGCTTTCTTGGAATCTGGATTTCTCTGGCAAATAGGGGTCACAGTTTAATCAAGCAAACACATTCAATGTTTACTCAAAAAAATGCACTTAGACATAAGTTATCAGAAATAATCAGACTTCACAGAAGTGCTGTATTTTATTGTTGACTTGGACTAAAATTAACGAGTCCTATTTACAGTGAAATTGTATAATCCTTACCAGAAAAAGTGTGCGTTTTTACATTACATTAAGAGGGGAGTTTAATTGTTGGCATAGAAAAACTGACACACAGTTCAGGACCTAGATTTTTCTTGAGATGAACCATATTTATTCAAATTACATATATTGACTCAGTGTGTTATAGGGTTTTAGTGTGTTTAGTATAATTGTGACTTCAACTGAATTAGTGGTAAACTTTTCTGGTAATATTTCAAGAAAAGGCACTTTTCTTCTGAAACATGTTGTATATAATTCATAGGGTTCCTTTAATTCTGTTGTAGAATAGTTGTTACAGAATTACATGAAACCACTTTCTGGAGGAAGCTAAGTTGTTGTACAGCTTATTCAGTACAATAACATTGAGGTCAATGTAGTGGGCTAAACATTTTCACTTTGTTTTTCGACACAGCAGTCTGCTAATCTCTGCTTTGTCTGTTGTGTAGTCATCTTTAGATAGTAGAATATTACAGTGCTAATATCTTCAGCCTATAATCATCACTCTTTAAAAATCCTTTTGCTTTCACTAATTCCAGGAGTTGCTCTATGACAGAGTAATGGTTATTTTGTTATCAGGTATAATAAACTCAAATTTTCAGAGTAACAAAACTTAGCTGACAGTTTCGTATGTTCAGATCACACAACATTTATTTGAATGAACCCTGGAAACAGTCTTATTTCCTTATTTTAAAGGGAAAAACCAAACAAAACGCTTCAGTACAATTAAGATCTGTGCAGTGAAATTTTGGGGGGTTTTTGGGAAAAAAAAAAAACCAAAAACCCTAATTGAAAATCAATACTATAAAGGTTGTTGTCTACAGGTACTGATACTACCTGAACTCTGCTGATTATGGAGTGTTCAAAGTAAAAAGAAGTTTCACCATTTGTCTAGAAGGTGTCATGTTTCTTCAACACACTGACTGTATTTTCACTGTTCCTAGGAAAAAAAAATCTTGAGGTTTGGTATTGGTTGGTTTTTTCCCAGCATATTATTAGAGGTACCCAAAGAGGTGGCAAGTCTGACTGATTAGCCAAGGTAGATGATGTACAAATAGAACAATTTTAACTCAGGCATTTTTTATTCTTTAAGTAAAGGCAGATATATATATCATGGTGGTTCTTAGTTTTTACAAAATGCCTGTTAAACATTTGTCAAGTTATTATATATTGGACTACACTATATATGGGCTACATTGATTGAATGCCATTTGGTTCAGGTGGAGTGTGGAAGAGCTAAATATTTGATTAGCAGTGAATTCATAACCATCAAGTTTCTTTGCAATTCTTATCTTGGACATGTGTGAACCTTTGTCACAAGGTGGACCTGTGGGTAAAAGAAGAGCTATCACTAGATAGCATGTGCAATGTAATATGTATAATGTAAGTAGATACATGCATTATTTCATATAATTGCTGAGAATGTGCTCGTTTGCTTTACATTCTTGCAAACTGAAAGTCACTTTGTTTTCCAAGTACTAGCTCTTCAGACTACTGCAACTTTAGAGTAACCTTACTGATTAACTTTTCTCCGTTGTATGTGTTTATATGTGTAGGTCTCATCCAGCCCATCCCAAGAAATAGCCAGTTCTTCCAAAGCTACTTCAACAACAACTTTGTGAGTGATGCAGACAGACCATACAAATGCTTTTATTGCCATCGAGCTTATAAAAAATCTTGTCATCTTAAACAGCACATCAGGTAAAATAAACACAGAGAAGAAAGAAAGTATATGTAATAACAAATCTATGGAAAAGCATTAAATTTATATACTGTTCTCTGATAAGACTTTTTTTTTGACATCTTTAAGCAGTAAACAAGTGCTAATTGATTTTTCTGTTAATATTGGAGAAGACTTTGGGCCTGTGTGCAGTCTTGGCATTAGAAGTGGTTCTGTTTAGTGTATGATCAGAAGAGGAGATTGGACTGTTGAACATAATTAAAACTGTCAGACAGTAGTGTTTCTAGTCCTGCCAATGATGACATGCAGGTTGTTTATAATTTAATAAAGCTTTATTTTCTGGATTTTGGTAGCTGAGACCTTTGTGATCTATACAGCAGTTGTGTTAGATTTGTTTATTTTGCTCATTTTAAAAGTCAATGTTTTAGTAACTTTGTAAATGAAATTGTTTGATCTGCTTTAACTTCTGCCTTCTCTTTAAAAGGTCACATACTGGTGAAAAGCCATTTAAGTGCTCTCAGTGTGGAAGAGGTTTTGTGTCAGCTGGAGTTCTGAAAGCCCATATTAGAACGCACACTGGATTGAAAGCTTTTAAGTGTCTTATCTGCAACGGGGCCTTCACTACTGGTGGCAGCCTCAGGCGACATATGGGCATCCATAATGACCTTCGACCGTATATGTGTCCCTATTGTGAAAAAACATTTAAAACATCACTAAACTGTAAAAAACACATGAAGACTCATAGGTATGTTTAGAGTTTTTATATGAATCATTCCATGTATGTCAGTAGCCTCTCCTTAAAGATACTTGGAAAGGCAGCTTTGCTCTGTAGCAAGTGCTAATGGCTGAATAAGGAGTTTTGTTTATGGGTACCAAATACTTAGGTAACTCTGATGGTTTAGTAAATTATGGTGTATAATAAAAATAAAAAAAAAATCATGTAAATAGTAAGGGTAATTGTATAATTGGCCTCTTCACCCAAGTGACAGGGGACAGGACAAGAGGGAATGGCCTCAAGCTCCACCAGGGTAGGTTCAGGCTCGACACAAGGAAAACATTATTCACAGAAAGGGTCATTAGGCAATGGAATGGTCTGCCCAGGGAGGTGGTTGACTCGCCTTCTCTGGAGGTGTTTAAGGTGTGGATAGACGAGGTGCTAAGGGACATGGTTTAGTGTTTGATTGGGATGGTTGGACTCAATGATGCGGTGGGTCTCTTCCAACCTGGTGGTTCTATGATTCTATGATTATATAACCATGACTTTCTTACCTTTCTTTGCAGATATGAACTTGCACAGCAACTCCAGCAGCATCAACAGTCTGCATCAATAGACAATTCTACAGTAGATCAGCAGAGCATTCATGTTTCTACACAGATGCAAGTAGAGATTGAAAGTGATGAACTACAGCAGTCGGAAGCTGCTGCAACAGATCATCCCACTATTTTAGAGTTAGACCAGCAGCCAGTAGTAGGAACAGAAGAAACGGCACTAGAACAACAATTGGCTGATCAGCCTTTAGAGCAGGATGAAGGTGAGTATTTGAAATATGATAAGGTTTATAAGGGGGTAGGGAAGTTTACAAGTTCTCAAACAGCTCTTTATCCACAAATTTCAGTGGTTTGGGTTTCAAGACACTACAGGCTAATGACTAGAAAAATACATGGGATAAAAGCTAACTACTGAAAGTAGTTTAATTCGTTGGCGTTTAGGTTTACTGTTAAAAATATAAAAACATTGACGTTTTCACTAGTCATTTGTATTAGACAAAACTACTGAACAATTGCATAAATACTATGTGCACTAAATTTTACCATGTTGCCTCTGTTATTAGGAAAAAACCTCTGCCAGATAATCTGCTTAGGAAGGAATACCTGTGTTTTAAGGTGGAAGGATACAAATTATTTCATGTATTCTATTAGTTATAGTGGAACAAACTATTTTGGTTTTGCTTATCTGTTCTTTTTCATGATGTTATGAGTTAGCTAGCAAGTACTATCAGGGAATATAGATAAAAGATTTAAATAGATTTAAACAGATTTAAATACCTATTCAGCTAATAGTTTTGTATTTATTTTTAATGCAGTAAAAATTCATATAACTATAAAGTGTAAGTTCTTGAGAACAACAGAATTATCCCGTTTAAATATGTCCTCTTTTCTTTGTGTTTTTTTTTTCCCGTTTTTTTTTCCCCCTTCCTCCTCTTCCTTTCCCCATTTCAGATAGATTTGTGACATCTCAGCATGCTTTACAGGAAAATATCACTCAATTTGAACAACAAGCTATAACACAGCAGCCATTTGATCAACAGGGCTTATCCCAAGGTTAGTAATAAATAAAGGTTTTTAAAGTGATTTTTATTGATCTGGCTTTACAGCATAGCGATCATACAGCGTTTGAAAAGTGAGCATCCACAATCAAAGTAACTGCAATGTAGAGAACTCGCAAAGCGTTATCTTAAATGGCTATTTTTGAGACCATATTTGGTAAAATATTTGGAGTACTCCAGTGTAACTAGGCTTCACTTTTATGAGCCGATCTTTCACCATTATAGTGTGGGATTTATAGTCTTATTCTTTCCTTGGTTGTGTTGAAATTGCTGTGGCAGTAGGCAGTTTACACAACTTTCCTCTTCAATATATGTGCTCATAAACTGAGATGACCTCAAACACAGTCTAAGATTTGACTGAGTAGCTGTTGGGATTAATTATGGAAAAAGACAGTGTGATGTATAATCACATAAAGATCATACTTTCACTTAACTACAACATTGTTTCCCTTTGTATTTTATAAAGCTACATAAATAATGAATTAAGAGATTGTAAACATTTGGAGACTTTTTTTTAACCTACAAAACACTAAGAAATATGTGTAAGGCTAATGTACCCTGCAGACAATGATGAAATGACCGTGTTCCTTTCTTTTCAGTGTTGGATGTCTTGAGTTGTTGCTTGATATGTTATGTTTGGTTTGAGGGGGAGGAATAGAAGGTAGGAGTGTGTGTCAAGGGATTTGTATTTGTTTTGGCTGGGAATTGTGCCTCACTGACCAACCAGATGATCTCTTCCTTGTTTCTGACTCCAGCAAATAACTTCATATTTATGCAGGTGGTAACCAGTAGTTGGGATTCCAGGTGCTTGAACTTCTCTCTTCTTGATTTTCTTCTGTGTTTAATTGTATACCAACTAGCTGACTGTGCGAAGTTGTGTGACACTGTGAAGATACAGTATAATCTTTTGTTGATTTTAATTTCCTAGGTTTTGCTGCGTTTTATGTTTATTAAACAAGACCTAGCCCGGTCTTGCTAAAACTCTACAGGTTATTTCCATTGGTTACCTTTTACAGTTTTCCAAACAAATGAAAAAAGACTACAGAAAAGAAATCACAACTTTTCACTCTGCATTACTCAAGGGTGATGATTGTTTTTGTTTACAGCTCCTTCGAATGTGAAAATCTAATACATAAACATTGTTTTGTTATGTTATTTAGATTTCAGTTTCTAGGTATGTGTATCTTCTCGATTAAAAAAAATACTGAATACAGAATGATTTCTTTGAGAGGGAGGAGACTCTTCTAGATATCACAAAAAATTCTTTCATCATCAGAAATCTAGGCTGATCATTGGAACATATAAAACTGGTACAGAGTCAGAACATTTGTGATGCAGGTTTTTTTAAGTCTCATTTGTATAAGATGTCTCCTATACTACTTGGAATCTCATCCACAGATTCCCAACTCTTTGAAGTTTCCTTGAAGATACTGGAGCCCTTCAAATTTTTTGAATTTCAGGTAGGTAAGCATTTGCGCGGATGCATGCGTTAAATTGGTCGACCCTCTCCCTATGTCAGCATCTGTGCTTCATGCTCCTAATTTCTTTTTCCTACCAACTAGGCAGAACACTCAAGCTTAAAATACTGTCTTTTTTATCCTTGAGATTTTTTTAGGCTATGTTCTTTAAAATATTTTGGCTCAGTGTTTATTAATAGAACAATGTAGGAGTTCTGAAAAATCTCCACTAGATCTTTTGGTTTTCTTTTTTCCCTTTAAGAAAAAAAGAAAATCTTTGCATTTTAGATACATGAGGCTGATCTCCAGGTCTGTACAGACCTGTCAACTTTGTTTATTCTTTCAGGTTTGTTTGTAATACTTTTACTGAAGTTCTGGTTGGTTCAGATAGATACTTCCCTTTATCTTCAGACTTGTAAAGAAGTGCAGATCTTATGAGAGTGCTGCTGGATCATGATCTATTATTCGTTTGAGCTGTATTTGAAGACTGAGAAAAAGGACTTAAGTGATCTTTGTAGTTTAAATATTCTGCTGTATACATTTGAGAACTTTATTGAGGTCAGATCAGCTGAATGGATCTTCTATCAGAATGTGTCTTTGTGTTACTGAATATCATCTGTGATCAAATGTGTTTTCACATAGATTGTCACCTCTTCTTCCTTTGAAGTCTACCTGTAATCCTGGTTGAATGTTAATTCAATTAGTGGTGATAGGAGAGAGAGCTTGAAAAACTACAGGAAGTTCAAATACTCTTGTGTGGCCCATGCTAAATACCATGCCCTTGCCACCAGACTGATGTTTTGCTTTCGTAAGAAGCAAATCTGCAATTTCAGGACTTGGATTTCTCATTCTTTCAGTATTGATTTGTACATTGATTGCAGTCAATACTGTTCAGTTGGTTCCAACAGTTGCCTATTAAGCCAAACCTGGTGAGGCCGCTCCTTGAATCCTGTGTTCGGTTCTGGGCCCCTCACCACAAGTTGAGGCTCTGAAGCGAGTCCAGAGAGGAGCAACAAAGCTGGTGAAGGAGCTGGAGAACAGGCCTTATGAGGAACAGCTGAGAGCTGGGGGTGTTTAACCTGGAGAAGAGGCAGCTGAGAGGAGACCTCATTGCTCTCTCCAACTACCTGAAAGGAGGTTGTGGATAGGAGGGAGCTGGTCTCTTCTCCCAGGGGACAGGGGACAAGACAAGAGGGAATGGCCTCAAGCTCTTCCAAGGGAGATTTAGGCTAGACATTAGGAAAAAGTTTTTCACAGAAAGGGTCATTGGTCACTGGCAGAGGCTGCCCAGGGAGGTGGTTGATTCACCTTCCCTGGAGGGGTTTAAGGGGCGGGTAGACATGCTGAGGGCCACGGTTTAGTGTTTGATAGGAACAGTTGGACTTGATGATCCTGTGGGTCTCTTCCAACCTGGTGATTCTATGATTCTATGAAAGCTACAGAACATTTAACTGGTAGTCTCTGACCCCTGCCGAGATGCACGTGTGCGTGTAGGTGTCTTTGTAATATTAGAATTCAAATGATGTGTCAGTAAAGAATTGAATTACCTAAACTGAAATACCACATTTGCTATGAACTGTCATACTGAGTCTTGTACTGTCTTGAACTGTCTTGAGTCTTGTGTTCAACACATAGTTTTGTGATAGGAAACAGATTCCCAGAGTATTCTACCTTTTCACTGTGTTATGTTAATGTAAAGGAGAATAGATTGGATGGTGTCATAAAGACCAGAAGAAACAAGCAATGAAAATGATTACTTGTACTGAAATAACACAAAATCCAATTCCAAGTTTAGAGGACTTTGTCGTAAGAAACTTTCTGGGAAACAATATACAATGAGGAAAATGAGCAGAAAATAAAGTTTTTGAAATTGGTTTTTGTCTTTTTCAGGCTCAGTGTCTGTTTTTTATTTTGGTTTTTTTTTTTTTTTTATGCAGTTCTGTAGAAATAGTATGGCAGTAGCAAATGCCTGTAGAAAGGCATTCAAAATTGTCAGGTCTTTTTAAAATTTTGAGTGGAAATTTACCTTTATAGTAGGTATTGAGGAAAATCAGGATGCATCGTGTATTCTTGTTACAGCATTGGTTTATATTTATTCCAGAACTACCTTCAGAAGTAGTATTTTTTTCTTCAGCTTGTTCAAAAGTGCTTGTAAATTCAGAGCTTTTCTTCCTGAGGATTTTGTTGCATGACCCTGGAAAATTTTTCAGAATGTCAATAATTTCTTTTATTGAAACACTGCAAAGTGTGGCAATAACTTCTTATGCTACAGTAACTTCTTTTTTTCCTGATTTAGCTAGAAAAAAATTACTTAGCAATTAAAAGAAGTTTCAATTTTTTAGGTAGCTGATTGTTTGCCCATTTAAGTTAAAGCCGTTTCTTTTTGTGTAGGGTGTGAAAATGGCATCAAACTTGCTTCAGTTTCTTGAGATTTGTTTCTGTGTTCTCAGTAAGTGTAGCAGGAATACTATTTTTTCATGGAAGTACTTTTAAAATTAATTTGAAAATAGAAATTAGCAGCCCTCTTAGTACCACAAAGCTTTGCGTCACTGTTCTGCAGGCCTTTTGATTTTGTAATATCACGAGTAATTGAGGTGCCAAGTTTAGCTTATTGAGTCTTTTTTTTTTATCATCTTGGTTGTTCTCAGAGAGAAAATAATATACAAGTTGCAGCATTAGGTCTGGTGATTAGTTACAGCCTGAGTAATGCTCTGAGGATTTGTTCACATTTGTTAGTTTTCATTCTACGATGTAAGCACTAGTGTACAAGTAGGGGGTTTTTTTCCTATATTGAAAACAATATTCTTCTGCTCTGGGAAGTATCTTTTGGGGAAATTTCTGCTTAAACTTAACACATCTCAGGTTTTTTTTATATACTGTAATTCAGAACTTTCTTTAAGCATTGCTCTTTGGCCTTTGATGCTGCGATCATTTGATGTGGGCTTATTTCTACCCTGTTTTCATAATCTTCACCCTTTTTGTCCACTAAAGGCAAACTGCACAGAAGTAATAAATTGCTGCAATTACCATAATTATTGATAGATGTGGTTTCACTTCTTTCTACATAACGCTGGCTTTTTAATATATTTTTATATAAAAATATGAATTTTATATATATAAAAGAAGTATTGGGGCTTAGCGGGGTTGATAAAGGGCATCTCTAATAGCGTTAAAACCCCCTGCAATCTGAGCTATGCTTTCCTGGCTCTGAATCGATACTATAATTTAATTAAATCATTTAGACAAGTAGATGATTGAGATCTGATATTTCAGAGGAAGAAAACTAAAGCAAAATTTCAAATCTTTATGCCCGAAATGTGGATAAAAGTATGTTATTGTTTTTTTGACTTTGCAGTTTGCCTTTGAGAGGCTCTACTTTTACTATAATCTAAAGAGTGGGAATACGTGGAGGAGATCCAAAGTAGGAGAAAATGGGGTTACTTTATCAGAAACTGGAGTTCTCCTATTGGGTCGTCTCCTCCACTCACCCGCCATCCTCCCCACTGAGCTTTGCATCCTTGTGATCGGCTTCCAGTGTAGTTGAGGGAGCGTGGTACCAACGTGGAGAAAGGGAGATGGGTCAACCTGTTTGACACATGCATGCTTACATACAAGAAATTCAAAATTTCAATGGCTCTAAGGTAATTGTGGCACCCGGAAGAAACTTCAAACAGTGTTTTTCTGTGGAGGAGATTTTCCAATAGAATTCCAGCTAATGGTAAGTAACCCTGTTATGCTTATTACATAGATGCCAGACACATACGTGTATGTTGCCACTCAACAGTGAAGAGTATAACTTTGCTATATGGTAATTCTACTTGATCTTTTTTGAAAATAGTCTTCAAAAAAAGTCCAATTTGGCATATTTTTCAGGTTTGTGACTATTTCATTTCTGGCAGGTTTTACAGTGAATGAGAGCTACAATCCACAGACTCAATTCCCAGCTGTACAGCAGTTGCAGGATTCAAGTACACTTGAATCTCAGGCTCTTTCAACGAGTTACCATCCACCAGCTCTTCTTCAGGTTCCAAACACAGACACTATTAATGTAGTAAGTACTGCTGGAGGGCAGAATTCCTTGTTCTGCGTTCAGTTATGAGTTTCTCTGAGCTCTTCAACTGGTGATTGACTAAATTGAGAAGTCAGAAAAATTTCGTGATTTCTGTTCTAGATTGCTTATGTTTAATAACTGGAAAATAAAAGGGCAGGATAAGTGACCTGTATACATGTTTCTATAAGAAAGTTGCATGTTGTGGTTCTCAAGGCTTAAAAAAGGGCATAATACTATAAAGTTACATCATAAGGAATGGTTGGACTTGGTGATCCGATGGATCTCTTCCAACCTGGTGATTCTATGATTCTAAGTCGAAAATGAAGGATCAAATGTTATTAAATGGAAAAAATACATTATTGCACTGTATTGTTCTAGTTCTCTAATTTTTATGGATATAGATACAATGAAGCAATGAAAATAACATTACAAACATGACCATTCATGGAGCTTGCATATTGCAGTTTATGTTCTTCTGTGGTTCCCATCTGGTTAAATTTATAAGAGCACTTAATTGCTAAAGATATAGTTTAACTTAAAATTGCTTTGATGGTAGTGGTAGCTAACATGAAGACCGTCTGTAGTAATATGTTCATCGTGATGACCTGCATGAATTGCTGTCCCTTCACGCTTGTTTGCAAAGGGCCAGTCTCAATCAGAGAACTGAGGTGAGGTTTGGGTTCTGGAAGAGTTTCAGTAATTTCAGAGTTTTCTTCAGATCTTCCAGCACGCTGTCATTCTTGAGGATTATGCTGTGGTGGTTTTTACTTAGAGGAAAAACCTTTTTGAAAAGAACTGAAGTCTCAACACCACTGTGCATTTTGCTAATCAGTGGGGAGTTCGTACTGGCTAGTTTAGTGTTAAATTTAGCCTATCAAATGCCAGAAAATCTACAAGACTTCAGGTACTTTTTTGTCTAGATTCACAGGGCGGTTTAAGTGCACCATGTTGTCTACGTATTCCAGTTTAGTAAGTGCACGTTCTACTGCTTTCCTTATCTCTATGAAAGAGTAAAGGAACTGTATTACACTCGCGGTTTTTTGTCAAAAATTGATGAAAGCTTTGTTTTGACTGAAAATGCTGTAATCTTTTCTTGGCTATTTGCGTGTCTTTATTTCAGTATCCTGTTATTGCCATTTACTTGAGGCTTTTGATTCCTAGGCTGCGCGCTTGATACAAGATCAATCAGCCCAAGAAGAACTTCAATTGCATACCCAAAGGCCTAATTTTCTTGAGGATAATGAAGATCAAAGCAGGCGTTCATATAGGTTTGTTACACTTTCATATTCTCTCTTAGCAGTTGCTTAATTTGTTATGGCTAAGTAATCATTTGCAACTAATGAAAACAATTTTCTTGTAATAGATGTGAGTATTGCAACAAGGGTTTTAAGAAATCCAGCCATTTGAAACAACATGTACGATCTCATACTGGTGAGAAACCTTACAAATGCCAACTGTGTGGCCGTGGCTTTGTTTCCTCGGGAGTTCTTAAATCACATGAGAAGACTCATACAGGTAAGCATATACCAGCTCTCTGTTAGCTTAACTCACGTTTGGGTTTTGTAGATGTCCTGTATGAGTAAACTTTAAACAAATGGCATCCTACTTATTTGTCTCTGTTACTTTAAGGAGTTAAAGCATTCAGCTGTAGCATTTGCAATACCTCCTTCACAACTAATGGCAGCCTTACCAGGCACATGGCAACTCACATGAGCATGAAGCCTTACAAGTGCCCATTCTGTGATGAAAGCTTTCGAACAACTGTTCACTGCAAAAAACATATGAAAAAACATCAGGCAGTCTCCTCAGCTGTAGCAGCAGCTACAGAAACAGGAGGAGGAGGTAAATTATTTCCTTTTTACTCTTCCAGTGCTTACTGCAAAGCAAGTACAAGTGTTTCAGTAGATGACATGAATGCTGTAACAGTAATGTTATAAATTAGCCTTCCAGCATGGATAATATCTAGTGTCCACAGCCATGGAAATTACTGTTACATAAATTGTTTAAAGAAATCACTTTTCCAGAAGTAGAACTTTTTTTTTGTCCTAAATTACTTATACTTTTACTTAATTATTGTAAAAATAAAAATTATAAATCTGACTCTATTTAAAATAATTAGACATGAGTAGTTAGACCTCTCAAAGAAGAGCCCAAGCATGTGACGTAGTGTCCACGTTTTTAGTTATGAACCTTTTTATTTTTGCAATTTCAGCTGACAGATTAAACTAGAGAGATGTGTGTATTTTTGTTGGTTTGTTTTTAAAATAGTTGCATGTGTTGAAGATGATGATGAAAACTCTGAAAGAACTTCCAGAAAATCTCGTCCTGGTGTCATAACTTTTACAGAAGAAGAAACAGCAGAACTGGCAAAGATTAGGCCTCGAGAAAGTGCCACTGTCTCAGAAAAGGTTCTTGTCCAGTCTGCTGCAGAGAAAGACAGAATCAGTGAGATCAAAGACAAGCAGGCAGAACTGGAAGCAGAGCCCAAATATGCCAACTGTTGTAGTTATTGCCCCAAAAGCTTTAAAAAACCTAGTGATTTAGTCAGGTAAGACAAGCAAAAAGTTTTGTGTATTTTCAGTTCTTTAAATTGTTGCCAGAAACTTGACGGTGCTGGTTTCAATGGTTTTTATGCCTAAAATAAAGTTTTACTCATTTCCGTGCATTTTTCTTTTTTATAATGGTTTAAAAATAGGTCAAAATGTCAGATACTCCTAAGTATGACTAAACTAGCCTTTTCATATTACTTTTCCATTGGTATTGAAGTTATTACTGTGAAGTTTTAGAATAAATTATTTTTTTTCTTGCTTATAGGATTTGCATATGAAAACATGTAAAAATCAGTCTGAAAAAAGGCGAATGCTTGAAACATCATCCTTACTAGTTCTGCTTAATGTAATATTAATATAAGTATTGAATTAATTCTGTAACAAGTAAGATACAAAAGAAATATTTTTATAAACTGCCATGAAAATAGAAATTCACATATTACTTGTGTTTTCTGGAATTATTAGGCATGTTCGCATCCATACTGGAGAGAAGCCATATAAATGTGAAGAATGTGGAAAGAGTTTCACTGTAAAATCCACCCTGGATTGTCACGTTAAAACGCACACAGGTCAGAAAGATTTTGAATGTCTTTAGAAACTGGTTGCTTTCTTTACAGGCTGTTCTAATTAAAGGTTTTTTAAGGAATGATTTGTTTCACTGTGATCTGGGAAGTGGTGCTATGACTGCCAGCATTAGGTGAAATTTGGTGTTAGATGCATCATTATGATATTTTTAATAAATTGTATACCACAGCTTATAATTGACTAATAAAGCAGTCATAGTATTAGCTAACAGAAAAACTATGTATCTGTAAGATTTTAATTACAAATCTGCTGTGGCATTTTGGTGCTAAATGGTTTTCCTGAGCGAGAGGGTGGAGTTGGAGTATTTTATAAAATAAAGAAAAATAATAAATGTTAAGGTTTGTGCTGTGAAGTAGATTGAAAGAGTACAAAATATTTGAGCATTCAGCAGGTTGAATTATGCAAGTTGAATATAAGCTTAATTGCTGAATTTTCAGGCTTTTACAATAGATTATTTCTTTCCTTGAGAGAGATCTGATTTTAATTAGTAGTATTTTTCAACCCCAAATTTGCTTAAATTTAAAAAAAAACCCAGCAAAGCAACACTTTTTAAAATCTTTCATACTTTTCTACTTACCACTGAACTTCTGTAATAAACCTAGTCCTAAACCAGCTAATTTGTAAAACTGGCTACAGTTTTGCTAAGATGCTTTCTAAGGTTTTTCAAAAATGAAAGAAATTAGCAAGCTTTTAGTGCTGTAACATGTAATTATTTTTCTGATGGAAACTACCTTTCCAATTCAGTTTATTTGTACTTTCTACTGCTATTTAGTACTAAATGCTACTCTGGTGTATACACCACGTTGCTATATTTCTAACTACTTTGAGTTGGTTTGTTTTTTGTTTCAGAATATTATCTCATGTATTAGTTTTATTTGCTTCCTACCTGTAATCCGTTAATACGAGTCAGTAGTGAGGTAAAGGCTGAAAAAAGAAGAATCAAGCTGCTGGAATTAAAAAGGAAATGAGCAGCTAAGTCAGGTGAATATAAATGCTGAAAAGGTCAGGATGAAAATTTTAAGTCTCCAGTTTTATGAGCTGTGTAGTCCAAACAATTTGACTACTCAGGAAGCTGAGAGGTGATGGGGAGAGACACAAGCATCAAGATGACCAAATAACCATCTGTGTTAAACTTTTTAACAGCGTATTAAGTTTCAAAAGTAGGAAAAAATTAAGACACTCTTCATTGAGAACCTTAATTCACTTGAAAAGCAGCCAAAACTACAAAGAAAAAGTTAGTTTTTTCAAATTTATTCTGTTCAAATGAATGATGAATCTATCTTGTTCTAAATTGTTGGTACAGTATTATTGATTTTTAGAGGTTTTATCACTTGTCTTTGTTTTTGAAACTTTTCCAGGCCAGAAGCTCTTCAGTTGTCATGTTTGCAGTAATTCTTTTTCTACCAAAGGAAGTCTAAAAGTCCACATGCGCCTGCATACAGGAGCAAAGCCCTTTAAATGTCCACACTGTGATTTACGGTTTCGTACTTCAGGGCGCAGAAAAACCCACATACAGTGTCATTATAAACCAGAGGCAAAGAAGGTTAGGAAGCCGGTTGCACGTACGCCAGCTGAGGGGCTGCAACCAGTCAGCCTTCTTAATTCATCCTCAACAGACCCTAATGTTTTCATCATGAATAACTCCATTTTGACAAGTCAGTTCGATCAAAATTTACTTCAGCAAGGTCTTGTGGGCCAGGCTATCCTGCCTGCTTCAGTGTCAGGTAAAAATGAATGTTGTTTTGATGGTGATTTTATGATCAAGTACTGAACTTTACTGAACTATAATAGAAAATAAGTTATGCCAAACACTACTTCCAAACAGGTAAGTGTTGTACTGAATTCATGATTCGATGCATATCATTGACAAAGGTAGAATTTTTTTTATTTAATAATGAAGGGGAAAATCTGTGCAGTTCACCTAAAAAGATCTTTTCAGTTCTGCTGTGATGTTACAGTGAAGAAGGGAAGAAAATATAGATAACAGGTATTTATGTTCATTTTGGTAATACTGTTGCCTTTCATTAAAAAGGAGAGAAACAAGCCAGTTATTCTGCAGTCTTTCCATTCAGTAAGATTTATTTTATATTGAAGCCCTGGATCATAGATCAAAGAAAAGTTTGTCTACGCTAGTTCATTACATAAGTAATGAAGAATGTTTTCAGTGTGCACACCATGTTGTTCAAGTGTAGTTAATGGTCTGAAATAAAATTGCGACACCACATCCTAAAAAATGTCAACCAGAAAAAAAAAACCAAACTCAAACCAAAAAGATTTCATGATGCAAAAAACTACTTGTGTAGGCATGCATGCTATATAATTAATGCCTGGGATACAAGTCTTGCTAATTGATAGAGACTACAGCTGCCTTAGCAGGTTAAACATGCCACAGACTATTCTTTGGCTCTGAGGTTAACTGACACAGAATACCCAACATGCTTCATGCTGCAAGTATATGACCTTTTGAGAATCCTCCTTGCTAACTTCAAAATTGGTTTCAGGAATTGTTCACCAAAAACCAACAAAGTGTTGGTTCTTCAGAAGGTAGTGGTAAATGTTATTTGACAGGCACCATTTGTGATTAAGAACTGTCTGATATTTTCTTATGTTTTTGAGTGAATGCAAGCAGGAGTCACTAACACGTTCAGAAATCCTAGAAAGAAGAAGGAACCTTCTTACATCGAAATTAGTGATTTCCATTTTGCCTAGAGTAGGTATTTCTTGGTCTTGGTACAGACCAGATTGGTACAGCAGATTTATTATACTGAAGGGTTTTGGAGTGGTAAAGATAGACTTTTTTCCACTATCAACTGAAGGAGACTGGTTAATCATATGGAAGGTGTTTAAAGAAAAAGGCATGTCAAATACAAGGTGATTCTTTTATTTATGTTATCTCATGACATTTTGTAGAGATGGATCTGTTCAACTATTAAAATTAGGAGCGTTCTAAATTTTTTGTATTTCATATGCTAATGTACCTTCATTTCCATCCACAAGAGTAGATGGGGTGAACTTCGATACCTTCTTGAGCAATGTTTGTGCTGTACCCAAACGTGGCAGTAGCTTTCATGTATATATTCATAGTCATAGTGTGTATATCATATGTGAATGCTCCTCGTATCTAGGTGTGGCTCAGTCTCCAAGGAAAGTTATACCACACTTCTCCAGGTTTCCAAAGCTACTCCAAAGTGATTTTTGTTTTGTAAGATGCTAGCTAGTGCTTAAATTATAATAATACTACTTAAATTGCGTAGAATTTAGGAAGCTTTGAAACAGGCGGTCATCTGCATCAGATTTTATTAGCATGTATGAATGTCTGTGTGTGTATGTATGGCTTTTGTATTTATTTAATGTATAAAATTAAACTATCTAAAAGAGGCAGTCACTAATGATAAAGAAAAACATTATAATATGACTGTTTTCTTTGGTAGCTGGAGGTGACTTAACTGTGTCCTTGACAGATGGTAGCTTGGCCACTCTTGAAGGAATACAGTTACAACTTGCTGCTAATCTGGTTGGACAAAATGTTCAAATTTCTGGAATAGATGCCGCCAGTATTAACAACATAACATTACAGGTAGGTTGCTCAGAGTTTCTTGCCTTGAATTGTCACTTTTTAAGGCCTAATTGAGATTTAAGGAACATACCTACCTGCGAAAGAGTTCCCTTGGGTGAAGCACGTGGCAATTTCATGCTGTATCAGTTGTTCCGTGTTAGAAGACTTAGTAGTTACGCAGTGGTGGTTTCTTGTCTAGTCTAGTTTCTCTGAGTTTGTAAGGGTTTTTTTAATACTCTGGGATTTTGGCAAATTGCTTTAAAACATCCTAATTGCATTTTGTCTTTTCATTTTAAAAGCATTTCAGGCTAAAGCTCTCGGCCTCCTCCCCTAAAAGATCCTCCCTCCAATAACAAACCAACCCAAGTTGTTGCACAAGATGATTTGTCACTTAACCTAAGACACTAGTGTTATTAGGCAAGCTTTTAATATTTGGTTTCACAGATAAAATTCCCATTGAGCTTGTAAAATGAACAACAGAAAAAAGTGAGATGATTACATCCAAAAATTTATATTTACAATTATGTGAAACAAGGATTTTTATGAACTTGGTTGCGTTTAATCAGTTTCACAGAAGCATTGAGGTTGGACAAGACCTCAATCACCAGGTCCAACCTTGAGGTTGGGGAAAGACCCACTTCAGAGTTGCGTTGAGTAGCACAGAGTCTATTTGAGAAGTTTTTAGCTTAAAAAAAAAAAAAAAAAAAGGGTTTTATTTTTGTTTTTCCTGGTCCCCAAACACTCATCCCTGAAGACTAAGGCATCTGTTCTTAATGACTGAGAACAGATATTTGACTGTGAACTGAGAACTTAATGAGCCCTAGGAGCTGAAAAAAATAGATAATTTCTGATACCAATCTTCTCTCTGCTCTGTGACTTTTCATTTTCAAAGACCTGAAGACAGTGATGAGTGTTACATGCAACACTGACAGTAACAGAATGTCAGCATTGTGGGTGTTTAGTGCCCAGCATGCTCACAAATAGCTAAAAATCTTAATTTCCCAAACATTTTGCTGAAGGAAGGAAGGGAAGAATCTATAGTTGAAGACTGTAGACACAGTGACTTTGGAGACTGGCTATGTACAGATGCTTTTAAACAAAAATGAGTTTAAATGTTTAATTGCAAAGTTTTGATGTTACATATACCCCATATTCAAGCTTTGGAAGTCTAGATTTCTGTTAAAACTTAACCCATGTTTGTTAACTTCAAGTTGATTGGATTGAAAACTTGCTTTTCAGATTGATCCTAGCCTTCTACAGCAGACGTTACAGCAGAGTAATATACTTGCTCAGCAGTTAACTGGAGATCCCAGTCTGGCTCCACAGAATCCCTCCCTCCAGGCAGCAGAAAATGCCGTGCCAGCTAATGTGGTTATTCAGCCTATATCAGGCCTGTCTTTGCAGCCCTCGGTAACATCTTCAGCCAACGTGACAATAGGATCCCTCTCAGAGCAAGAGTCCGTGCTGACAACCAATGCTAACGGTAAGCAGCATCAAGATTCTGATTGTGCTTTGAATGTCTTGGCTAACACACCATACTTAAAAAACAGAATAAACTCTGTCCCCTGCCACCAAATAAGCATACGGTCCTTATATCAGCACCTTCAGCAAATTTTACAGCTTAATTTTACTGGGTTTGAATATGATTTTTTTCAGAAGGTGGACTGTCTAATGAAAATATTAAAGGACATTTAGAATCATTAAGGTTGGAAAAGATCGCTAAGGTCATTAAGTCCAGCCATCAGCCCAAGACCGCCTTGCCAACTAAAAGCAGGCATTTATTTATAGGCTACAGAAACATGCAAAATCTGTTCTTAACTTGCAGAGGAATGAATTGGGTATGAAAACAATTTCATCTTTAGACCACAAATTCTAACATCTTACCTTGGTTTTGTCTTTAATAGTAGTTTAGACAATAATGTATTAATTGCTTTAAAAATTCTATCTGTTATAAAGAACAGAATGTATCAAGAAAGATTCTTAGTGGAAATTTTTTCCTCTACCTGCTTATGTTTAGGTGCACAGGACATCTCTCAAGTCATGACTTCACAGGGTATGGTGTCATCTTCAAACGGGCAACATGAGATAAC
This sequence comes from Coccyzus lansbergi, assembly GCA_033558105.1. NCBI lineage: Eukaryota > Metazoa > Chordata > Aves > Cuculiformes > Coccyzidae > Coccyzus > Coccyzus lansbergi. The sequence continues at coordinate 362,541 of JAUMJK010000797.1, read as the reverse complement.
ACTGACCATAAATAATTCTAGTTTGAGTCAAGTTCTGGCTCATGCTTCAGGTTCTACTACTACAAGCTCATCAGGAAGTCCTCAAGAAATCACTCTTACAATATCTGGTTGGTGTTTTTAATGAGTCTTTAATGGTACTGGTTCTCCATTTTATAATGTAGCTCTACAGCAGCATTTGAGGGTATTTTCACTGTCCAGGCTTTTCCTGTGGTGTGTTTATGTTCAGTAGCTTTAGAAGTTATTCCCCAAACCTGTTTTTGAAAACCAAGTACATTTCTTTTGAGGATACATGTTGGATAAGTTCCCTATTTTATCCATACCATCGGTTCAACAGGTATTTTTGAGTGGCAAAGTCTGTATAACTAGTTCTTATTTTGTTGTGGTGCCTGGATGACACCGGGATGATAATAAGTATGGCAGGTATTGGGGGGTGACTGTTGAATGTAACTTTGTTAAAATGTCAGTGGTTCTAATAGATGTTCTGATTATTTTTTTTGTGGTATAACTGCAGTTATTACTTCTGGATTATTTAGAAAAAAATTAGACCCATTTTCTTAATGTCTCTAAGAGACTGGTCCTATATATTTTATAAATAGCATTCCCCTTCTGCCAAAGACAGTTTGTATTTTTTATCATGACAATTCTTTGATAGTCAGTATAATAGTCAGTGCTTTTCCCTCTCTTCCTTTCCTTCTTCTCAATTTATTTTTTCTGTTTATCTTTCCTCTTTTTCTGTTTTCTGTAAGGTGTTTAGGTTTAAGTGTCATTCCAATAATGTCCATGTTAAGGTATCATATTACACCATCGCCTCCTGTGTTTTTCCTGCTTGTTAATTGATGTTTGTTCACTAATGAAAATGGGAAGTAGCTGTCCAAAAGCTGATAGAGAATGTGTTTTCAGTTTCTGTATATATGTTTGTTGACCATCCACAGAATTAACACCATGTGAAAGTGATGTCTTTCCAAAAGAGGACATATTCAATGCAGTTCATTATTCATATAATAGATTAAAAAAAAAAGGAAAAATTAGTGTTAATTTTGCATTTTGGTTGTATTTTCTACTTTTATTCTTTTATGATTCCTTGTTTATAGTTCTAAGTACAGTAACAGAATACTGTTGAGAAATGGCTGAGAGAGATGGGGGGTGTTTAGCCTGGAGAAGAGGAGGCTGAGAGGAGACCTCATTGCTCTCTACAACTACTTGAAAGGAGGTTGTAGAGAGGAGAGTAATGACCTCTTCTCTCAGGTGACAGGGGACAGGAGGGAATGGCCTCAAGCTCTGCCAGGGGAGGTTTAGGCTGAAGATTAGGAAAAAAATTTTCATGAAGAGGGTTACTGGGCTCTGGAACGGTCTGACCAGGGAGGTGATTGAGTCACCTTCCCTGGAGGTGTTTAAGGTGTGGGTGGATGAGGTGCTGAGGGACATGGTTTAGTGTTTGATAGGAATGGTTGGACTCGATGATCCAGTGGGTCTCTTCCAACCTGGTGATTCTATGATTTCCAGTTTTAATAGGACTAATTTCTGTTCAGGCCAAGATCTTATTCAGCATAATTCTGGAGGCAATGATCTGAATAGTAGCTTAAGGCTGACAGCAGCAACCATCAACAGCCAGACAACAGGTGCTACGTTAACTATAAGCAACGACCAGCTTCTTTCTCAGAGCACTTCATTAAATGCTCCAGGTATGTATACTGTGGGTTTTGTACTTCACTATAGTAACACTTAGTTAAAAAGATGGTGTCTGATCAGGTAACTAAATCCAAAAGGGTACAATCTTGTGCATTATGATTCAGGAACTATGTGGCTTATTGTGTTTTCTCACTAGCCTCAAATTGCTATGCCAATTTTAATGAGCTTTACTCCACTGAGTAATAAGCAAGTGAAAACAAGAAGAAATATCTAAAATTAATGCTTTATAGATTCATAGACTCACCAGGTTGGAAGAGACCCACCAGATCATCAAGTCCAACCATTCCCATCAATCACTAAACTGTGTCCCTCAGCACTTCATCCACCCACACATTAAACACCTCCAGGGAAGGCGAGTCAACCACGTCCCTGGGCAGGCCATTGAAGCAGTTACAGGAATATTGAGAGATTATTTCTGTAAATTAGATGAAGAAATCTGCATGTTTGCTGCAGACAAATGATAATATATCTATCATATTTGCACTAGTGTTCAAATTTTGGTATTTTAAGTATGTGTATGAATGTCTACCTATATATACACACAAATATGTGTATAGTAATTCATACTTCCAGTTGGTAGGTAGAATTGGTTGCACCGACTGATTGCAGCAGCTTGCACTAGTACAGACTTACTACTGATATATAAAGATTTTTTTCACTTTTATGTATACTTTAATTCTCTCCTTCTTCCATTTCCTTTCATCTGTCTCCTTTTATGGATTCCTTTAGTGCTTATAATGTCATACTGGGGAGGCCTACCCCAGAGTATCCTGTAAGGTTTTAATGTTAAAGTATGCTGTTGTGATAGAAATCAAGTTAAATTGAAATGAGATTGAATCTAAGATTTTACATACATAATAGTTTTGGTTTGTTTGTTTTTGTTTTTTTTTTTTTTGTTTTTTTTTTTTACTATTTTTGCCTGTCTTCCAGAACTTAATACAACAGGTGGAACAAACCTTCCTGCAGCAACACCTATATCTCAGTCTACGGTTTCTGCCCAGAATCTGGTAATGTCTTCCTCAGGAGTTGGAGGAGATGGCAGTGTCACCTTGACTCTTGCTGACACTCAGGGAATGTTGTCAGGTGGTCTTGATGCAGTTACCCTTAATATCACTTCACAGGTAAGAAGTGCTTTTCTGAACTAACAGTTAAGCTAATGTTACTGTCTTACAGGGCAAGGATGAAGGGTTCTGCTTAGAAATAACTCTGTCTTGATAACTGCTTCTTTCTGCCAACAGTGTTTGCACACTGGCATCTAGGAGCATAAAATACTTAAAAACACTGATAAATTTTGCAGGTTTGTTGGTTTTGTGGGCTTTTTTTTTATTGCAATGAACAGATAGGTCCTGCTGTTTCAAACATTTAGATCAGTTTTAGTGGTAAACTAAACTGTGTACTTCATTGTCAATATTTAGTAATACATCTTAGTATTCCTAAGCTTTTTATTGTTTAGCGCAGTAAATTTTTCATTTACTTTTTGTTCTCATGAGAGTTGAACATCAGTTGTGACCATTCCTTTCATAGCAAATAACAGGGCAGAATCTAAATCAAATTGTTTTTAATAACTAGTGGCGTCCTAAGAAAATTTATAAGAATAATGCTCTATGGACTATAGTCTCTCTAGTAGCTTTAGCAGTGATTTCATTTTTATAATTATTTACATTTCTTTGTGGTGTTAAGAGCCACCTGAGAAGACTTGAAAGACTAGAAATTGAATAGTCAGGGTCATTGTATGGTTGCCATTTCAATGTATATTTTAAGTGTGAAAACTTGGGCTATTTCTACTTTCATGGCTGAGCTAAGTTTAGATTGTTTTTCACTTAGTCTTTGACCCAAATTATAATGTGTAAATATATATAAATGTATATAAATGAAAGACTATTTGTCTAGCATAAGGTGTGATTAAACCTGGTGAAGCAAAGTTTCTGAGAATGTTCATATGCATCTTCCTGAAGTTTTGCTCTGGAAGGGAAGAAAATTCTTCATAAACAGTTCTTGTGACATTTGTCATTTCTGACATCACAGATTAACAAAGCAACATGTGGTCTCATTTCAGATTTTGCAATAATTTAACTTGGATAATTTAACTTGGCAGTGTTGATGTTTCTTAATCAGTATGCCTGATGTTAAGACAGGCATGAATAAAAATGAAACATCGTTTTGAGTAGTGTTCAGTTGAGTCTGTTTAGCAGACACCTTAATAAGCAGACTGGTAGTAAAGAAAGGTACTGTGTTTCCTTGGGAAAATGAAAAATCTTTAACAGTAACGTAAAATTAGAAGCAGTAGGCTGATATTAGTAATGGTGTATCATAATTAGTAATTTTGTACCTTGATTTCATGTATATTAGAAGTCTGTTTAATCAAGAGATTCAAGAAAAGGAAATAATTGTTGCAAGGCCATAATGCAAAGCAGAACAGAAGGGTTAAAGAGAATATCAGCTGAAGAAAGAACACAAGAGAAGGCTGAAACATTCAGCATTTCATAGAATCATAGAACAACCAGGTTGGAAGAGACCCACTGGATCATTGAGTCCAACTATTCCATTTGATGCAAACCTGGGAAGAACTAATCAGACCTAAATATGTACTAGTACGGACTTCCAGCTATTGTTACCTTAAGATGGTAGACTTAAAATGAAAGGAAGAAAGGAGAGAAAACCGTAATATTTGTTCAGATAGGATTCTGGAATAGAGTTGTTCAAGAAAAAAACATAGTTTTGAGATATAAAAAAATTTGTGACTACAATTGCCTCTTTAAAAATAGTTATTGTACCTTTTTCCCCCCCTTTTCTCTCCTCTTTGACAGGGTCAGCAGTTCCCTGCTATACTTACAGATTCCAGTCTCACTAGCCAAAGTGGGTCAGGTTCACAGCAAGTCATACTGGTGAGCCATGCACCCCATTCAGCGTCTGCGAACTCTGATGAAATAACATATCAGGTACATACAATATATTTCTGTCTTCTCTGGGTAAAGGACATGATTTAATCAAAATACTGGAGTCATTCCTCTATATCCTGCCGTGCAGAGGAACCTCAGCAGGGTGGATGGAGTGTTGGGTAAACAGGAACCTCACGAAGACAAGCAAGTATAAAGTCCTCTCTGTGTAGAAGAATAACCCTGTGCAGTAGCACACACTGAGGGCAGCAGGAAAGCAGGATTTCAAAAAAGGACATGGACTACTGGTAGGCAAGTAGTTGACCGTAAACCAGCATTCCAGAAAAGGCCAACAGCATCCTGGGATGCATTAAAAGTATTGCCAGTTGGTCAACAGGGTTGATACTCCCCTCAGTACTGGCAAGAACAAATCATCTGGAAGTGTCGTGTCCAGTTGGGGGCCCACCAGTGCGAGACGGAAGTAGACATGTAGAATCATAGAATCACCAGGTTTGAAGAGACCCACCATATCATTGAATCCAACCATTCCTATCAAACACTAAACCATGTCCCTCAGGACCTTGTTCACCCATGCCTTAAACACCTCCACGGAAGGTGAATAGGAGTGAATGTAGTGGAGCTCTACAAAGATGATTGAAGGAGTGTGCTCTAGGGACACTGGACTAGGTGATTTCAAGCCATCCTTTCCAACTTGAACTATTCTGTTTCTAATACTACTTTGTTGATATGATTTTTATATTTCCCTAGACTCGTAAGTGTGAATTCTTAACAGCGTTAGTGTTCAGATATTCTGAATGTGGACATTTAAAGTTGAACATACTTTCTTACTTTTCTGAACTTAAAACTAGATTTTTTATCTTTTAATACATATGCTTTCAGAAATCAGGGTGCTGTTTCATAAGGCTTATTACAATGTTGCTTGTGAGGTTTGACTGTGTCTCTGAGCAGCCCTATTTTGATAACAGAGCTAGCACTAATGTAAACCAATTTTCTGTCATTCCCTGTAATGTTGTGTTTTATTTAAGTATGGTGAATGTTTTGATTGACCTTTCACCATTTCTGCAGTTTCCTGAGAGGTTCCGGCTAGCTGGTAGTACACAGGTGTGTGTGTGTACGCAGGCATGCAGGATTTTTTGTGTTTCTCTTGTTGGTTTACATTGCATCTTTATTCTGTCTTCTGTATCTTTCCAAGTTTAGTTCATCCTGAATAATTCAGATTTCAACTTCCTTTATCTCTTCATCCTCATGTATTTCTTTCTCTAGGTTACTATATTCAGAATTCTTTTGTATCTATCAAGTTAAGGAATTCAGTGTTCCTTTCTCTGAAGAAAGCGAAATATTTATAGATAACTTTCATTGATTAAAGCAAGACAAAATGCAGTACAAACCCATCCAAATTCTATCAACTTTTCATCATGTTTCAGTAATTGTGGAACTTTGTGTTGGTCCATGGAGATTTACTTCCTTATGAACAAGAGTTCCTGACAAAGAGATTAAACAAATAGGAAAGAAACATTCTTCTCCTGTGGAATGAAAGATAATTCATTTGTTGTCTGTCACTGAACAGAATCCAAAGCCAAAAATAATACAATGTGAGAATCCTCTGAGATGCTCAGGAATATAAAAGTGAATATAGAATAATATGGATGCAAACACATTCTGCTTATAGTGCATACATGAATTACATCATGATTATAATAATCTTTCTGTTTTCCTGCAATACATATGTGTCATATGAAAGACTAGTTTACATTTACATACAACTTATTTCCTTTGCGTGGGTAAGTTGCTTGCAGGTACTCTCCAAAATCTGGTCACGTTGAGGTAGATTTTGTTGGATAAACTGCTGTGTGGATGTGTCTATGAAATTATTTGACAGTGTTTTGTAAACTTGTTATAGGTGACAGAGGTTTCTCCTAATGTGACTAAAAGCAGTCAAGCAGAAAAAGAAACTCGTGTGCATCAGTGCTTTGAGTGTAGCCAAACCTTCTCTTCAGCCACCATGTTGATGCACCACAGTATAGAGGTTCATGGCAAGGAAAGAATCCACGTCTGCCACGTCTGCAATAAAGCCTTTAAGCGAGCAACACATCTCAAGGTATTTGGTAATAAGAGATGATTGTTCTGTTAACTCCTTCTTCTCTTTTGGGCTTTTTTGTGATATTCATGAAACGTACCTGTTCTCCCCTTACCTTTCCTTTCATTTCACTGCACAAGAGGTGTACATCTGAGAGAGTGAGTCTTAAGTGATAATGTATACACAGGTAGAGAAGTTTTACCTGGATTGTGGAAGGGATGTTAATGCATATATGCAGAATGAAAAATGTGTATGCCTGTCATGCAAATCATAGAACATCGAGTCCAATCATTCCTATCAAACACTAAACCATGTCCCTCAGCACCTCATCCACCTGTGCCTTAAACACCTCCAGGGAAGGTGACTCAACCCCCTCCCTGGGCAACCTATTCCAATGCCCAGTGACCCTTTCCGTGAAAAACTTCCTCCTAATCTCTAGCCTAAATGTCCCCTGGCGGAGCTTGAGGCCATTCCCTCTTGTCCTGTCCCCTGTCACTTGGGAGAAGAGCCCAGCACCTTCCTCTTCCACAACCTCCTTTCAGGTAGTTGTAGAGAGCAATGAGGTCTCCTCTCAACCTCCTCTTCTGCAGGCTAAACACCCCCAGCTCTCTCAGCCATTCCTCGTAAGGCCTGTTCTCCAGCCCCTTCCTCAGCTTCATTGCTCTTCTCTGGACTCGCTCCAGAGCCTCAACATCCTTCTTGTGGTGAGGGGCCCAGAACTAAACACAGGATTCAAGGAGCGGTCTTACCAGTGCCGAGTCCAGAGGGAGAGTAACCTCCCTGGACCTGCTGGTCACACCATTTCTGATACAGTGTTCAGTTTTAGCTAGAGTCACAGTGCCTGGAGGTATTTATATGGTGCTTAGGGACATACTTTAGTAGTATACTTGGCAGTGTTGGGTTTACAGTTGGGCTTTGTTATCTTAACATGTCTTTTGCAACATGAATGAATCTATGATTTAAAAGGAAAAAAAAAAAACATGCTTTCATCTTCATCCAGCTTGTCTGCTAAGATCCTGTGCTTTTGTCTTCACACTGCAAATATATTTCTAAGTTAAATACATGATATTTTTTAAATTTTCTGAGATGTATTTTTTTTCCCCCTCTGTTGGTTTAGGAACACATACAGACCCATCAAGCTGGACCTTCACTGAGTTCCCAGAAGCCTAGAGTGTTTAAGTGTGATGCTTGTGAAAAAGCTTTTGCTAAGCCGAGTCAACTGGAAAGACATAGCCGCATCCACACAGGTAACTCCAGAAATTGTCTTTATCTCACAAGTTTTTCTCATGGGTGTTAGATTTGGAGTCCTTGCTCATGGTTTCAAGTCACTGCATTTAAATATCAACTTAAGCTTAAAAAACCGAAGCAAATTTCTGACACAAAGACTTTAGAAATAAAAATGAGAAACATGTCTTTCTGTTAAGAACTTGCCCTAAACATAAAAGAAATTAAAGATAGAATCTGTTGCTTTGCTCTTTTTATTGATGAAGCACTTAATATGATGGAGTTTCAGTCTATATCTAAAGTGATGTGCTGTGATATTATGAATAATAGATGATAAAAGGTTTTCCAAGAGAGACAGGCTGAGGAAGAAAAAAAGTAAATGAAGCTGAAAGCATTTTAAGATTGCCACAGTGTAGGAAATTGCTCTAACTTCTCATGTAGCAGTAGCAGTATACAGTAGTCATTGTTAGGTAATGAATCATTAGGTTAGGTTGGAAAAGATCTTTAGGGATTGTCTAGTCTAACCCCTCTGCAATGATTAGGGATGTCTTCAACTAGACATGGCTCCTCAGAGCCCTGTCCAGCCTGGCCTTGAATATTTTCAGGGATGGGGTATTCACCACCTCTCTGAGTAACCTATTCCAGCGTTTCATTTCTCTTATTGTATTCACATCTAGTGGGCTGACTTCTTATGCTTCTGTTCCCTCCACGCCCTGCCCCAAGAGAAATGGTGACTGCTCCTTGTGACAGTAAAAATGAAGGAGAACAGAATTGCTTTGTGGTAACTGTGGTAGAAAGGAATATTTTGGCTATACCAGGAGTAGGAGAAGAGGCAGGAGTTAAAATCCAAGGGGACTAGAAGTCTTTAGAATTCCCGAATGATTTTTCTGCATGACTGACTTAAATCATACAGACTTTTTAAAATGTGACGTTCTAGTTAAAAGTTTCACAAATGAATCTGAAAGCAGGAAAGACGACCAATTTTTTTTTCCTTGCTTTGATTTATGCTGCCTATTTGTAATAGACACAGAGTACTTCAGGAAGGCTGGAAAGAGAACAGAGTCCCTTCATGCATCTGTTTCTCATAAATCTGCACCACCGTAGGAAAAATTCTTTGGATTTTATTTACTCAGTAAATTCTCAGGTATTTTTAGGTTCCTTCAGCTTGGGTGCCCGTGTTCTAGGAATGCCCACAAACAATCCTTGCTAAATTACTGTTGCCTGACATTGTTGAAACAGCAAGTCAATCCACATGACTGTCATTCTTTGAGAAGAGAATGTTCTTTTAAAAATCTCTCTACAAAAAAGGGTGAAAATGTGATGCACAGAAGTTTAGATGGGTGCTCTTTTAGGACAAGAGAGAATGGCCTCAGGCTTCACCAGGAGAGGTTCAGATTGGACAATAGGAAACATTTCTTCACCAGAAGGGTTATCAAGCACAGAAATAGGCTGCCCAGGAAGGTTACTGAGAGTCACCATCCCTGGAAGTGTTCAAAAGAGGGGTAAACAAAGTGCTCAGGGACATGGTTTAGTAGTGGACAGGTATGGTTGGACTTGATGATAATAAAGGTCTTTTCCAACCTAGTGATTCTATAATTCTTTAACTAATTCAAACTCATTTGTTTCCTAAAGGCATGATCCTAGTCTGTGAGAAAGGGTTTGTGATTCCTGTCTTGGTTAAACATTTTCAGCCATTTCTAATGAACAACAGCTACTGAATCATTGGCTAGAAGGAAAACACATTGTTTCTCTCAGTAGCTCTAAATATCTTGTACTTTCAGATTTATCAGTGATGAACAGTTTGGAGAAATGTCAAAATTGGAAAGAAGCAGATGCTTCTACCAAAAAAAAGCCATGTGGTAATCCATTAGCCATTACACAACACCAAAAAAAGGCCGTTGATCTCAGCAGACTGGAAAACCTAGGGTCAAAAGTGTCTGAGGAAACCTAGATTTCACATCAAGCTAGTGTTATCATTGTTAACAAAAGTAGGAAGGACAATTGTGTGTTTAAAGGACGTTTTATTGACTTGAGAATATGGAAGAATGTTCAATATGGAAGCTACAATATGTGTGGGGACATGAACATACAAGTATTGAACGAAGAGAGGAATTTCTTCTTTAAAGAAAGTTGTGGAAAATTTTTTCTACTCCCGTTTGTGCTACACTGTGCTAATTATCAAAGTGAATTATAAGCTCAGAAGGTGCTTTTAGAAGTCCTTAATAACGCACAGCAATGTGAATCATGTTGGTGCTGGAGATTGTGGTGTCGCGTGTTGAGGCAAAGTAGGTATTATAAAATATTCAGATATTTTTGTAATAAATATGTTTGAGTTTAAATTTAGAAACATAGGCTTCTGACAGATTTGGAAGAACATGCCTGCTATGGTAAGATACGGGAATCCTCGTAGCAATTAGCATAGAAGGACACAGGTCCCACGTAGAACTAGATATTGTTTAACACATTTGACTTTCTAGATTCTTGCAGACATTAGCTATGTTAATTCTAGAATCTTGCTTTGTCTACATTAGTTGTAAATGACGTAAAAAGCTGATTGTCTGCTTGAGTACAGAAAAGTCAAACTGGTAAACTTTTTTACACCTATACTGTATAAGTTACTTAGATAATAATTGGATAGGGAAGGTAACAATATAAGTGGTTTAGGACTTACGTAAATATTCTGATATTTAATGTGAGGTGTTTTGATGATGTTAGGAGCTATAGCATTGTTTTGAAAATGTCTCAAGGAAATAGATCATGTCTACTGAATTTCTAGGTCATCTTGATGATTTTTACTGAATTCTGAACTGTATGTTTATATTGAAATGAGAAATTGCAATGTTTTTTCTCTTTTATAAGGGGAACGGCCATTTCAGTGTACGCTATGTGAAAAGGCTTTTAACCAGAAGAGTGCTCTTCAAGTCCATATGAAAAAGCACACGGGAGAGAGGCCTTATAAATGTGATTACTGTGCAATGGGATTTACACAGAAAAGCAATATGAAACTGCATATGAAACGGGCTCATGGTTACACTGGTATGTAGCATGTAGTAATAGTAATGGTGAGTGTGGAAAGCTACGTGCTTCACTAGGAAAGCACAAAACACTTCCCTGAAGTTCTTGAGCAATTAGGCACTAATAGCTCACGACCAGAGTTGATGAACTAGTAGTTGAACATGCAACCCAAAATGCAGGTTGAAGCAGACATTGGTTACTGTTTATGGCTCCTTGTTTTCTCTGCAGAGCTCTGTAGTACAGAAGCAGCAAATTCAGAAACTATTAGAGGAAAATAAGGGATTATAATATGTTTTTAATCTTTTCAAAGAGTGCCTAATGAATTTAGAGAATGTAAAATAGTTGTGTATTTTTTCCAAAATGACCCATATGTCCCAAGTGCTAAACTTTCATGTTTCTTACACTTGATATCAAATAATACTAAGCTGGTTTTCCCCTTGTGCTTTCATAGGTCCTGTACAAGAGCCTGCCAGTCATCAAGAACAAGAAGGAGAAGATATTAGTCGTGCTCTGAATTTAGAAGAAGTGGTACAAGAATCTTCAAATGAGTGGCAAAGTCTAGGCAATGTTTTTCGATGACACCTTAGAGTTTGAAAGCTGAAGTGTTTCTGGGACTCAGATCAAGTTTTCAGAAAAGTGAAAGGTGGATTTTTACAGTTGAGGCTTCAAACATTGAAAATATTAACAATAGAATAATATATTATAGTCTTTTAATTATTTACAAACAATGCCTAAAAGAATGGTTCTCTTTTTAAGCTTGTAGAGGCATATTGGGAAAACATTTAATCTGTGCTAACTTGTCTGTGAATCAATGAACTCAGGTAATACTGTGTACAGTTTCATCTTCTAGTTCACAGCCAGTATATCTATTTGAATAATAAATCGGAACTTTATATCAGAGTAGAATGATTCCCATTTTTAAAGGCAATGAAGAACAATTTCATGGGAGAACCATGGAACTGTTGGTCAGCTTTATTTTTTACACGTTTAAAGAAGTAATTGAGGTTGGAAGCAACGTTACAGAGTAGAGTCACACAGTATAAAATAATTTGGGGTTTTGTGTTTTTTACAAGGCACAGGAAAATACAGTTTTTCTGATTTAAGCTTTTTTTAGTAGGTTTTGAGGATTTGTTGAAAAAAAATAAAAGGCCGTGAACTTATGGCTTTTCTTGAGTTAAAGTCTTGAGAGGGAGCATGTTCATTTCCATTCCAACCGCAGAGGCAGTTAGTTGTTAGTCTTCACATTAAAAGTCTGAGATTTTAAACTCAGCAATAATTATTTCAAGAGAATCTAAACTAGAAGAGGTTCCAGTCAAAGCCTCTTCTTCTGTGTTTGCTGTATTGGATCAGCAGGTGCATATCTCAGTATCTGTGGAAAACACAGCCATATACTAAATCTGGGAAGTAAAATGAAATGGTGTTAGCAGTGAGAAAGTTACGCGCACACTAGGTCGCCTATATTATACTGTATTCCACAGTGCTGTAAAAAGTTATTATTTCAAATCTGTAAATTCCTCATTATTTTCTTTGTGGACTTCGGAAAAACGTTAATTGTATTTGTTGCTGTTTAAGCCATTGTTTCAGCAAACTACCTTGTTGACTAAGTAACACTTGGAAAGGTGCCACTTGTTCATTATATTCATAACAAAGAAACACTGGAGTAAAATCAGTCATCTTTTAGACATTCCAAAGACAGAAGCTCTCTTCTTATTTTTACCTTGTTCTTTTGATTTTTATTTATATGTTACATATATATAGATATATATATGTGTGCTTGTATGTATATATATGTATTTAAAGTTATATGAGCCTCTGTGTGGCTGATAAGTATATTTTGTAAATATGAATTCCCATTGCAGGATGTTTGTCTTTTTGGTTTACCACAAATACTTGTAGATCAGCGGTGGATTTGCTGTATTATATTACAAAGGTGGATTTTAATTTGCCTTCTGAAAGTAATTGCTCTCGGACCCAAAAAGCCCTTTTCTGTAAATATTGTCGATACTTTGTCTATGATACAAACTAGTTATTTCAGGTTGCTGAAGCAAGAAAATCACTGTTGGGTTTGACGGGGCATCTCTCAAATCTTTTGTTAACTCTTTGGCATATGTATATAAGTAATATAGTCAGTGACATGGAATAACACTTTTGTTATGTGGAATATTTAATTCAAAATCATGTCAAATAATATTGGGGTTTTTTTCCAAATTCTGTTTTGTGTATTTTTTTAAGCATTTGATTCCGGATTCTAGGAAACATTGGAAACTCCAATTTACCAGAGGTGTATGTCTCGGTGTTGTACATAAAGGATGTATGTGAAGTTCTTCTAGCAGTGCCTTGCCTTCCAGACAGTCTGTTGGTGCGTCATTAAGAAACTCATTATAATTTGCAGTTGTCTGAAGGCAACTGACCTCATGGCATTTGTTTACCTGTTTACTGATAATAATACAGTAAAATGTACTGTGTTGCATGCACCATGTATAAACCCCATTCCCTGCTCTTTCAGAGAATATCGTCTGAGAGCACAGCAAGGTTGTTTGGAGTTGATTTGTTGCACAGGGGATCACACTTTCCAGAGGTAGCCAAATACAGTTTGACAGAAGCGGATTTACAGCTGCTCACATTGTGATGCAAATCTATCCTTCATAATGGGAATGTGATTTCTGAACACTGCAAAACATTCAGTCTGCTCTGCCTGCGATTGCTTTGCCAGCGTGTGAACAGTGATAGTGGTTGATACTCAGTGAGCATGTGCCAAAAGCAGATCTCATGAGTAAAGAGATGCGATTTTTAAATGGTCACTTCTCAAAGCATTATGTCTCTGTTAGAGGCAATGCGTGTGGCGTAAGTCTTAGAAGTGTTAAATAAGCTGTTTGAGTGAGTTATGGAGTCACCCGATGTTTTTCCTGAATTTGGTTTACTACTCCTGGAGCACTTGGAGCTCTGTCAGTTACAGTAAACAGACTTTTAAAGAACCGTTTTTGTAACATGGTTTTTGATTTGCTTCTCTGCATCTTCCACCCCAATGAAATTTGATAGAAATCGTTGGACTCGATGATCCGGTCTCTTCCAACCTGGCTGTTCTATGATTCTATGAAATACCCAGTTCACTCTCGGATATCCTGACATAGAGCTTATCAGAATTCAGGTTCCTGTTAAGATTGAGTTGATGCTTAGTACAAATACAGTAACCAGTATGCTGATTTCAAAAGCAGCGTTGAAGTAGATGTGGGGTTTTTTTAGGAAGCAGAAAGAACATTTGTTCTAAGGCCTATTTGAAGAGTCTTATGGTATAGTGGGGTGATGAATAGTGCTTAGGTATACCTCTTCTTTCTGGTTTCATGCAGTGGTAGGCTTGTGCTAGCCTTGGGCTTTTTGACTTGTCTGCCTAAGTATTTATTTATATCCATTTATATCCATTCCTTCAGTACCAGAAATGACACACTCATAGTACTGGTTTTGCATTCTTGTTTCAGGTAAAATAGATTACAGATCAAGTAGGCCTTTAAATGCTGGGTTTTTGAGCTAAACTACTAATGAGTAATTAAAAGAATAAATTTCAGTCTTAAGTTTTCATATCGTTTGAGACACTTGTGTTGCTAGAATAATGCTCTAAATTACCATACCTTTTCTTCTATAGGAAGTAAATCCAAAAAAAGCCACTTGCAGCCTCTGGAAAAGATGACTGAGGGGAAAGCAAAGTGGTGAAGGCAAGGAAGAAGCGTTGGATAAGTTTTGTAGTTCTGCAGTGCAGTATTTCGAAACATTTATTTCTCAGGGGGTTTTTTTGAAAATATTTTTTCTCATTTTTGAAAACTGCTTTAAAAAAAACCAACTTGATTTTTACGCATGCTCTCAAAGAAGGTACTCTGTGTTGTACTTACTTATGAAGAGTGGGATTTCATTCTCTGAATATTTAGGCCTTGCACTATATCCCTGCCTTTAGCTGCCACTCCACAGAGACACTAACCTCCCATAGATCTTGTCTCATGGTCAGCCTTGTGGGCCATGTGATGTCACTAGCGATGTCACTAAAAGCTTGTGTGTAGGCAACTGAGTATTTGATCCCAAAGTGTATCTGAACCTGAAATGATTAGTATCTCAACTAGTCATTTTCTAGTATCTAAACGTCATTCCTAAGTTGTGGAAAAAAAAAAATGCAGATCTTTGATCTTCTCTTAAAAGACGAAACTTGTCCACATTTCATTTCAAGTTGATTACTTTATTTCAATATTGAATATTTTTATAAGCTATGTTCCTATAAGAACAGTACGTATTCAAATTAAATCAACTATTAGGTTGCAGAGTATACATCTGAATGAAGCTACAATAGAAAAATACACATAGCAACCGATGTAGGTAATAGAAGATGTAATATGTGTGTGTATACTTAATAGTTTTGGTGGTGTTTTTTTTTTTCTTTAGTCTCTACGTATTTCCTATCCTTTCATCTTTCATTGCTTCATATTAATGGACACCAATTTAAACCTACAATAGATTTAGATGTGAAATGCAATTAACATACATATTTATAGTAACTTTCACAGGACACTTATTAGGAATGCAGTTTCAGCCAGAGAAGCATTAACTGTACTCTACAATGCGTAAGTTAAAACTAAAAGAAGAAAATAATTAATCAGACATTTCGACATCTTGAAGAAATGGTAAGCTTAAGTAATAAACCAGTGCAATTCAGAAGAGCCTTTTATTTCCCTAGGTGTGGTTGGAAGTACCATTACCACATATTCATTTTAGTAATTTGTGAACAATTAATACCTAAATCTAACGCAACTATAATTTATTTCTATAAGGCAACTACAGTACAACAGTTAAACGTTCACAGTAGTTTACTATGAGTTTGCTTTGGTGCACTGCCCTTAAAAGGCATCCAGGTGTTACTCAAGCAAAATGTGAGCCGATGAAATGTAACACTGCTGCAATACCAAGAGAAAGATTTGAAATGCTCATGCTAGATGTGCAGGACTATCTGTGATACCAGTACTGAAGGGCTCTCTTTCAGAAATTAGACTTGCTTTTGTATTTTTTTAACTTACTTATTGTACTGCAAAGTTAATGCTGTTGCAGCAGAGTTTAAGTGAAGCACCAGTGATGTCCAGTGGTCACTTGTGCAACCTTAGATGTTTCTTTTTTGGGAATATCCCGTGTTTCTTAACATTAGTCTAACTCAAATTTGAAATCCTCTTTCTCTCCCTCATCTGCTCTGAATTCTAATGGTTTGGATGCGATGAGCAATTCATGGAATGGAAAGAATTTCCTTATTGCTATTGCTCTGCATCTTATTGATTCTACAACATCTGCCCCCTCCCACGCTTCACATACCTTGAACTCCCAATGTTTGGTAAACCTTTCTGTGACTGCCTAATCCTGTTATAAAAATGAATTATTCTGTGAGTGAGAGAAGGAAGATTAAAAACAAAAAAAAACCAAATCAAAGAAGGTATTTGGATAAACAGTCCTTACAACTTCTGCACACGGTGGAATTTTTTTTTAGCAGCAGTCTCTCAGTAATTCATTACAGCAGTGCTCAGTATCCAAGATGTTAGGTCTTTATTTGTAATTCTGATGTTTGCTAAAACAAAACCAGAAGACTTGAGCTCAAATTAGATGCTTGGGAGAAATAATGAAGTCCAGCATACAGTTAGGGCATCCTGAAGAAAAATGAGTAAAGTCAGAGATCTTGTTACTTCATATAAAATAAGGAAAACATGTAGTAAATCTACTTTTTCTGTTCCTTTCATTCAACTGTTGGTCAGGGATTGCCAATAGAAGTTTGTGTCATCTACTGCATGCAGAACCTAATTGGCATCAACTAATGGATTGCATCTATCTATAGGTAATTGCTGCAGAGGTTATTAATTTTAAGGCAGTTGCATTATGAAGCAGAGTACATGATCTTTGGATGGCATCTTAAAGCTTCAGCGCCTGGCAATTGGTGAACCAGACCGTGATCCAGGTCGGGACCCAGAGCCTCCCTGTGGAGGGAAGAACAGAGTTAAGTCCATTAAAAGGTACTGTGTATTTGAGAAAACAAATTGAAAAACATCAGTCTGTAGTGCAACAATTTAAAATATTATCCATTGAAAATGCCTTCCGGTGCCCTCTAGAATATTGCTGAACATTACTGGAATTTTCAGAGAGATGATTACTTTTCGTGTATTTTTACACAGGATTGATTTATTTGCATTGAATCTTTCATACAGGGCTAGGCTGTATCTCATTAATTTGTAAGTGCAATTTATTTACTTAGAAATTTTCGTTTTTATCATTGGCCCTGAACTTTTTTTTTTATATTTAAAAAAAAAATTAAGCAAACTCCCCCAACACCAAATAAAAAAAACTGCAAGCCTTGCATTCAAGTTGTAATAGTGTCATGTCTTAAAGGACTGAAGTACAATAATTTAATTCTGTAGTATTTATTAGGGCGAATTGTTAATGTGATCATAACTTCAGTCTTCTATGGAAGGCTTAGATCCAAATATAGGAAAAAACTAAGAAAATATAAATACTGAAGCCTGACCTATTTTTACAAATAACAAGAAAACATCAAACTGGGAGGAGCTGGAACCAAACAAAACAATTCTCTCTCCCTCCCCGCCCACCCCCCCAAAAAAAAAAAACTAAAAAACCAGACCTGCGACAATTCATAAATCTGTGACTGAGAAAAGCCTTACAGCAATTTTTGTGGCAAAGATGATCCAAGTTAAAATTTTGGCATTTCATTTCTGGAACTTAAGATTAGACCAACTGGATATCTTTTCCTAAGGCTTTAGCAACTTTGTGCTTTGTCACTGTAACCAGTTGATGACTGAACTGTTTACTTGAGAAAAGTGAAGC
Source organism: Coccyzus lansbergi (assembly GCA_033558105.1). Lineage (NCBI taxonomy): Eukaryota > Metazoa > Chordata > Aves > Cuculiformes > Coccyzidae > Coccyzus > Coccyzus lansbergi. The sequence goes on along the minus strand of JAUMJK010000797.1, from coordinate 344,784 downwards.
ATGTGTACTTTGGTTTTTTGCTTATATTCATCTTTCAGTGCTCCTTCCTTAGTTTTACTGAAGTGTTTCGAGGAAAATTTAGTGTAATCCATTAGGTAGTTGGCTTTCTTTATTTCAAAGTTATCTTAAAGAGTGTATAACTTGAATAGTGAAAGACTACGAGACTATATAAAGACATATTTATTTATGTCTCCTTCCATAATCAACGGGTCTAAATCAAATGGGGCTGAAAAAAGCTCTGATATGAGTTACAAAAGTAACAATGGCCTGGAAAAGGCTGTCTAATAAGTAGAACTGGTATATGTATATCATCAAATATACGCAAGTCAAAGCTAAAATAGTTGTGTTGTTTATGTAGGAAAAGAGAATGTAAGAGTTTGGGAGGGATTATCAGTTATTTTCAGGTGTTCAGAAGAAGATTTACAGATATCAGTATATAGCACTGGAACTCTTGAGCTGAACACTGAAAAGCTGCAAGTGCTCAATGAAAATTAAACTTAAATGCAGGGGGGCAGTGTTTGCTTGGTTTTGGGTTTGTTTTTTTTTTTTTTTTTCAACCTAGACCTCTGAAGAGCTCATTCCTTTACTTTACAATGTAAGAATTCCTAACACCACCTTGAATTCTGCTGGCAGTCGCTTGGTGCTGCACGTGTTTGAGAAACAGCTCTACAACAGAAGCTGTTTACCCTAAACTATGTAAGAGATTAAACATGTATTTTTGCTACAGGTGGTGGTGCTGTGGTGTCTCCTGTTGGAAAGTAAGAGGAATAAGAGTCTGAGACGATCAGCTCTGCTAATGGGATCTCCCGTCTTCCCTCCTGAAGTTAAGATTACTGCTGATTCCATTCTTCATATGTGAATTTTGTTAGATGATTTGTTACTTGAGGATGCTTCACTATCTTTGAGGAAATATACATTCTTAGTTAAAGTGGCTGCCAGTGGATATAATGTGCTTTTCATGTCTTTTTCCTGACAAAGAATGTGAAAAATCCTCACAACTGAGTTTTTGCCTGGTTCCATTTTCATTTATTAGTTGTCTTGGTGGGGCTGTGCGGTGACTGAGTGGGCAACTGAACCAGATTAAAGATAATCTGTCCAAATGTTTATTTTTCATATGACAGGTTTCTAACTTGCCCAACTATGCGGTGTCGCAAATCACTGTCCTGGCGTATTGTAGGAGGTTTTCCACCTGGGGTGGGAGCAAGTGGGGACTGTTCAAGTTGTTATTGCATCTCAACCAAGTATTTGTTCAATAGTGCCCTGTGCTACCATTCTACAGCTTATTGGTTCACTTTTACTTTCAGTGTTGTAAATAACCTAGCAGCAGCAGCAAACCGTGTCACCTCATCCATCTTCTGCCTTCCAAGTCATGTGTGAGTTTAGTAGCAGCACAGATCTTGGTGCAAGTCTTTGTGGGGCTTTGTGGACTTACCTTCTTTCTGGAAGGTAACTGACTGTGTACCTTTGTTTCCTATCATGTAAGTAGTTGCTAGGCCATGGGATGCCCTTTTGGTTTATCCATGCAAACCTACGGTCTGCCCAGGGAGGTGGTTGACTCGCCTTCCCTGGAGGTGTTTAAGGTGTGGGTGGATGAGGTGCTGAGGGACATGATTTAGAGATTGGTGGGAATGGTTGGACTCGATGATCCGGTGGGTCTCTTCCAACCTGATGATTCTATGAAATGTGGTTGTTTTGATCATTGCAGATCCTTGAGAGGTTTGGCTTCTCTCTCTCCTGGACTCACATTTTTGTGTTATAGCAAGTTCAATTGTACATTACCAGTTTAAAGATTCTGGAAAGAGTGCCCTGGCCCTCATGATAGGATCCTTTGTGTCCCTTGTGAGCAGATTTATGCTCATAGAATTTTCCACTTCCTCCATATCCTGGCTTGTGTCCTTCACCACCCTGCAACGGAAGATTTTCATATATATTGCAAATAATCACATTCAGATTATCATATGCACATTGTAATCGTTGTAAACACTGGAATATAATATTCAAATGAGAAATTTTAAGCTGTTGGAATAAAATAATATTTTATGTAATAATCAAGGATGAAGGAAAATATTAGAACATTATCTGAGTAGACTCAAATCTGAAGGAAGCACCAATCTGTAAAAGAGGAATTAATAATTAAAAGATGGATACTTGAAAGGTTAACCTGCATGACAAAACTAAAAAAAAAAATTTCAATTTCACAAGTTTCAAGGTGACAAATGCATCAACTAATTTGTGTTCTGATAGTAAAATAAATGATTAACGGCTTGAGGGCTGTAATACGATATGGTGTTTGTCTTAAAATGCAAGTAATTTACTATCCATCTCATAAAATCAAACCTGCGGTAGAGAAGTAGATATTAATTAGTTGTATAGTAACTGTGGGAAGAACTGTTTGGGCAGATCACATCTTACTGAAAGGAGCTGAGAGGGAAGGTGGTAGAAAATACTTGAATTAGTAACAATGTTAGTTTTGCAGATTTTACTGTGTAAGAGCAATGGGAACTGTGGAATAAGCACATATCTTGTCCCAGACCCTCCCTCCCATTTTTGTTCTTCCCAGGAAAAGAAAAATGCAGCAGATAAAATGCAGCAGATGAGTCCTCCATAAGTCTTTAAGGGAAGAGAGCTTTGCCATGCGGTGGATTTGCTCCCTCCGCTAAAGCAAAAGAAATTACTGCTGTAAGGCTGTCAAATTGCTGGATAAGAGCAAGCAACGAAATTACTGTCTTAAAGTGCTGTGGGAGGAGGGAGGAAAGTGGAACAGGTAAAGCAAAATAACAAAATTGAGACAAAACAAAATTATCACGTTGCTGCAGCAGCTTGAGGCGATGGAGCAAGGTATGTTTTGGCCTGGCACATAAATAAAATGGCTGTTGCTGAAAGCAACATTCATTACCTACCCAGCTAAATCTGGTCAGGGATAATCCTCTTCCCTGTACATGCAAGAAATAGAAACAGTGTTGTGATGATCACTATGGAACAGAGCATCTGGATGTACCATACACAGAAAAAGATCAAAATGCAGTAAAAACCATGACATAGTGGTCAGATAATGAAACAGCAGTTGAAAACAACAATATGCACACTCATTCTATGAAACAAAAAACCAAAATTATTTATAATAATTAGAAGAACTGACTTCATTATAATTAGAAAAGCTGACTTCAACTAGCCGTGGTTTGTCAGTATGATGTACTCTAGAAGCCTGCTTAGCTTAGTAAATATAAGGACAGTTCCTGCTGGATTAGGCTTGTTTGAAAGCATTACCTATTACTGGTTTATTTTGTAAAGCAATCACAATGTAAATTGAGTGTAAAAATCCCTGCGTGTGGTTTAATTTGTTACATGTAATGCTGCATGTCAGGAGGTGTGTGAGGAAGAGAACCATGGCTTTGCTCAGTCGCTTCCTTTAAATGCTACCAGTGGCAACTCCAGAGTTTTACTTAGTGCTGTTAAAGGATCAAGCTAGCTGGCGAATTAGTATAAGTCGTCCCAGAAAAGATCTTGGATGGTTCACGAGGCCCTGAAAATGCTTACCTTTGCTTGCATTGGGGGTGGTGTACGGGGTGAGACCTAAAGACCAACAAAAAAGTTGTAAAAACAAGGCAACAGTAAATGCAGGGAATCATCAAACTTTTCTCATATTACCTATGACATTCTCGGCCTTGTGCATCAGTTTTTTCTCACTTTCATCCTCTTTATTTGCACATACATATATATTTCAGAATGTCCATTGTTAATAGATACCTCAAAAATGAATCATAGTATGTGTGATCTTCCCATCATAAAAATGTTCTCATTACTGATGTATTTTTTTAAACCTATTGTTGCTCTTACACTGAAGATGCAATGATATCCATGTTCTACTCCAAGCAGACAGTTTACTTTACAGTTACTTTAACTGTTTTAGATAATCAACACTGGGGAAGATGATCTTTAAGAGAGACTGTGCTACTTCGAATACTTCTGTTCTAATTTAAGTTACTATTGTGTACTGGACATTGTTTATTCAGCATTTGGGCATCAAAATACCGTGACCTTTGCTTCAGAAGAAAACCTGGAAAATAAAACCAGTAGGAATACCACTGCAAGTCAAACCAGAAATATTGTGAATGCAATATACAGAGTCTCTTTCTGGAGAGTTGCTGCACAGTATTTGAAATAAACACCTAATGAAATATAGTATTCTACCAGTGTACTTTAGAATTAATATCTAAGGAAATTCCTGGATATTTTCTGTGAGAACTCCTTATCAACCTAATCAACCAAATTCAGAGTTCAAATGAAATTGCCATTATCTTAAATGAAATCATCAGGTAATATTGTTGGGCTGTTTTGCTTATGGTTTCAAATGATATCCAAAATTATAAGTTGTTCTGTGTTTGGTAGTAAACTTTCAGCATGTCTGTTAAGTGCTAGGTAATGATTGTTGTTGAAATTTGACCATGCTAGTGGGAGGGTCCATCCACATTTTTTGCAGCATTCCAGTATTTTCTATATTTCCAGGTAAGATTGTTTTTATATTTGAATGGTGTGATCATCTCCAAGGCACAGTACAATTCACGAGGCTCAAAATAGTGGCTAATGACTGGGGAGTGTTTGGTTACTGATGGATCCTAAAGAAAATGTTTTGGTTTAGTGCATGGCAAGAAGAAAGGAGACTTACAATGTTCTTGAAGAAGTGGACTACAGGGTTGTCATCACCAGGCCGGCCATGCTGAGATCTCTGGGGGATGGACCCTACGTGGTGGCTGGCCCTGGCTGCATGTATATCCTGAAAAGCAGAATAGGCACATTGCCAAATCAGTTAGGAAGGGAAGAAACTTGTCGACTGTATGAAGGGTGGAGTCGTTTTCACCAAGAGGGAAGAGAAAAATGCCTCGGGAATCTACAGAGATTACAACCTGAAGCTGTCAGTGCTGTGAAGGAACAGGTATTTATAATACAGACACAGTGTACACATATACTGACAAATACAGTTAGGTTCTTCGATGTACCTTGTGCATATGTGTGTGTGTATATTTATTTAACATGTTTTTAGTGTGGAACTAATTGGAAAATTCTGGTTACAGATATTTCATAATCTTCCTTCTTTCATATGCAGGACTGCAGAATGTCATTTTAGAAATGAAACCTGAAATGGAGGAAAACTTAAATCGACGTTGGGTCGTTCTCCGTGTGAGAGCAGGAATGGATCATGCAGAATTTTCTCAGTTCTCAAAGAGTACGTAACACTGGTGAACTACAAGGACAACTTTTTGAGAAAGAGAGAATCAAATGAGACTGATGATACTTACTATTTCTGTGGTGTTTCCTGAGCAATACGGAAATAAGTCCAGTAAACCAAGGTAAAATAAGTAACTGACTGTGGAGAGTAGAGACCTTAACTGGTGATGTATCTATTGTAGTGAAAGTATCTATTATGTGGATCCATTATGACAAAGTTCAAAAGAGAACTGTTAAATTTGACTGCCCCAAATCAGACATTTGTCCACCATTGCACGGTGCTAAAGTGTGTTCAGTGGGGAACAGAGGAGGCAGGAGAAAATAGAAATAACAACGGTGCTGCAATGGTTCTCTTAGTGTAATGAATTCCCTGAAAATACCATGATGTAAGCATCCTGTGGATGCTAAAAATTGTCACTGGTTTCTAAAGATGAAATAGGAATCTTTAGTGAGATGGTAGATCACATAAGAACTTCCTTAGTGATACAAGCTGAACAGTTGGCTGTAGAGCAGTATGAATATTTATTTAAAATACACTTTGCTTTCAGCACATATAGAAATACATTGATCAACTTGCCAGGGAAAAAGCTCAGTCTGATTGTTGGAGCCAGGACTCCTGTTAGTGAGCGATTTGGCAAAGTTAATATTTATAGAACTGATTTTCAAAGGTTTGAAGAATCTTCACTCAAAGTGAAAATCTCATGGCATCAGTAGCTTTCAGAGTGACCCTAAGTGTCTCAAGCCATTACTAACGAAAATAGAATCATAGAATCATAGAACAATCAGGTTGGAAGGGACCCATCGGATCTTCTAGTCCAACCATTCCTATCAAACGCTAATCCAAGTCCCTCAAGAAATAGCTGTGTGGAGATTTGTGTTCTAAGACTCTTGAATAAAAGATCCCTTCAAGCCATCTACAGCTTAAAGCTGCTACAAAGAAGTTTTAAGCAAATGGTTCCAGATCTGGTGATCTTATGTAAATTGAATGGATTTATATTATGTTGGATGATGCAAAATGAGATGAAATATCAGTGAGTTTTCTTTTAAGTTACATAATTCTGAGGATAAGTGAAATTCAGATCTGTTATTTATAAGATGAATTTACTTAGGATAAAAAAATGAGCCAATGTGGAGAAGTTATTCTTGGTATTCACCAGCATCACTTTTTGCATGCCAAGGACAAGTAGATAGGTTTTACTGTTTAAAATGCAGGAATTTTTGATTTTTATTCTGTAATATTTCTGTAGTGTTGGGCAGTCAGTCCTGTTTATACTTCTGCAGCAGTTTCTACTAGTTCCAGTATTGCTGGAATACCCTCTGCTGTCATGGTTGGGAAAAGGCATTGACACGAGTTTAGAACAAGTTACTTCAGCCACATATTTGCCTCCTTAATCTACTTTCAAACGAAGCATTGGAAACAGCTTTTTGCATTTGGGAATGGGATACATGCTGTGATAAATACCATGGGGTTGCAGATCTGAGCATCCTGTATATAGCAGCACGTACTGGTTGCTAACTTACTGCAAAATTATTGCAGTATGTAAACCAGAACACTTCAAACCCAGTTTTGATTGCATGTAGCCTGCAGCTCTGCAATGGGCTATGGCTTGCTACGAGGCCATTATCCTGGAAAAGGTGGTATAATGGGTTTTTACCATTTAGTTGAGGTTGAATTTCCTGAATTTAGCATTGTAATCAATTATCGTGTGCTAATAATTTGAGTTATTGAAAAGGTTATCAAGTAGTACATAAAAACTTTTGTCTGGTGCCAATAGTTGGCACAGCCACTGACTGGGTCCTTTCCTGAGCTTATCAGGTAGTAGCAATTCTGAAGCCATTTTTAACGATGGTTCTGGATGAGTCCAATACTATGACTTTTCCAGGGTTACAAATCATAGAATCATAGACTTACCAGGTTGGAAGAGACCCACCAGATCGAGTCCAACTATTCCTACCAAATACTAAACCATGTTCCTCAGCACCTCGTCCACCCATCCCTTAAATACCTCCAGGGAAGGTGACTCAACCCCCTCCCTGGGCAATATAAAATGTTTTCATATTCTCATCAGAAAGCTTCATTAGCAGTCAGAAGCTTCCATATTCTCTATTTGTGGCAGTTTGCATTTTTCCTTTTATATTACTATTATAATTACTCTTCCACCTGTAGTTTGTTCTTTTATTTTTTGGGGGGCTTCTGGGGATGGGGAGTCCAGTGTAGTTTTTTCTGAGATTGCTTGTGTTCGTGATTTATGAAAATCCTTTCCCTCAGAAGAGCAACAACTGGTATCTATAGATGTTAAATTTTAATGGATTCAGCAGTGCTTTGCTGAATGAAAGAGGAAACAAACCTGGTTTATCCTGCTAAGATGGGCTATTGAGATGGAGTTTTATATCACCTTCTTTTGAATGAGATCATCTCATCACTGTACATTTCACAAATACATTCAGATGACCAATATTTATCCTTAAATACGCCTTAAGTCCTTAGGAGAAAAGAAAAGCATTAACCATAAAACCTAATGGGAATACAGGAAAGCAACCATGTTTTAGGAATGCGGGACATTTACTGGTTTCTTTGCCTCACTGGTCTCTAGTGGCAGCTCAAGCTTTCCCCAACACCTCTTACAATGTTGTCATGAATTTCAGTCTTAGGAGCATTGCCAATAAAATGTAAGTCTGGCTTCCACGTCTGCATATGAGATGTACACGCAAAGTATAGGCTTGAATTCAGAGCTCTTGGGTACTGCTTGTGAATTTGAAAAAAGAAAACCCTCTGTCTGTGCCATTAAAAAAAATAAAAATTAAACAGTTCTAGCTTCTAGGGTAACTGAATAGTGTTTAGTCATCAGCAACCTTTCTTTCAGTAAAATAGGACACGCAAGAACACTCAGGATTTCCCTGTTCCCAGTTAGCTATTTCTTTGACTTTATTAAAGTATCCCTACTAAGTCAGCTCTGCTGTACATTTGAAAGAGGCCAAAAAGGGAAGATCCCTTAATCTAAATAATCTTAATGATTAGAAAAATGCTTGCCAGTCCTGCAAGTTTAAGCAGTATCAGGGAGATCTGATGGCACAGACGGGCGTTCACAACTTCACTGTGAAATTAATAGCTTCAAGGATTAACAGACTAAATAAGATCACGCTTTAAAATGGATGTAAGGTACCCACAGTTATAGTGTGATGGGGAAGGATTCAATATTGGAATCCATTGCAGGTTACATGATTTCACTGTGCCATCTACCTTATGAATGTTGGCTACTAAAACAGAAGGAAAAAAAAAATGGTAACTTTTGATGTAGTGTGAAGAAAACACACAGATATTTTAAGTCTTAACAGGAGCTCTACTTTGGCATTGCTTTCCCTGGATTCCCTACTGTCTTACGCATCAAATGAATTAAATTTACTAGAGCAACCTGGATTAATATCTTGAAAGAACTGTTTGGAAAAAAATTTCCAGTTCTCCAAGACAGTAATAGGAATCCCTATGTAATTCAGTACATGCTCCAATATGGGGTTTGTGCAAGATTGCTCCTCTTCCAGTTGAGGGGGAGATACCTGAGTAGATGCTTTTCAGTGTTCTGAGACAGCAGCCCTGAGTCTCTTGCTATTTTCTATAGCATTTAATAATGGTTTAAGGGTTGTTACCATCTGCACTGTAATGCTACAGGGGATCAGAGATGAGGGGATCTTGTTTTGATAAGTGGAGAGGGCCCTTCTGGTTTGCACGTTTGGACACAGTGGTTGAAAATCCAAGTTTGTGATCGAACCTGCATCTGCCTTGAGAGTTGGTAGCATTTGGGGGATTAGATTAATTTTTGTATGAAGACAACTGCAGTTCTGTATTCTATATGTCCTGTTTGATTTAGTTTTCAGATTTAATCCTGAAGCGTAGAAAGATGTGATTAAGCAGCAGCAGACGTTTCTTAGTGATATCATAAGATCTCATGAAATACATACCTGACCTTGCTTGGTTTAACCATGTTGTGTTAGATCATGTGAGTCTTAATAAGTAAGGGGGATTTAAAAATCCATTTTACAACCTTTTGCAGAGAGCTCTCATCTTCCACAAGACAACTGTTTAAAACTAAGGATAAGCGTACATGTTAATAAAAACTTAAAGCTCTAATTCTCAGTCAGATATTACATACATTAGCAAACATAATATTATCAAGGCTTGGAGTCCTGAATTTATAGTTTTTCCAGTTACTTTCACTGTCATTATTATGTATATTTGCTGCCTGCTTTAAGATGTGAACTGCAAAGCTGAAGTTACATGTTACATGTTGCTTCTATAATGGCATAATCCAAATCCCTACAAAATATGGAGAGAGCAGATTTAAAATGTAATCAAACCAAGTAAATAGTTTTGGCACTAGTAAGAATGAAAACCAATGAACATTTTCATGGATTCAGTGGGGTTTGTGGTTTCCAGTGGGATTTCTTCACAAGATGCGTAATGATTGCTATTTATGAATTTAAAAGAAATCATAACAAATCTACAAATACCAAGTAGATGTGAGAAGTGCATTTAGATTGTCTCAGAAAACGAAGCTGTTCCAAAACTTACAGTATGGAAGGCTTAACCCCCACTAAGGAAGCTGCAATTGTACTGGTAAAGTAAAATTAGCCTTTAATTAAGCAACTGTTCATGCTGGTTCATGGGAAGAGCAAGGTGAAGGAGCAACAGGCGATTTGTAAACCACTCAGCAAATTTTGTGTAGTCCTTAAAATAGACTCTGAATCCAAACCCTCTTTCAAGTACAAGGAAATTCCTACCTCGGTTTCAATTTCTAACGGTAGTATCATTTCAAACCAGCATTCCAAACAGGACTTGTGGCCCCTTTTGGTGAATACATGCACTGGTTTCTTTAACTGAGGAAATTTATTATATGCAGTTTGATTAGAGGAATCACAGGAAACCTGCCAGGGGCTTCCATGCAGAAACTGCTTCATCTAGGGATGTGGAGATGCTTTGTAAAAGGGACTTTATGTTCCTGGGCAAAGCTGACATTGGCTAAGAGCCTTCCAGTGCTGTTATTGACTGTCTCGTCAGGCAGTGATAGAACATGTAGCTGGTGTGGGTGGAAATGTGGATCTGCTGGAGAGTTGGGAGGCTCCAAAGGGATCTGGACAGGCTGGAGAGCTGGGCTGAGACCAATGAGATGAGGTTTAACACGGCCAAATGCCGGGTCCTGCACTTGGGGCACAACATCCCTGAGCAGCTCCAGACTGGGAGAAGTCTGGTTGGAAACTGCCTGGAGGAGAAGGATCTGTGGGTGTTGGTTGACAGCGACTGAACATGAGCCAGCAGTGTGCCCAGGTGGCCAAGAAGGCCAATGGCATCCTGGCTTGTATCAGAAACGGTGTGACAAGCAGGTCCAGGGAGGTTATTCTCTCTCTGTACTTGGCACTGGTGAGACTGCTCCTTTAATCCTGTGTGCAGTTCTGGGCCCCTCATCACAAGAAGGATGTTGAGGCTCTGGAGCGAGTCCAGAGAAGAGCAAGGAAGCTGGTGAAAGGGCTGGAGGACAGGCCTTATGAGGAATGGCTGAGAGAGCTGGGGGTGTTTAGCCTGGAGAAGAGGAGGCTGAGGGGAGACCTCATTGCTCTCTACATTGCTCCTCTACCTGAAAGGAGGTTGTGGAGAGGAGGGAGCCGGGCTCTTCTCCCAAGTGACAGGGCACAGGACAAGAGGGAATAGCCTCAAACTCCACCAGGGGAGGTTCAGGCTTGACATAAGGAAAAAATTGGCAGGGTCATCAGGCACTGGAATAGGCTGCCCAGGGAGGGGGTTGAGTCGCCTTCCCTGGAGGTGTTTAAGGCACGGGTGGATAAGATGCTGAGGGACATGGTTTAGTATTTGATAGGAATGGTTGGACTCCGTGATCCAGTGGGTCTCTTCCAACCTCAGGATTCTGTGATTCTATGTATAATACAAGGATGTACTTCTCCATGCCTGTTCTAGTAGAAATTCCTACTGTAACGATGCATTGCTGAACCAGAGCACTGTCGGAGCACTGTCGTACTGTTGGTGTTGCTTCCATTTTCACTCACACAAAACCCGAGTACCTGTTTGCTCTTTGTGATGGTGATTGTTCCAGGCTGTTCACAACTTGCTGATCCGTTTCCAGAAATGATAGGAATGCTGACATCTTCCCCACGCGCTAGTCTGCTGGTGACATTTTAATTAATTGGCTAATTCAGCAGGCTTTTCTAATCACATTAGAAGGGATGAACCACAGGTCCTTGTAATGGTACTGGGAGTTATTACTAATATGGATATTAGGGCAGAAAAAACCCCTATTTTGTCAAAGTGACAGAGTAGAACTGGTAAGGAGAGAGAGATTTAGAGTCCAGAAGATTCTGCCTTCCAGTGTTGTGCTGAGATCATTAATGTAATCTTTGTCTAGAAACAGATGATGAACAGAAAGGGGAAGAACACTTAGGAGAAAGTTTGGAATAAAATATACAGGAGGAAAAAACAGAGATGACCAAAAATTAAGAAGCCCAAGGATGATAAGAAACAATGATGTGAAGGAGAAAGCAAAGGAGAAAACTGGCCAGCGAGAGAGGTGAGTGATAATTGATAATCCACTACTTGATAACTCCCTTACTCCTCATTGCCTTGAAGACTGGCAGCTGGAAATAAGATGATGACTGTAAAGAATTAATGGGAAAATCATAGGGAATAATTGGGATAGTTGTTCAGGACGGTAGCTGGATTTTATGATGGGTCCCAAGTGAGAGATTGGTGCCAACTTCTGAGATTTCTCCATGTCGATTTTATTCCATTGTTTTAACACTGATAAATGGTTTTGGGGGCAAACCCCAATGCTTTTATTTACCCTTTTTGTTTTTTTGAAGCTCTTTCCTGCCTGGCATTAATGAAGTTCCATGACAGAGTCTCTTTCTCTGTCTGGACATTGTCTCTGGTCCGTATTCACTATTATGCCATTTTACCTACTTGGTGTCAGTCACACGATGACAAAGGTTAAGCCTCATTGCAATTACCCATCATGGAAACCCAGTGCAAAGCTTTGGTTTGGGTTTTTGGGGGGAATGATTGCTCCAGCAGAAAAGAGATTTTGCCTAGTAAAGGAGCTTCCGGGGTAGCTTCTGCTACCAACAAACTTTGCAGCCTTAAGGACTTTGATGCACCTGGTCTAGATACAAAAGGCATCACAGGTTTAGTATTCGTGGTGATAAATTCCTACGGGTAAGACTACATGGTTGGTGGAGATGCATCTATTGGTGCTGTTAGAGCAAAAGAGCACAGCAATAGGGTTATGGCTCTCAGCGAGAAACCCAAAGCTTGTCAGACTTTAAAAAGGCTCATTGCCTGTTATTTTCATAGTCATACGAGATTATGATAATTATGTGAAAACAAAACTGTTGTAACTCCCCGGTGGACTTGATCATTATAGCTGCTGATCAGAAATTAAGGGAATAAATACGTTACAGCCCTGAGAGGAGGTTGAAATGTGCTCTACTCCATCCTTCCCTTATTGAAATACACATTTAATCTGTCAGGTTGCATCCGCTCACCTACACTTTATCAGTTCTCATCTTTGAAAGGACTGGCCCAATTTCTTTTCCACCTTTACTAAGTGAGAAAATCATAGAGTCATAGAATCACTAGGTTGGAAGAGACCCACCGGATCATCGAGTCCAACCATTCCTATCAAAATAGCTCCTGTTCAGGATTTGCTCAGTTATTTATGTACAGTTTATGCAATAACTGTAAAAAATGGCAACCTAAACTCTTGTATGGATTGTTAGAAGTATTATTGCCTGCATTAGCAGGCAGAGTGTTGAGAATATAGTAGTAACAAGAATTTACTGTTGTGAAGTGGTTAGACGTGGTATGGTTAATAGCTTGTTTGAAACAAATCCTATCAATCTTTGAGCTGAAAAGAGGAGATTCAGATTAGATGTTGTGAAGAATATTTTTCCTGTGAGGATGATGAGGCTGTGGATGCCCCATCCCTGAAGGTACCTGAGACCCGGTTTGATGGAGCCTTGAGCAGCCTGATCCAGGGGACGTGTCCCTGCACCTGGCAGGGGGTTGGAACAGGATGATCTTTAAGGTCTTTTCCATCCAAACCCATTCTATGATCAGAGGTAACATTTCCACTGATGCAGTCAGTTATAAATTGGAGGGGTAGACAGACCACCCAAACCCTGAAGCTTCTACAGTTTCTGAGGCTGCTAATTGAATGATGTATCAGAGAGGAAAACATAGATGCATCTTAAGCAGAAGGCAGAACAGAGCTCAGGATCATCTCAGGGCTGCAGCAGTAACTCTGCATTAGATGAATATTTTTTGAGTTTCTTTATAATAAGTTCAGTAAAAGGACCTGAAAAGGGCAGGGGAGGATTTTGCGTAGCTCAGCGACAAAACCAAGTAACATCCAAGGGAAACGAGTAAATGGAAGCGTCTAAGTAACCGGAACCAGGTGACACATTTTGCACCAACACAAAAGCCAATAGTTGTTGCTAATGACATGTGACAATGGAGGCAGAAAACAAGGTCAGGGAAAAAAAGCTCTTAACTTTTGCCTCCATTTGCTGTTATACAGAGTTTTCCACTGCACAACCTCAAACCAGCTGAAGAACCAAGTCATTAACTTTGGCATTTTAGGATGGAGAGTGCTAAGGATAAAGCAGTCATAAAATCATAGAATCACCAGGTTGGAAGAGACCCACCAGATCATGGATTCCAACCATTCCTATCAAACACAAACCCATGTCCCTCAGCACCTCATCCACCCGTCTTTCATTTACAAGGTATTAAGATGTGATAGAAAAGAAAAACAAAAACCCAAACAACAAACCCCCAAACAATAGATTTTAATATAAAGCAATTATTTATAAATTTGCTTCTTCTGCAGAGATGCAAACAAAATTAGAAAAATCTAATGTTAGGTAGAGAAAATCCTGATGCTAAATTTTGAATCCGTACTTTTTGACCTCCAGTATATGAGTTTTGAGGTTCCTGCCTCCCCCACCTTCCCCAACTTTTTTAAACAAACCTACCTCCTGGTTTATCATAGTGAAATTAAATCCAGCCTTTATTCCCAACCAGGCTGAGGGACCGTGCTGCTGGAAAAAAAAGGAATTGCTGCAGAACAGCCAAGGGTAGTTCTGCTAAAAGGCCCCAAAGCCACTCCTGCTGCCTCTCCAGGGGCCAACGTCTTTCACCAAGGACTCAAAAGAACCCTTGGAGCTTTTCTTCAGAGCACCCTATTAGCTCCCTCTTAAACACTTTATTATTACAAGATGCTGGGGGGTAGGAAAGTCTAGAACTAGCCTAGCAAGGACTGAACTGGAAGGCAATGTTACAAGTTTAATAAAAAGGAGAAATTTCTGTCCACTGGTTTACAAACAGTGGTCTTTAAAATTCTTCAGCTGATTACTAGGCATTTTAGGCTGAGCAATTTGCTAAATATATTTCTGAATTGGAGGCAAAAAAAAAAAAAAAAGATCATGTAAAGGAATAGAAAAAGCAGTGAAATGCATCGGCTTTTCCTGTCCACCCAATCATGTATTTTTAATTCAGCTTTACTACAAATCCATGATCCCAACTCCTATTTGTCCCATTTCGGAATAAAGCTTGTCCTGCACCTGCAGTTACTCTGGGCACAAAGCATCACTTGCTCTTGGAAGCATCACAGAGCATTTAACCTCGTGTGACTTCCACCTTCCTCTTACAGTCTGCAACCAGTGCTTCAAGCAGTAATTTCCTTGAAAACATGAGAGATAATTAGTTCTAGTGCATTAAATGATGTGTTAATTGTTAAGCATGTATAAGATGTATATGGTCCTATGTGTTAAATGAACATGTCGGTATCAATCCTCTGTAATATTGGCTCCTACGCCTTTTGTGCTCTGGGTGCTGTGCACTACTCACCTGCTGGGACTTGTTTGGTACAGATTACTTTCTTTTTTTAAACCAGACAAATCTAAAGTGCTCGGAAGCCCTGCCCTACGAGTGAAATGAGCTTTAATTAAGCTGGCACTTCTGATGATACACAAATTCACTTTTAGTTCATTCATCATTGATTCCTACCTAGCAGGAAAAGAGAGGCCAGATGCAATTCTCATTATTGCAAAGCAAGAAAACCAGGTTTAGTAGCTTCAGTTGTTTAAAACGGAGTAATTTCCTTACAGGAGGGAAGCTTCATTCCCTTTTGTCCAATACCATGTTTGAACTGAATTTTGTTGAAGGATAAACAGTCTCTTTTAACGATTTGAAACCCCATCACGTACTATGAAGTAGTTCGTTGCAATTTCTGTTAATGGATTAAGGTACTTAAAACAAATTAAATCATTAGTACACCGGGTTTGTAATGTAAACAGTTTAATGAATACACAAAGCACATATAAAGCAAAAGATTAAAACAAAATTATTGTTACAACCACCATAAACTATATATATATATATAAAAAAAAATTTTTACAAGCATATTGCTCGCCCAGCAGGTTTTACAAAACGAGCGTTACCACTCCCTGAAAACTAAGACTTGGAAATGAAAATCACAGTAAGTATTTACTTAAATCACGTCACAGACTAATCAGACTAGCACTGATTTAACTACTCTTCAAAGTCTTCCTGGTGCTGTAGTACACGTTAAAGCTCGCGTGAGAAATGTGAACAGTGTTTGAGTGCAATAAGAAAGAAAAAAAAAAAAAAAGCTTGGACATTCGGATGAAAATATCCATGTTGTTATTTAAACCCGTGATTCCTAAGCTTTTTGCCTCTGCACGTTTATCACAACTTTCATTGAAGATCCCCATTACAGCAACTGCTTAACTCAGGGGTGGGTTAGGAACTGCTGTTTCAAAAATGCTGCCTCTAAACCCTGGTTCTGCTCAGCTTGAGAACTTGAGTCCCGATACTCCTCATACCTTTTATCTGTAGGAAGCCCCTGTGCTCACATTCATAGAATCATAGAATCATAGAACAACCAGGTTGGAAGGGACCCATCGGATCTTCTAGTCCAACCATTCCTATCAAACCTTCCACATTCTTGCCCCAAAACACTTATATATTGGGAAAGAAATAGGGGAGGAAGGCATCATACAAGCAACAGGAGAATGTTACAAGACTTCATACACAACTGAAGCAAAACGGAAGAGAAAAGATGATTTAAACTCTCACTGTTTGGCCTCAGCCCCTTATTGACTGTCATTCCCAACATTCTGCTCTGTTGTGTGTGTCACAAATTTATGTTACAGTTTAGTATGTTAATGCATAAAGTTAAACCAGGACAGGAAAGTTCTCATTTCACAATTCAGACTTCAGTAGGTGAAAAATAAATCCCAAACCGAAGAACTACAAAAGCGTGAACGACTGATTAAAAGAAATAAAATAGCACTCAGAGCCTACTGAAGCTGAATCCAGGCCACTATCTAGGAGGCACAAGAAAGATATGGACAATTTAACAAACTTATTTCTAGGCTTTGCAAATGTTTAGGTAAATACTCCATGAAGATTGGAAAGGAAATAATTTATAGCTACATAACTTTTTTGCATGCTTTTTAAAGCGTCTACACCATAATTTCTTCCTGTCACCCTTTTAAAATCTCCTTTAATTTAGGCTGCAGACAACAATTCTGAATATTCTGCCTTAAAAAAAAAAAGTAATCTTGACAGTACAAAATTCAGGCTGGTTTTGATTGAGTTTTGGTTATCTAAGATCTTGATAGAGCAGGGGGAACAATGGCAAATGCGTTTGCTGCCCCTTTGAGGAGAAGGAGTGTTTCTGTACATTTCAGTATTTCTATTTTTAATTACTCCTCTGAAACTCCCACGCAGTCTTAACTGAACTTCAGAATTCCAGGATGTAAGGGAGAACCTGTTCCATGAGAGAAAAGGAGGCCACGGAACAGTCCCCGCTTTGTTCCTTCCCCACCTTTCTGTACACAATAGCGAATATTATTCGTTAATGTACTTTCATCTCTGGCTGCAAGATGGAAATGCCTCCACACAGAATTTATAATGGGTTTTGCTTGAATGTCAGCCTTAAATCTGTACAAAGAGCAAGTGTTTTCTCTGCATTCCAGTGCTCGCCGGTGTGGGTAGCTGAGCTGCGCTCCCACTGGGGTAGAGGCTGAAAAAGGACGAGGGTGAGGAAAGCGGCTCCAGAACCGCTTTGAAATGTTTCAAAACTTAGCTCAGAAACACATGCAACCAAACAGTGCAGCCCCAGGAACTCTTCAATTTGGAATTAATCCTTTAAGGTGCTTTTCGTGGTATCTTACGTACCAAAGACATAGTGGAGTCTGCAAAGCTGCCGAGGGAGCTTTACTTATTTTTCAGCTCTTCCATGAACACCTTCAGCAACTCTCAGTGCTCTGATGTGCTACAAAATTCAGCCAGTGGCAACTGTTTAGGTTTTAAGCACAAATGAGACCATTGGCCATCCAGATGAATAAATAAGTGACACCGCAAGCCTTCCTTGATCCAAGAAACCTAAAGGCATTGATTCGAAGGCTAATCAAAAATAGCTGAAATAACTGTGCTCAGATTTTTCCCCTCACTGAAACCCTCCTGCAACAGAGCTTCCCGGGACATGTTTTCATGCATCAATATTATTGTGTGAAATAGCACTAGAAATGCTTTGGCACTAGAGGTCCTAACGTGACTGACTTTTGCCAGGACACTAAAACTTCTCTGTGCTTCCAGCTCAGATCTTCGAGTCAGGGTTCTGTAACATTACATCTACTTGTTCGTTTAAAAAAAAAAAAAAAAAAAACAACAAACACAAAATGACTTTTGCTAAGTAAAAAAAAATGTTAGGATCGTCCATAATTCTGTACAGTTTTGCAGACATTTACACGCCTCAAAGTGGCAACAGAACAGCAACAGAGAGAAGACAGGTGGGATCCTGTCCTGTCGTATAGAATTACAGAGAGAGCTGCAGAGAATCGTTAACAATCGTGTTCACACCAAAGGATAAAATACAGACTCTGTACAACTTGTTTTTTAGTCATCGCTACCAAACCCCTAGTTTGTTGTTTTATTGCTTAAGCGAGAATGTACATCCCTCTGTATATTCTGTAGGCAGAATCTTAAGTTTTTGGAAACGTTTCCTCGGTGCACAAAGAGCATTTCGTCGATTATTTTTTAAGACAGTTTATGAATAAACCAGCAAGAGTTGAGCTAGCCCAGCAGGTTCAAGGAAACAGCAGTGTTGGGAATTGAAATTTGGGAAACAGTCTCAGAGAGTGGAGCTGAAATACAACCATAAATCAGTTTTAAACACCACGAGAAAACCAAACTGGGAAAGGCGCACGTGCTAAGCCATCCCAGCAAGCACCACGTTGTGGTGCTTGCTGGGATGGCTTAGCACGTGCACCTTTCAGACAGGAAAGGTTGTCAAAAGTAATTTAAAAAAAATTGGGCCCAGCCAGCAACTCCTGTGCTGCAAAAAGCCATTTTCAAAGTTTATATATTCGGCCCCAACACAGGTTTTACAACTCTACGTTAATTCCACTCAAATGCAAACACACAAAGACAAGACTGCGCTTCTCATTTACATGGAAAAGGGCTACAAGTGAAAATATCTTCGACCTGAACAACAGGGAACTAAGATGCCATCTGCATAACTTATCAGAGGAGGCAGGTTAATCCTGGAAAAGGAAGGAATTCAAGTGATATCCTTTCAGTAATACCTTGTTTTTCAGCTCATAATGAAAAAAAAAAAGGGTTTGTTACACAGTTTCTGCTTTGAAATGCTTGGGATATAAATCTTCACTTCTTGCCAGAATAGAACAACTGGCCCATTTTGTACACCTGGGACTCAGGATAATATCTGTCAAGCCATCTCCTCAGCAATGCTATCAACTGACCTTAAAATATGCTCTTGAGCAAGCAGGCTGAGAATCTGGCAACAGCTCCTTTTCTTTTTCCAAGTCTGTCTCTCGGTGCCAAACTATCTAATGCTCGTAAAATTAAATCTTCATAAAAATTGCTTCTCAGTAATGTCTCTAAAGCCACCTGGATTTCTTATATTCCTTGTTCCTACCCAGAACAGTTTCTCTTGTTTCCCAGATCTATGAGCTTTTTTTTGTTGTTATATTTAGTTTAAAGCCAAGCATTAAATTACACGTCTGCAAGTACCATCTTGCTGGCTAAGTCAACTCTTGCATTATAGCAATTATGCTAAAAGGTCCCACCCTTCCTGTTTAACTGTACTTTTTATTTTGCTGTAGCTTGTGCAGTTCTCTATTCCTCAGAGCTCACCTTGCCCGAGCCCCGTCGGGGAACGTGTCTTTCACCTCCAAAGAATCTGCCCAGCGAGTCAAGTAGACCTGAGTCTCTGTGCCTTGGAGATCCATGTCTAGCATGGTCTATAGTGCTCGCAGATGCCATTTTTGATCCGTGCCGGAAAGAGGAGCGTTTTTGTGAAGCCATCAAATCCGAATTCTCTGAAGCTGCTGCACTGTCCTCTTGGATGGTCTGTAGCTCGTCTGACTCTGAGGGCCGATCTTTGAAGGTGTTGTCTTCTCTTCCTGGGGCATCTCGGGAAAAGAGGCGGATCAAGTGGGGGCGACCAGTCCTGTCAGCTGGGTTGGCCTCGGGCCAGGCATTCTTCGGGTCTGCTGTGCCTTTGGAGTCTGTCACCGCTGGGCTCTTCGTGGAGGTCCCATTGTTCTGGTTCACATCTGCCTCTCCTGCAAACAACAAGGATGAGATATGAATACAGGCCTGTGAAAAACAGCCCTGGAACAATGCCGCTTTCTTTCCCGTGCCTTGAGATGCTCATTTCACACAAAACCCATAATATGTGCAGTTGTAATGAAACTATGTTCTCTACCAGCCTTTAGGAACATTAAGCTATCTTGGAACTGAAACCGGGATGATGTTCTCACACAAAATTTGCAGGAGTTCTAGGTGCTTTTTTTTAAAATTAAAACATATTTGTAAAAAGATAACAGGTTGTTTGAAGCACGAATGATAGTAACTTTATCCACAGGGAAGTCTTTCTGATGAGGAGGCTTTCAGTTACCATGTCTGAACAATCAGAATCCCAGTACTTTCCCTTCAGAACTGCAACTCTAAAATATGCTACTTTTCTCTAAAATGGGGGAGTGGGGAGGGATGGGGACTAAAGCAACATCGCAGGTCGACGCCTTCTCCACTGCGTGTTCTCTCTCCACCATTGTCAGAACTTCTTGAGCTGAAGGGTTTGTCCCCACTTGGAATCCCTCACTGTAACTTCAAATCCAATCAAACAAGTGTAATTAGTGCTTTTTTTTTTCCCCCTTTTGCTATTAAAATTGTCTTCATTTCAAAAAATAATTGTCCACTTCAGAAAACATTAACCTGCAATTTGTGCTTGGCTTCCTGTGACAATTTTTCTCCATTTATACTCCTGGCACTCATCATACACTGTCTTAGCTCTGATGCTGGAGGCCTAGAGCAAAACTGTCCAATTTGCACTTAGTGCTTGTGAGAAATGACAAAAAGAATTACTGGACTCTGATGAGCTTCTGGCCGAGAAAGGCACCGAGACCGACCTCCGTGGTGCAACTGAAATGCCTGCTGCCTTCTCCACAGTCGTGTCCTGATGCATGCAGGAAAACAGCTCTAAAGAATTAAGAGTTAGCTGCAGCACACATAACCATTAACCTGCAGTAGCTCCCTCTACCAGTGACAAAAAGATTTATGGAGTTTTTAATAGTCTATACCGTTATTCCTACTGTTCTAAAAGGAAACTGCATCCACTGAAGAACATGCCTTATCTCCAGGGAACACCAAACGAATATTAGTAAGTCAGTGCCTGAGAAGCAGCCTCCAGAGTCGTTGCCTCCCACATGCTCGCTCTGTGTCAGAATCATTTTTGGAGTTAATGGGGCTCAAAATTGCAGAGCTAAGTTACAGTTAGTCACACGTTACCTTTGGAGTCTTTATTTACCTCATTAATCCCCATCTGATTTTGGTTTTGTTGCCATGGGAGGGATAGGATCTGGCAAACACTGTTATGTTTTCAAAGCACTCTGGGCTCAAGTGCTTTGTTGATTCACCAGAGCAATTTTCGACTTGACACAACCATTTGATATCGTTTCGCTCACCCACAGAGCAATAAAGAAACCTTTTCTCGGGCCGAGAATACTTCTGAAATAATTTGATGGACAACAACATGAGACAGGAGTGATGGTTTCTGCAAATATGTACCAGTACTTAGATGACGATTTGTTGTAATCTGCTACAGTTTTTCATATAAAAACATAACGTGCAGTTTTGCTGTGCAACTTTTTTTCTTTTCTTCTATGAAAACTACCTAGAAAATGTTGGGGAGCTTAAATAAACTATTCCCAAGTATTTCTTGGGAATACAATTATGTAACCAATTCGAATTGTCACTGAAGACCTCATCAGTGGGAAAAACGAAAATATTTGCTGGCACCTTTAGGATGTTAGTTTTCCCTGAAAAGACACAAACTTATTAGGTTTCCTGGAAAGACACAAACTTATTAGCAACTATGAAAGCCCCAAATCATTTACTTAATCACATGGAAGAGAGTAACTAAGATGAATATATGACACATTCTAAGTCGGCAAAACATTATTTAAACAGCAACTCTGAGCCCAGATTCTATACCATGATACAAATCCATTCAAGGACAGAAAAAGAAAAACCAAACAAAAGAGCTATTGTATTTAATTAAATGCATTAACAAAACACCAGAGCATCTGCATACTAATATTTTTTGCAACAGTTGTTCTTTGTGCCACTGAATACGGGTATTGGGAAGCAACAAAGAAGGGTATTTGTGCCACAAAAGTAGCTTCTCCCAACGCACAAGCAGTGAGCTTTAAAGTATAAATCTTTCTGTAGGCTTTATTTCAGTAAAGAAAGCTTGCGTTTAAGTTTTCCTCTAGATTTTCTGCACGTTTAAATCTCCTCTAATGTTTATAAATCTATAGCAGAGAGACAGCATTAAAAGCTGAGCTGTCTAATCAAAGTCTTCAAGTGCAGTTGGAGAGACAGATCACTTTAATCATGTCTTAAGGATACCCAGAATTAACGGGGCATGTAAACATGTGCTTATTCATTCATTTTGGAAATCAATATTTAGACAACTCCTATTAAAATCCATTATAAATGCCATGTGTACGATACTGATATATCCTTTTTTTTTTGTTTCTCCCTGCAGGATGAAGCTCTTGTTAAGACAGAGGACCCTTGCTATGCCATATCACTTCTACAAGAGAAGGTTGCCCAAGGAGGAATAAGTCTTTGGGCAGTTCTCTTCTTTTAAACCCTTCAAAAGTGGTTAAAGAGTAAGTACAGCAGAATGCATTGCCACAGGCGTTACCAGAAGGCTAGTAAAGTGTCATCAATTCACATTTAAGTGAATAAAGTCATTGAATAAAGTCACTGAGAGTTGCACAAGTCAGAGCATGAGCGAAAAGCTCTAGCCCAAAAGCAGCAGGAGGGACCCAGATGCCAAGCAGGGATTTAGCGCTCCCGGCGTGGCAGAAGATCACTCCCAAAGGCAACACCACTTTTTCATTTCCCCTCGCTATCTGCAACTCTCCAGCTTGCCAGTGGCACGGTTTTCCCTGTCTCTGTTGGTCAGAGTGAACAAAGCCATTTGTTCCCTGTATGCACGGTGACTCCCAAAAAGAAGAGAGGCAGGCAGACCGAAAAAAAAAAAAACCTCTGAAAAGTTCATTAATCCGCCAGGGGAGATTTAGGCTAGAGATTAGGAGGAAGTTTATCACAGAAAGGGTCACTGGGCATTGGAATAGGCTGCCCAGGGAGGTGGTTGAGTCACCTTCCCTGGAGGTGTTTAAGGGACGGGTGGATGAGGTCTTGAGGGACTTGGTTTAGTGTTTGATAGGAATGGTTGGACTAGAAGATCCAATGGGTCCCTTCCAACCTGGTTGTTCTATGATTCTATGATTCCATGAAAATAGAAACTCTAAAGGTGCTTTCAATGAAACAATATTAAAGCCAACCCCTCATTGTCTTTAACAGGCATTAGGCCAGGTGTAAGTATTTTCAGAACCACTGTGCCTTACTGCTCAATTTGACATCAATATTTTATCCCATTTCTTGAAAAGCAACAATTTTACACAAGCCTCGAAGTAACTGGGACCTCTCAGCCCCATGGTTCAGTCATAGAACTAGTCCAACCATTCCTATCAAACAGTAAACCAAGTCCCTCAAGACCTCATCCACCCGTCCCTTAAACACCTCCAGGGAAGGTGACTCAACCACCTCCCTGGGCAGCCTATTCCAATGCCCAATGACCCTCTGTGTGAAAAACCTCCTCCTAATCTCCAGCCTAAATCTCCCCTGGTGGAGCCTGAGGCCATTCCCTCTTGTCCTGTCTCCTGTCACTTGGGAGAAGAGGCCAGCTCCCTCCTCTCTACAACCTCCTTTCAGGTAGTTGTAGAGAGTAATGAGGTTTCCTTTCAGCCTCCTCTTCTCCAGGCTAAACAACCCCAACTCTCTCAGACGCTCCTCATAGGTTCTGTTTTCCAGCCCCTTCACCAGCTTTGTGGCTCTTCTCTGGACTCGCTCCAGAGCCTCAACATCCTTCTTGTGGTGAGGGGCCCAGAACAGTCAATAGCTACTGCAAAGACCATGGAAGCCTGTTTTATACACAGTGAAATCCCTGATGGATAATCCTTGGATGCAAATATCCTTCTGAGGGATTACTTGGGAAAGCTGCTCTAAGACAGTCCCTCTTTGTGTATACAGAAGTCTATACGCAGCCTTCTTCCATACAGAGGACAACATGGAAAGATATTGTTAAGCTAAGAGTTTTAATGTGCTAATTTTAAAAACAAGAAGATTACAAGTTTTTCACCTCCTCCCACCCCTTTCCAGTCTTGCTTTCTTGCAGATACTTGTAATTCCTCTCACATTCTTATTGCGGCTCCCTCTAGAAATCCTGCAAAATAACTGAGGAGAATGAAACTGATAAACGTTGAAGTATATATCCGCTACTTTAACTTCTTAGGAGAAGCTTGGTTCAACAGGCACATCGTACTGTAAATATTGATTGGAATAACACATGACAGTAGCTTAAATATTTGAGCAAAACCTTAAAAATTAAGTATTATTTGCTCATTATAAAATCAGAAAGCGCACGAATTGAATTTCTAACACCAAATGTAATATATTTTATCATAACTACAGGTAGCTATGACAGATTACTAACTTCATCTTTCTTAGCCTTCGTTTCTCAGGGTATGAAGCTGAAAATTATGTCATTTAACTTTAGGGAGCTTTTGAATAAACTTTTCATTTTAGTTTAAGTCACCTGTATTTATAAAAGAGCACTCGTCAGTATATGAAATACAATGTGCGTTTGTCCTTTTCTACTTTTTTGGTCCTATTCTATAAGATGGTAAGTAGAGAATTAAAAATAATGCAGTAGACTTCTCAGTCCTGAGTCAACTATATTTCAGTAAGTTTATTGAAATGCGGATACTAAAATAATAAGTAAAGCATCTGAAATTTTGTCCTGACTTACCTGTTTTTAGTAACCTGAACAACAAAAGGTTACACCTAAAAATTACTCGACACTTCCACTCGGCTTAGTGTCATCCCCAAACTCGCTAAGGGTGCACTGGATGCCTTCATCCAGGTCACTGATAAAGGACCTTAAGGAATTGTTCTGCAGGATGTACAACAAAGGGCATTACTGAGAGCCCAAATTCAACTCTGGCTTTGGATGCTGTCATAGAATCATAGAATCACCAGGTTGGAAGAGACCCATCAGATCATCGAGTCCAACCATTCCTATCAAACACTAAACCATGTCCCTCAGGACCTCATCTACCTGTGCCTTAAACACCTCCAGGAAAGGTGAATCAACCCCTCCCTGGCAGCCTATTCCAATGCCCAATGACCCTTCGTGTGAAAAACTTCCTCCTAATGTCTAGCCTAAATCTCCCCTGGCGGAGCTTGAGGCCATTCCCTCTTGTCCTGTCCCCTGTCACTTGGGAGAAGTGACATGCTCACATGCTTCTATTTTTCCTGCACTATCACACACCTTGCTTCAAACTCTGACATTCTTGAGTAGATGGGACAATAGAACTTAGGGTGCACGTGTACTGAGGGGTCTGAACGTGCAGCCATAATTACATACTGTGACCTACTACAAAAGCCAGGATCAAATCAAAATCAGGCCAATTTAACTTAATTTCCTTGGAAAAATGATCCAACTCTTTAGTACTCTTTAGTACTCTTTAGTGTTTGATAGGAATGGTTGGACTCGATGATCCGATGGGTCTCTTCCAACCTGGTTGTTCTATGATTCTATGATACTCAGTTGCATCAAAGGCAAGTGTAGCAAAGCCTTTCCATCCTGCAGGCTGGTGCAGGTCATCTGTCAGAAACAGCAGGGTCAGTCCTGGCTTCCAACCAGCCCTCTGCCTCTGGAGATGGCCCTGAGGAGCACTGCACTGCTCAGGATGCCATGGGAGCACCTGCTGATCAGACTCAAAGGAGAAATGGGGATGAGAGTATGGGTGCAAACCAGTAAACTGGTGCAGAGAGTGTTTCACTAAATGAGGCTATGGATTTCCTGATCATTTGCCAAGTGGCTTCAGAAAATACAGGAGTTACCTAATCAAAACACTTGAGGTTGTCCCACGCTCTCCCTTTAGCACCAGTGAGGAGTATAATCCATCCCCTGGCTTCAACATTCACTGCAGTGCAGCTCACAGCAGAATGGAGTATCTAAAGCCATTAGAATCATAGAACAACCAGGTTGGAAGAGACCCATTGGATCATCGAGTCCAACCACTCCCATCAAACACGTAGAATCATAGAACAAATAGGTTGGAAGAGACCCATTGGATCATCGAGTCCAACCACTCCCATCAAACACGTAGAATCATAGAACAAATAGGCTGGAAGAGACCCACTGGATCATTGAGTCCAACCACTCCCATCAAACACATAGAATCATTAGGCTTCACTTCAAAAGCGTTTGGGGAAAGGGAGGAAAGAATTACGTCTGCATTGTTAAATCTGAACTGCAAAGCTTGATTTATCCTCATTAGACTAGAGACACTGCAGACAAAATATGGCTCTCAGCCCAACTTCACTAATATGGTTAGACGGCAATATGCCATCAGACATTTCGCTTCAGAGATCTAATTACCAGGTTTGTCTGATGCTTGTCAAACTGTTGGAACTCGATTTTGAACAAATATTTCTGTTTGGAATAAATGGCACACGGCAGCATTGGGAAACAAACAGTCGGTTGTAGCTCTGAACACAACTAGAACAGATCTGCTGGGGCATTCAGCCTTTGCACAAACATTTTCCCATTTAGAATCATAGAATCACCAGGTTGGAAGAGACCCACTGGATCATCAAGTCCAACCATTCCTATCAAACACTAAAACATGTCCCTCAGGACCTCGTCCACCCGTGCCTTAAACACCTCCAGGGAAGGTGAATCAACCACCTCCCTGGGCAGCCTATTCCAATGCCCAATGACCCTTTCTGTGAAAAACTTCCTCCTAATCTCTAGCCTAAATCTCCCCTTGTGGAGCTTGAGGCCATTCCCTCTTGTCCTGTCCCCTGTCACTTGGGAGAAGAGCCCAGCTCCCTCCTCTCCACAACCTCCTTTCAGGTAGTTGTAGAGAGTAATGAGGTCTCCTCTCAGCCTCCTCTTCTCTAGGCTAAATTTGCTAGAAGAATGAATGCAGAGAGCAACACCAACAGCCTCAAGATACAGATTCACATCAACGTAACGCTCCTACCATACTTAGCCAAGAGATCACTTCTGTTACAGCTTGCTCTCCTCCCTGTCTTCTTGGCAAAGCTTATCACTTTCAGGGGAAAAAAAATCCAACCCACAGGTAAATTTTCTCCACAGTGTAACTGAAGGAAGAGTATTTTTCTGCACAGGAAACTCAGTTTTCCTATGAGCTAATCAAACTGTAAGACCAAAGCAGCACAAAAATGAAAAGCCATCTGCTAATCATAACATGTTTGATAGGAATGGTTGGACTCGATGATCCGTTGGGTCTCTTCCAACCTGGTTGTTCTATGATTCCATGATTTTCAGGATTTCCCTCAGCTACATCAAAGAAGCTCAGAAAGCAGAGCTTGAAAAATCTGCCTGTGAAGGGAGTTTATCTGGTGATCTGCCAGAAACATTCTTAATTACAGTCGCTGTTGACCTGCAGAAGGGTAATTGAAATCAGCTCCCTGCTGATGAGAGGACTTTTGCATTTAAAGTACAGGGCCTAGCGTATGCCTTGTTTGTACAAGCAGTTATCAGTTTGCATGAGTCCCACAGAATCTGGCAATATAAATACACTCCTTTCAATCCGGCAAGCAACTGTTTCAAGGTCATATTTATACCAAGGCAAACTGTAAAGTTATATGCAACTTGACTGGTAAATTGGGTCCTTTAATTGCAAATATCATGGGTCTTATCTGCTTTCCTAAATTTGCTTTTTTCACTTTGGGGACTCAAGGCTTAAAAGCTGAATGGTAAACTCAAAAGTCAATATATATATATTTTTTTAATCTATTAACGTAGTGCTGGATTGTGGAGTGATAAAAAAGAGAAGTATTAATTTTGCAAGCTCATTAGGGTGATCAACAGCTAGATTTTTTTTCCTTTTCCCTACAGTCTGCTAGAATTCATTGTCCCAGTCAAAGTGTTTAATATATAACTGAACAATGCTTTTGCAACAAGAATACTGGCTTAATGACAAACACATCCCTTAAGCATCACTCCATAGTTAAGCTAACAGAGGTGTACAGATTGCTTAACAGCTTTGGGAAGAGGGATCCCTGTAGCAGGTTGTAATGGTGCTGGGGGCAATTGTTGCTGTGGGATCTCATTTGGTAGGGCAACTATACTGACTTTTCCAATTTATCGAGTAAAACCATGATGCAATCAATCTGGATGAAAACGTACACAAGAATGTGACAACTAGCTGGAATGGTGACACTCTAATAAATAAGCCTAAGTTTTCACACTTTTGGTTCGAGAAAACAAATATAAAATCAAAATAAACAAAAAAATATTCGATATATTCTTGACAGGTTGTGCTCAACCTTATTGTTCCACTGAAAAGCAACTAAGTTTTAAGGGATCACTATGTAAAAAGTAGCAATACTATCCGAGTCAGATGTTTTTCATATACCATCTAGCTGGAAAACTCTTCCATATCGTCAGGTTATTTACCTTTGAGCAACAAAGCCAGTGAAGGGGCTGGAGAACAAGCCCTATGAGGAACGGCTGAGAGAGCTGGGGGTGTTTAGCCTGGAGAAGAGGAGGCTGAGGGGACACCTCATTGCTCTCTCCAACTACCTGAGAGGAGGTTGTGGAGAGGAGGGAGCTGGGCTCTTCTCCCAAGGGACAGAACAAGAGGGAAAGGCCTCAAGCTCCACCAGGGGAGGTTCAGGCTGGACATCAGGAAAAAAATTTTCACAGAAAGGGTCATTGGGCATTGGCAGAGGCTGCTCAGGGAGGGGGTTGAGTCACCTTCCCTGGAGGGGTTTAAGGGATGGGTAGATGAGGTGCTGAGGGACATGGTTTAGTGTTTGATAGGAATGGTTGGACTCGATGATCCGGCAGGTCTCTTCCAACCTGGTGATTCTATGATTCTATAACTCTGCATGTCAGAGATGTGAAAACACTTGCAGTAATAACCTGATGCTGTGGTCCATGCCCAAAGTCTGGATATTAAAAGGAAGTACATGTGGTTGCGTGAGTTGAAACGTGTTAATGTCCTGTTTCCCACAGTGAGGGGCTGCTCTCTGGGAGCTAGGTTTTAGACTTGATGGAGGAAAACCAATGTCATACCATCCCAAAACTTGTATTACCTGTGTTAGTTATGCTTTAAGTACCCTTTTTTTCTCTCTTATTGAGAAAACTTAGCCCTTCACATAAATGCTCAGTTAAAGTGGCAAAAGAGACAGTAGAAGCAGCTGAAATAGCTGCATTTGTTCTGGCCTTGTCAAAGGAAAAAGATCAAAGCAAGCCAGTCAAGCAACATGTTTCAAACCACAGGAACTGTGGCAGTAATTACATGCCAACTCTATTGCATCCTTCTGCTGCAGATGCTGCTGAAGCTTAAAACTCAATGTACAACAGACCTTTTATTCTTAAACCTATTATGAAAGTCACACCAGTTTCAACATACAAGAAATTAGTTTGGGGGAGGGCTAAGTTACAAATCATCTGTAGCTGCGCTGAGCTTAATTTCCTCCTCTTCTCTTGTTCTAGTGGAGCTTTAGAGTACAGACTATATTTTTAGTAAGAAATTACCAGTTACTCCCAACTTTTGAAGTCAAAGAATCATAGAATCATAGAATAATCAGGTGGGAAGAGACCCACTGGATCATCGAGTCCAAATATTCCTATCAAACACTAAACCATGTCCCTCAGCACCTCGTCCACCCGTCCCTTAAACACCTCCAGGGAAGGTGACTCAACTCCCTCCCTGGGCAGCCTCTGCCAGTGTCCAGTGACCCTTTCCGTGAAAAGGTTTTTCCTATTGTCCAGCCTGAAGCTCCCCTGGCAGAGCTTGAGGCCATTCCCTCTTGTCCTGTCCCCTGTCACTTGGGAGAAGAGGCCATCACCCTACTCTCCACAACCTCCTTTCAGGTAGTTACAGAGAGCAAGAGCAAGACCTTTACCTAACTGCACTGACCAGCTACATGTAAAGAAAGCCAACTATTTATGGCACAAACCACAGTAAAAAGAAAACTGGTCTAGAATGTATTTGCCTCAAGATACTATGTGCCTGTGAATGTACTTAAAAGATATGCAAGTAAAAAGAAGCATCCAAAACGGTTAAAAATGTCCCTGTGGGGAAACAAGTTTTCATCTCAAGATTTGTCATTAAAACCAATTGACTCGATTACACGAACTGCCTTGCACTCTGCATGTTTTTCACCAAGCTGGACACTTGCTTATCTGTGATTTACAAAGAATTGCTGCAGTGAAGCCCACACGGTGGCCACGGCAGAGGAATGCAGCAGTGTAGGCCTGGCGAGCAGCCTCTCTCTCTTGTTTTCCAGAACTTCTGGGGCTGCCTCCATTTGCTGAGGGTTACAAAGAAGAATACAGAAAACAAAAAAGCCTGTGGTCGAAACCAGTGGGACTTGCTATGGCAGAAATTCGGAATCTATGAGAAGCATGTGGCAATTCTCCACACAGCCCGCAGAGAGGCTTTTTTTAAAAACTAGAACAAAAAATTTTATCCACCCACCAGTTTCAAGGAAAAATGTTCTTTTGTGTACTAGAACACACAGGTTTGTTTTAATCTCAAATCACAGCAAAGTGAGCTAGGGCATCATTTGTAACGAACAATTTCATGTACTTAAAGAACGAAAATTAAATTGCCCAATTGACCCATCAGTTTTTGCCTTCTCCAAAAATTGTGTGCCTGCCTAGTATTGAAGATTGCTTGACTACTGATCTTTTCTGCTACAGCCACACTGAGCCTGATAGTCATTACATTTTTTTCTAATGTTCAGCCTGAACCTCCCGTGGTGGAGCTTGAGGCCATTCCCTCTTGTCCTGTCCCCTGGCACTTGGGAGAAGAGCCCAGATCCCTCCTCTCTATAACCTCCTTTCAGGTAGTTGTAGAGAGTAATGAGGTCTCCTCTCAGCCTCCTCTTCTCCAGGCTAAGCAACCCCAGCTCTCTCAGACGCTCCTCAGAAGGCCTGTTCTCCAGCCCCCTCACCAGCTTTGTTGCTCTTCTCTGGACTCGCTCAACATCCTTCTTGTGGTGAGGGGCCCAGAACTGGACACAATATTCAAGGAGCAGCCTCACCAGTGCTGAGTACAGAGGGAGAATAACCTCCCTGGACCTGCTCGTCACACCATTTCTGATCCAAGCTAGGATACCATTGGCCTTCTTGGCCACCTGGGCACACTGCTGGCTCATGTTCAGTTGGCTGTCGACCAACACCCCAGGTCCCTCTCCTCCTGGCAGTTTTCCAGCCAGGTTTCTCCCAGTCTGTGGCTCTGCATAGGGTTGTTGTGCCCCAAGTGCAGGACCCGGCCTTTGGCCGTGTTAAACCTCACACCATTAGACTCTGCCCAGCAGTCCAGCCTGTTTAGGTCCCTTTGCAGAGCCTCCCTACCCTCCAGCAGATTGACACTTCCACACAGCTTTGTGTTATCTGCAAACTTGCTAAGGGTACCCTCAATGCCTTCATCCAGGTCATTGATGAAGACACTGAATAGGGCTGGACCCAGCACTGAGCCCTGGGAAACCCCACTTGTCACTGGCCTCCAGACTATGTGTATGACTACACATAGTCACTTCTAATCAATGAGAACAGCGACAAGATTAAAGCACTACCTCTCCTAACTTAGGCAGTCAAATGCTTAAAACTCATGTACATCTTATGATACTGAGAGTTAAAATAAAATGTCTACATTCAGAAGTTTCCCACTTGGAAAATAAATAGTCCGTGGGCTTTTGCCCTTTCTCAAATCACAGAATCATTTAGGTTGGAAAAGACTTTTAAGATCATTGAGTACAACCATGAAGCTATCACTGCCAAGTGCACCATTAAACTACGCCCCCAAGCATGACAAGCTGCATCCCTTTTAAATCCCTCCAGGGATGGTGACTCCACCACTCCCCTGGATAGACGATTCCGAATTTTTGATAGACGATTTCCGAATTTTGATAGGAATGGTTGGACTCGATGATCCGATGGGTCTCTTCCAACCTGGTTGTTCTATGATTCTATGATGTTCAACAATACTATCCACTCTAAACCTTCCCTGGCACAACTGGAGGCCAATTCCTCTTGTCCTATCACTTCTTCTCACTACTGCCACCCCTCCCCAGTGACAGGCTCTGGCACTTCCAGCAGCCTGAGACACCTGGGTGGCTGCATGTTTTTTGTGGGAGCTCTGTCTAGGTAGCTACATCCATTCTGGTGAGCACAGAGGGCACAGCTTCCTGCTGCACGGATAGTGTAGCTGGGCTCATTCTAAGAGGATAATGTCTGCTGAGTGAACTCACCCCTTGGGCTGCATTTATCCTTTTGTCTCTTTAGTCTTTCTGTTGTTCTGAATTACTGACATTTGTCTCTATTAAATAAGAACTTTCAAGGTAATGTCACAATACATTGCACAGACACCTTCCAAGCTCCACCAGGAGAGGTTCAAGCCGGACATTAGGAAAAAAAATTTCACGGAAAGTGTCACTGGGCACTGGAACAGGCTGCCCAGGGAGGTGGTTGGTTCACCTTCCCTGGAGGGGTTTAAGGGACAAGTGGACAAGGTCCTGAGGGACATGGTTTAGTGTTTGATAGGAATGGTTGGACTCGATGATCCAGTGGGTCTCTTCCAACCTGGTGATTCTATGATTCCGGTGGTATTCCATCAACCCTCTACAGCTCCGCTAATGGAGCGCAGCTGGATCAGTGTTCACCCACAGTTCTCTTATCCAGCCCTAAGTATCATTTGGTTGGTGACGCAGGTTGAACCAATTTTGGAAGTCTGTCCTTTCTGTACTGAAAAAAGAAATAGCTTGTTTCTTACCCTTCCCAGAGGAATTTAGATGGGTGTGCTAACACAAAGATCATACAGTGATACCTCCTCCACATCTTAATTATAAATAGGCTTCTCCTAATTTCATTTTACAGCAAGATCATCTATACAGGTAGTGCATGAAAGGAAAACAAAACGTTTCTACATTGGCTGAAGGAGGGGCAAAAACTGCAATATTTCCAAAGCAGCCTGGGCCACTGGTACCACCTCTCATTTCTAAAACATGTATTTACATGCTGTTTGCTGGCCTGAGAGCAAACGTGCGCTGTTCACGCACCAATTCAGAGTCATCTTGTTTGCCATGCACTTCAGGCCAGCTGAAAGTTGTACCGTTTCTTAAGGCACGGGGCATAAGCAGATCAAGGTGCCCAGGTGGCCAAGAAGGTCAATGGCATCCTGGCTTGGATCAGAAACAGTGTGACCAGCAGGTCCAGGGAGGTTATTCTCCCTCTGTACTCAGCACTGGTGAGGCCGCTCCTCGAATCCTGTGTTCAGTTCTGGGCCCCTCACCACAAGGAGGTTGAGGCTCTGGAGTGAGTCCAGAGAAGAGTGATGAGGCTGGTGAGGGGTCTGGAGAACAGACCTTATGAGGAGCGGCTGAGAGAGCTGGGGTTGTTTAGCCTTGAGAAGAGGAGGCTGAGAGGAGACCCCATTACTCTCTACAACTACCTGAAAGGAGGTTGTAGAGAGGAGGGAGCTGGGCTCTTCTCCCAAGTGACAGGGGACAGGACAAGAGGGAATGGCCTCAAGCTCTGCCAGGGGAGATTTAGGCTAGAGATTAGGAGGAAGTTTTTCACAGAAAGGGTCATTGGGCATTGGAATAGGCTGCCCAGGGAGGTGGTTGATTCACATTCCCCAGAGGTGTTTAAGGCACAGGTAGACGAGGTGCTGAAGGACATGGTTTAGTGTTTGATAGGAGTGGTTGGACTCAATGATCTGCTGGGTCTCTTCCAACCTGGTTGTTCTATGATTCTATGATTCTAGTCTATGTTCGAGGCAAAACAATAATCAGAGAAGGCAAAAGGAGTGAGGAAAAATAAATCAACTGCTTTACTGAAGGCCACTGAAGGCTTAGCAAAAAGATTGGTCTATGATAGCCAGTGGCTTTTATGTTCAACTGTGTCGGTGTGGAGTATATTGGCATGAAACCTGTCTTTGTGTCTATGGAAAGAAGTATGATATCAGAATAAAGCACCGTGGTAAGGTGGAAAGTGGCTACCATTTCTGCAAACAAATTTGAGAATAGAAGACTTCTTTAAAGAATGTCTATCATCGACCAGCCAGACCTTGAAATAAGCAGAAACAAGAAGGTGTTCAGGAAACATGGAGATGTGGCACTTTGAGACACGGTTCAGTAGGCACAGTAGTGTTGGGCTGACAGTAGAGTTCATACAATTAATCTCTTTAATCAAGATCAGTATTACTAGTACTAAATATCTAGTATTTCAATTGGATTTTACCTGAGATACAGTATGATCTTAGTCAGAAAAAATTCCAGTAAATTGCTAGGAAATCCCAAAGCTGTTAAAGTAAAACTAGATATACAAAGGCCAATTTCTGCCTCTGGACTGACCATCTGTCAGAACAGCCTTTTAGATTTCTGCCTTAATATTTTATAGCCTAACCTCAGCTATTACACATCTTTAGAAACTCCATCCCATGCTCCATCACTACAACCCATATTATACGCTTCTAAATGCATTAATAAACCTGTTCTTATCTAGACTAGGCCACTTCAGACATATTTTCTACATACTAACAAATCACTGGTATTTATTTGTAAGTAATAAGAGGGTTTTTAAAGTTAAAGAAACTCCACTCCACTCTTTTTCTCCCTGAACACTCGTGAGCTGTACCATAGTTCTAAATGTGACTCAATGCTATACGAAGAACAATGGTGACAAACTGTATAAAACCACGGCAGTGATCGATGGTACTTTACACAATATCTGCTTTTCAGCAGCAGCATTCTAAGAGTGAAAAACTGCTTGCACAGTACCAAGCCTTGTACCAGTTCGTGGGAGTTACTGCTATTAAAACAAGAAGAAAGAAAGAAAAAAAAAGAATAAAAAAAGAATTCACAAACCTTATTTTTCTACTTCAGTAAGTATAAAGTCATTTTTTTATGCGATGAAGAAAATACAATGAGCAAAAAGGACTAGAAGTTCTGAAGAGTAAGCTGATCAAGATACACATGCTCTGAAATATTTTAACAGGCGAGAAATTCTATAGACACATTTTTCCAAGTGCAATTTGGGTATGTTCCTCACAGTCCACCCAGCAAGTACAAGAGTGAGCAAACCCATCACTTCCAGAATAATTTATGAAGGGTCAGAGAGGAGTTCAATACGTCTCACCAGAAGGAATTTGTCTGCGTGAGTCCCTTGCACATTTGTTATGGTCTTCATAAAGATATTCACAGAATCATAGAATTGCCAGGTTGGAAGAGACCCATCGGATCATCGAGTCCAACCATTCCCATCAATCACTAAACCATGCCCCTCAGCACCTCGTCCACCCGTCCCTTAAACCGCTCCAGGGAAGGTGACTCAACCACCTCCCTGGGTAGCTTCTTCCAGTGCCCAGTGATCCTTTCCATGAAAACTTTTTTCCTGATGTCCAGCCTGAACCTCCCCTTGTGTAGCCATTCCCTCTCGTCCTGTCCCCTGTCACTTGGGAGAAGAGGTCATCACCCTCCTCTCCACAACTTCCTTTTATGTAGTTGTAGAGAGCAATGAGGTTAATTCCTGATTACCCAACTGAAGATGCAGTTCCATGAAATCAGGTGATATCATGCCTGCCTTTTGCAGGCAGAGACTGCTCCGTCCACACCCCAGACCACCACAAGTCACATTGCAGCCCTCAGCAAAATGCTGATCCCACCTAGGAAACCTGGCCGGTACCTGGAGTGGTGCTCCACTAACCTGGGACTTACAGCCTCCAGCTGACAGGTGCAGGAGACCTGTGCCACCTGCAAAAGGCTCAACAACTAGGAATTCTAAACAATGCTTCGTTTGCCCCCACACAACAAGAAAGATGCTAGATGTGCCTGTGTGTGCAGGCGCACTATGCACAAGCCACCATGCAAGTATGAAATAAACAGACAACAACTCTGCTTTGATTTTCTCAGCAGGAATTTTTCATTTATCAGCCTCCTAGGAAGCTGCGCAGACAACTCACGAAAGATAAAAACCCACTCTCTAGACATTAGGAGGAAGTTTTTCACAGAAAGGGTCATTGGGCAATGGAATAGGCTGCCCAGGGAGGTGGTCGATTCCCCTTCCCTGGAGGGGTTTAAGGCACAGGTAGACAAAGTCCTGAGGGACATGGTTTAGTGTTTGATAGGAATGGTTGGACTTCATGATCCGATGGGTCTCTTCCAACCTGATGATTCTATGATTCAATGAAAATAGCTGCGTTAACCTTACCTCTGAAAATGAAAGGTCACTCATTTCCCAAGTAAACACTGTAAGAATATTTCTGTAGCCTCAGACTGGGACTACAGCAAAAGAATTCTTTCCATTTCACAGTCTGTGCTGTCCCAGAAAGTTTACTGTCCTTTGGAAATATGTATATATATGCAATCTAATTATAAAGCCCTTGCAATTTGGTTCTGTTCTCGCTTGAGGATGTAGTCCTAAAGTGTAGTGAATCATGCACTTGGGTTATTCTG
This sequence comes from Coccyzus lansbergi, assembly GCA_033558105.1. Lineage (NCBI taxonomy): Eukaryota > Metazoa > Chordata > Aves > Cuculiformes > Coccyzidae > Coccyzus > Coccyzus lansbergi. The sequence continues at coordinate 308,360 of JAUMJK010000797.1, read as the reverse complement.
AGAAACCAGGATTAGCAGTGCAGCCTATCAAGCGGCTGCTGTGCTGCAGAGAGAAGCAACTCAATGTGCTGCGAGGAGGTAGCCAGAAAATTGCCTGTGTACCTCCACAATTGTGTTCATGGCTTAGAGGACTTGAGGGTTTCAAGGGGCTGAAACCTGAACTGCTGGATTCAAGAGAATAGACTAGTAGGAGGCAATTTAAAAAATGATTTTAAATGCTATCTCTATCTTTAGTAACTGTTAGGAACTTTTTGAAACAACCATGGCTCAAGCTTATCTTGCCAGGGTCCGGAGGGTACCAACCCACTCTGTAGCCTCTCCCCACCCCATACCTGGGAGTTTACCTGTGTTCAAGGTCAGCTCTGTTACCAAGCATTTGCAAACAGGCTCAGACTGCTGGAAAATGGCTCAGTTGTGAGAGAGAGCTGCAAGAAGCCTCCTGGGTGGCTTGCCTGCGGTCATTGTTTAGCCTGGAGAAGAGGAGGCTGAGGGGAGACCTCATTGCTCTCTACAACTACCTGAAAGGAAGTTGTGGAGAGGAGGGTGCTTCTTCTCCCAAGTGACAGGGCACAGGATGAGAGGGAATGGCCTCAAGCTCCACCAGGGGAGGTTCAGGCTGAACATTAGGAAAAACACTTTCACGGAAAGGGTCACTGGGCACTGGCAGAGGCTGTCCAGGGAGATGGTTGATTCACCTTCCCTGGAGGTGTTCAAGGGATGGGTGGATGAGGTGCTGAGGGACATGGTTTAGTATTTGATAGGAATGGTTGGATTTGATGATCCAATAAGTCTTTTCCAACCTGGTGATTCTATGATTCTATAGTTCTATGGTTCAGCTCTGTCTCCTAGCCCAACCTGGCCTGCAGACCCTGCCCGTGCCCACCCTCCTGTCTACTTGAGGTGGGACTTGCCTGGCAGTCACCAGATGGTGTTAGCCATGCCTGGTCCTGCTTTCTTCCACTTGTGCACACACCCAAGATGGTGGCCCTGACTGCCTTGCTGTCACCCCGTGTATCAGTTCTCCCCTGTATTGGAAAGGCCACTCCTGCTGCTCCCTGACAGTATGAAACACAAAAAGCACGGGCATTTATTATATTTTTGACTCCTCGTTTATTATCTTTGGCCTTCAAAAAATACTGAAAGAAAACCAATCCATATTCAGAGAATCACAGAATCACCAGGTTGGACGAGACCCACAGGATTATCGAGTCCAACCGTCCCTATCAAACACTAAACCACGTCCCTCAGTGCCTTGTCCACCCATCCCTTAAATACCTCCAGGGAAGGTGAATCAACCACCTCCCTGGGCAGCCTCTGCCAGTGACCAATGACCCTTTCTGTGAAAATTTTTTTCCTAATGTCCAGCCTGAACCTCCCCTGGTGGAGCTTGAGGTCATTCCCTCTTGTCCTGTCCCCTGTCACTTCGGAGAAGAGCCCAGCTCCCTCCTCTCTACAACCTCCTTTCAGGTAGTTGGAGAGAGCAATGAGGTCTCCTCTCAGCCTCCTCTTCTCCAGGATAAACACCCCCAGCTCTCTTAGCCATTCCTCATCAGGTCTGTTCTCCAGCCTCTTCACCAGCTTCATTGCTCTCCTCTGGACTCGTTCCAGAGCCTCAATTCAATCTGATGAGCACAAGAAAAGCTGAGTACAGAATTGCCTCCAGTATACACTGAATTATCTGAAGTACCTAAAGAAAATTAGACACTTGGAGGAGGGATTGAACCTCAAGGATAACCCTTCAAGCAGCGAAAAAGCCTACTGAGTGTAATATTACTTGAGAAACGAAAGTAAAAGGAAAGCAATCACAGACTGATTAACAAAATAAGGTACATTTTACACACACAAAAAGAAAGTAGTTCATAATTAGGACAAAAACATACACTTACAAAAGCCTCTGTCTCTGACTGTTAGCCTCGCACAGAGCGTCAAATAGAGGGATTTACTGAAACAAATCCCCTTCTCCATACCCACACCTCCTCCTGACAGTTCTACGACATTAAATAAGAGAGGTCTATGAAGAAACAAAGAAACTAGGAAAGACCTAATATTTGGAGTAGAACAACATTCACCCCATCTCTGAATTCCCAATTTTCTATTCTGACAGGGACAATATTTTTCATATACCTGAAAGGAAAGGAATAAAATTAATGCCCATATTCTTTGCAGGTGGCTAACACAACTTGGTTGAAACCAGCAATTGTCAAATTATCCTACGCTTCTGCTCCAAGTACAAGCACTGTGTTGTGCTCCATATGGAAAATGAGAAAAGAAAACAGGATAATTTGATTTGGAGCTGCACCATGCCATTATCTGGGCATTTGTTCCTTTTCATACAAATCTAATCTATGATTTGCTACAGTTTGACTGGATGATTGCAAACTGCAGTCATGCTGGTTTCATCTTTTTCCACTGTCATGTCTGCTACACATAATAAAAGACTTCAAGCTTACTGAAGGCAGTAAAAGTGAACTGAAAGAGTAGCTCACATTTAACTAGTGCACACTTTATGTGGTCCTTGGAAGTTGTATGGGGCTAGCTAAGTACTAGCTATCACCATTAGCACCGCTACCCAGCAGAAAAATTGTGTAATCGTCAGCCACTCTTCTGCTTGCACTGCAGATCATTTTAAAGAAAACTGGCAGATCTATTTTGACTGGTATTCAAGTTATTCTGAGCCATTTGTGCTCATGCTAGTGGAAGGAACTATAACGTCCAGCTCAGCTCACAGGCACTTCAACATAACTGGACAAATGTACTAAATTGTATACCCATGATGTACCTTGCATACAAGCATAAATCCCAACTCTGTCAAACCATGCTGTGAAAAAAATATTTGGGTCTGTACAGCTCTAAGTCCACACAGACTCACAGACAACTGAGGCTTTCTTTTATGTAACAAAACTACTAAGCTTTGAAAGCAAAAGCCTTTTGTCACCACTATCCTGCATATACAGATACACAAAATCAAAGTAAACAATTACCTTAATAAACATAAACCCTACATAAAAATCAGCAAAGGCAAAGGTGGATGCACTCCAATGTAGAGGAATCCTGAGGAGTGCACCAGGTTGACTTCTGTCATTGAAACTTCTCACAGTGGGTAAATCCAGCTTCTGTAGCAGCATCAACATGAACCTGAGCATTAACAACTCGGGAGAACCAGCAGCATTAGGACTGCAGAAAGGTTAGCTAGCTAGTTCAAATATGCCTTGAATGGTAGCCAGAAAAGGAGTCAAAATGAGAAACAGAATCATAAAACAACCAGGTTGGAAGAGACCCACCACATCATCGAGTCCAACCATTCCCATCAAACTCTAAACCATGTCCCTTAGCACCTTGTCCATCCATCCCTTAAACACCTCCAGGGAAGGTGAATCAACCACCTCCCTGGGAAGCCTCTGCCAGTGCCCAATGACCCTTTCCGTGAAAAACTTCCTCCTAATCTCTAGCCTAAAACTTCCCTGGCGGAGCTTGAGGTCATTCCCTCTTGTCCTGTCCCCTGGCACTTGGGAGAAGAGCCCAGCTCCCTCCTCTACACAACCTCCTTTCAGGTAGTTGGAGAGAGCAATGAGGTCTCCCCTCAGCCTCCTCTTCTCCAGGATAAACACCCCCAGCTCTCTCAGCTGTTCCTCACAAGGCCTGTTCTCCAGCCCCTTCAACAGCTTTGTTGCTCTTCTCTGGACTCGCTCCAGTACAAAATACATTTAAATGGGTCAGTGTCTGGAATAAGTGAAATTGTTCAAAGAGACTGTCTTTTCATGTTTTGCATCACCAAAGGAAATTAAGCAAGAGACTCTGTTTCTGAAAAACTTAACTCTGAATACCACTGCACTTGAACACTGACTGAAGAGATGCCAGTGATGCCAATGGTGGCAGAAAAACAGCTACAGAAATGACTTTTTCTCCTCTGCAAAGAATTTGCCCTATTCAATCTGTAAAGAGTCTTCAAAAATGACCGAGTGAGACTTTTTTGCTCCACTGATCAAGCATAGATACTAGGGACTAAGTGCTTCACCTCTCTCACACGAATTAGGCTGTATCATAGAATCACAGAACAACCAGGTTGGAAGAGACCCACCGGATCATCGAGTCCAACCATTCCTATCAAACACTAAAACATGTCCCTCAGTACCTCGTCTACCCGTCCCTTAAACACCTCCAGGGAAGGTGAATCAACCACCTCCCTGGGCAGCCTGTTCATGACTCAGAACAAAGCTGGTCCATGCTGGCAAACATCTGGTTTATAGCTCAAGCATTCCTCAGTCATTCCTGCATCTATTTTGAACAAACTGAAAACAGATCAAGGCTAGTAATCACTGAAAATCTCTAAAGAATTCGAAGGCAGTCTTAGCCATACTCCCAGTGGCCTGAATGTGGAATAACAGTCTGTCCTTTTGCTTTGTTCATATTGGATGCGTTTAGTTTACATAGCTGTGCCCATGCTATGCGGCAGGCAGTGAGCTCTGCCGTCCTCTGCCATCCAGCCTGCACATTAAGGGTTTTTTGACATAGAAACATGGACACAGAGGTGTGGAATAGGGGGACAAATGGATTGTGTGACCACGAAAACAGGGAGAAGCCAAGACTCAGCTCCAGGAAAGCTACAAAATGTTCCTGGGGTCCTGTGATTTAGGGGGATCCTTTGTACCTTGTTAGTCCTCGACTTCAAGGGAGGGGAGAAACACTTCTTTGTTTTCAAGGGTGCATATATATTATAAAATAAATCATTCACTGAGAAAGAATTTCAAAGTACAGAAATAAATCTTCAGATTCCAGGATCAGTTATGTGCTTGATCAGCCAACTTTTCTATCCCACTTATGAAGAGAACACACTGGCATTGTATCTGTCCGAAACAGAGCAATGAGCCGAGTGCTCACGCTTTCCACCCATGATCATGGCCAATGTGAGACACATGCCACGAATTTCAGACCAAGATCCAGCCGCAGAAGAAGGAAACATCCTGTTTCTGTACCAGCACAAATTCTTTCTCCAGAACTGTAAAATTCTTTTCTTCCCTTTCTTTTCTCCAGCCTGTGCAGGCATAACAAATAAAATCAACTGCTAAATCTCTTCTTTCAGCATACAGTGGGATATATTCACCCAGAGGAATTGAAAAAGGAGTGGTCTCCAAAAGAGAAATTAAGTATTTTTATTGTGTGGTTACCGCCTTAAAACATCTCCCTCTTTGGAAAAAGCTTTTGCATGACTCTTCCTAAAATTGCTTTTTAAGGTAAACATTAATACTTGCTACCAAGTCAACTTTCAGCCTCGTCATTGGTATGGCCAGGTTGTTTGGGCACTAAAGTCTGATGGAAATTAAAAGCAAACAAATTAAATGAGTAACCACTCTACCCTGAAAATAAGCTTTGTTTGAAATAGGCTGTATGAAGGAGCTGGTAATAAAGCAGCAGCTGTCAAGTTCTGCTTGTGGACTATTATTGCAAAATTAACCAACCGTTCCAAACAGATTATAGTGTGCTCAAAAATAAAAATTAGTAGCAAAAGATCAAATCAGTGCTAAGACAAGTGAAACTGGATGTTACAGACAGCTGCTATTTTAAAGTATGCATCTATTTAGCCATCTCGCTTGGCTGTCCCTAATATCCATCTCAGCAAACACAGGCAGCTAGGGGCACTACTACCAGCAAACCTGGAAAGCTTTTGTGGTTTCGGAATTTCACTTGTCAGGTTAGAGCTCAGATGCACTCTGGCTTCAGTTATTTTGACCTTCAACTCTTCCAAAACCCCCCTGTACAAATTCCCAAAGGTCAACTTTTATTTTACATCTCCAAGTTCCCAGAACACGGTATTGACATAGCGTTCATTACTAACACTTGCATGGTCTGGATTTTTCTAGCCCTTCCCTTCCATTTACAATTTTCTTCTTTGAGACTGAGCTGTGAATGTGAAAATATCTAAAGATACTCTGCAGAGGTTACTTCTGCACCTAATGTTTGTTATTTACAAGACCCACAAGTAGTGATCCTTCTGATAATTTTTCCAGGGTATTTAAAAATTCTCTTTGGGTATTTCAGAAAATCCAACAACAATGTGGAAACTGCCTGCTTAACAATTTTACATCTGCTTTTTATTTTGTACCAGTTTCATATTTTAACAGAGAGGGTAACGTGCTGTTAATTTAGCATGTGTTTTTACCCGTTTTGTTCAAATTTTAGATTTAAAGCAAGATACTAACCCAAATTTGTCTCAAAATACATTAGGAAAAAGGAAAAAAGTTCAGCAGTAGATTCAGACATTAAAACTACTTGTTTACGTACTAAAAAAAAATCTCACAGCAGGACACTGTGCTAAATACCCTCTACAAGATAAAACAAAACCAGAATATCTTTCCCACCTCCCCATTCTTCCTTGGGACCACAGTTACATATCATTTTGTTGCTACCTAAATAAGTGCTTGCATTTGGATTCATTATCACGTGTTCTGCTCCATCGGGAGAAAATTAGATTGAGAAGGGAGAAATGTGTTCAGATTTACTCAGGATCATAAAGCACAGCTTGTGGTAAACTCTTCAGTACATGATTAGTAAATCTGCTAACGGTGCTGCCAAACTTTGTCGTCTCTAAAATTCCTCCAAGTCAAACCCTGAAAATTCAGTGTCCAGGGCACCTACATATAGGCCTATACGTTGAATAAATATAAACTTCGTGGAAAGAAGATAACATACAACAATATATATAAACATCAAATCATATATCAAACACAGAACCCCCATTTCCAACTTCTGGCATTCAAAAAGAAACAAAATCTAACAGATTGTATGTTCCCTGATTCCAAGCAGCTCAAAGGCAACCATCTAAGCTTCTTCTACTGGGATGAGCAGGAAGAAGCTGAACCATTACCAGACTATCCTACAGCATCAATGCTATTGTCTGTGTGAATGTTCCCTGTTAAAGATGCCGTTGCCAGTGATCTACTTTAAAGTAAAGCAGAGTTTTACTTCAAAACTTTAAAGTTGGGCAGTGTAATCAGCACAAACAGAGCACAGTAAAACCTTGAATTCTGCAAGATGGTGTCTCAACTGAGAATAGCGCACAATGGCGAAGATAACTTTTTTGCAAGGCAGTGCAAAAGGAAAATACAAAATGTAAAAAAATCTTAAGCTCAAAGCCATTTCTACCTACTTGACATCATGTGCTTCTAATATAAAAATAGCCTTCATCTTTATGCATAAAAGATTATTACATTTCCAGTGCAAGACTCTCTGCTTTAATGAAACCTAGACTTCCATTTTAATTTTAAGCAAAATAAAACAACACTGGAAACTGACAGCAAATTCTTTCGTATGAAGAAATGTTTAACCTTTACGCAGTTGAACAAAGTTCTCATTAAATCAATTGGCTCATTACAGTGCAGACTACAAATGTCTCTATCTACACGGAGCTCGATTTCAGATGAAGGAAGCTGCAAGCACATGTCAGCCTAATTTGTCAGGGTTTAACAGCACCTAGGGACCTCGAGGCAAAGCAGGACATAATACAGATTACATGCAGATAACAGCTGGTATTGGTTTTTTCTGAAGTGATAGGAGCAGAAGGATCAGTGACAAACAAGATGCTTTGAGACTACTACCAGAGCACAAAACTCTCTCCAAGAAGTAGGATGATAGTAGTTTGATAGAAATGGTTGGACTAGAAGATCCGATGGGTCCCTTCCAACCTGGTTGTTCTATGATTTCTATGAAGTAGCATCAGCAGGAATAGCTAGAGAGTATAGATATCTAGGGCTAAGACTGAAATTCAGCCCCTTTCCTAAAAATACAGACAAACCGAAATACAGATAAACTGTATAAATACAAAAGTAAAAATATGTTTCTTGGCCTGCAGACAGTACACTGGCAGCATCAATCTAATTTAGCAGGGAGAGAAGTGGAGGTGGGAGGAAAAGGCCAGTAAAACAAGGTATACAAATATTAAGTCAAGGCCCATTTCAGTGGCTGAGAACCAGCAATTTTCTTTAAGATGATACTCTTCTACGTCTATTCTTCATGATCTGTAAAGAAAATTAGGTAATACAAAGACCCAAAAGAACACGGAAAATTTCTTTATGTTTGTATTTATTCTGCTGCTGTCTAACTGCGCAACACTCGTGTGTCGTACAAATACATGTGCGTACATACACACACACACACACACACACAAATTCTTGGCATTTTTATTAGTTTTCAGATTTCAAGAAAAGAATTCCAAAAGTGAACTGAAATGATTCACTTAACATTTTTTTTTTTAAGCTCTGAGGTTGGCTAATTCCTTTGACTTTCAAATAGTCAACCACTGTACATTGGCCAAATGGTTTATTATGTGCTTAGGAGACTGATGGCAAACCAGCTTTGCTTTCTCAAAGCTTCAGTATTTCAGGGTATGTTTAGTATGTATATTAGTATGTCTTTGCTAAAGATGTTTAATAAAAGGTCTGATAATAACTGTAAGACCAAAATAATATAGCTTGTTTTATTAGCAGTGAGTGCAGTGGTTCAGCAGATTAGGTTAAGATCTGTGCTTTGCAACACACAAGGGACTTGCTGTTTATGAAATGTACTTCAGGATGAAAAATCTTCAGTGGCATTTTTATAGCACAAGTATCTTTTTCCTCTAGTGACATTATTTTACTTAAAAATTGCTTCCATCTAAGCAACTACAAATAAACCCCCTCTGTCTAGTAAGTAGATTAGAGGTAGTGGGTCAGATTTTGCTTTCAACTGAGATTTAGATTACTATTAATTGTTAAGCAAACGAATCATTCAGTGATGGAAGTATTATAAGTTCTGGGTAGTTTAACCAACTTGTAACAGGCTTTACTTAATTACTTTCATAACTTATTTTGCTATTCAGAACGATAGCACTTCTGTTAACTCTGCTTTCAGCTCAAAAATCTGGTCTAAGACTCACTGACTAGAAGGACTTTTATCAGAAAAGAGTATGATTTGTTAGAAGAAACTTTTCAGAGAGATTTTCTTTTTCAAGGGTGAGTCTAGTTTACTACTAATAAGGAAGGGCATTTGTCTTTTTAAACACCAAGAAAAAGAAAGATCTAACTAACTTTAAAATGGACCCTTAACATACTGACTTCCTTTCACCCTTTCCCCTTTTTTTTTTCTTTTTCTGATATTCAGGGATGTGAGAAGAGAGATGGACTAGCTTCTATTTTCTAATATTGTGTAATACGGTTGCATTAACACCCACATTAATAATCAAGAAGCTCTCTAGAAGGAGAACTTTGGTTGTTTGCAGGTAGAGTCGCTGCTAAAAAGTGGGTGAAGTAGATTTGACCCCTGGCAGTAAAGAAAGACTATGAAGAACAGAAGAGAATAATGAAGGGGAAAAAAAAAAGCCAAATGGAAGGATGCAAGTACAGCTAAAGCAGATCTGACAGAAAGAAATGGATCACTAGGTGAGAAGAAAATCGGAAGAGGAAAAACACAGAAAAAAGACTGATGGTAAGCAAAGCAGACAGCAGCAGTAAAATAGCACAGTCACACACTGAGAATAATTCCCAGCAATTATGTTAGAGAAATAACTCGGAGCAAAAGAAAAGCTGAGTTGGTGATACCGTTTCTGTTTATACCAGGTGGATTTTTAAGCTGCTTAATGCAAAGCAGGCAAGGCCAGAAAAGGGACTGAAAAAAACCCCACGCACCAGGGAGATGAAATCTTTGCAAAAATCTATGGGTTAACGGACAAAAGCATCTTGAACACTTAATTATGAAGCAGCCTGTTCCACTAATACCAGGGATTTGGCAGTAGATTAGGCTGTATTCCTTGACTGCCAAGTGGTTTAATTCGAGATTGTAACAACAAGGTAACATACAAACTCTGACTTCTCTCCTCGGAAAGAAACGATGACAACCAGTGACCCCATTGTGCTTTGTTGTTGCATAATTGTTAAAGAAATGCTTTCCGATGCCCTGTGAGAGGGGGTACTATCTCGAAAGCTCAAAGGGATTGTTCATTTGATCACTAAGCACAGTGTTATTCTAACCACTCATGCACGCAGAGAATGCCTCTATTCTTATGTTCCCCTGAGAGTTGAGGTCATCTTGGATATGTTGCCTATCACATATAAAGGCTGAGGTGGAACTGCTGGCAGGACATCTTAAGCGAAGGATTTTCACAGACCTGGAATTCCTTTTCTGCATTTTCAGACGACAGTTGAATTCGCTAACGACCTGGCTAATTTAGAAGGTGTAAGTATAGAAGCAAACCTTTACATAAGGATTACAAGATTTAGAGCTTGTGTATTGAAGGGTGAAGCAGCCTTAAGAATAACAAAATAGATACAACTGTGTTTCTAATCCCAGATCCATCTGTTTCTCCCCATACCACAAGTAGAACCCTGTAAGTGCATTTGATCCAAGGTTTTTAGCACAAGGAGACAAAAAAAAACCAAAACCCAAACCACTCTGAAACACAGGGAAACTCTTACCACAAGTACCAGGCTAAAGCACTGCACACAAAGACTATGTAATTAGCAAAGGATTAACGATACTCCATGCTGTCCTGTCTTACCATTTCCAAAGAATACAGGAGTTTTTATTTCTGACTTCTTAAAATTTGTTTTACAATATGCCACGCAAGTTACGTGATGCACTTTAACGACTCTCAAATTGTTCAGCTGAAAACATGAGATTGTTTACCAGTAATCTCAAAAATGAAACACCCAGTTTCTTACCCATACAAATATTCATTAAAAAAATAAAAATCCACCACTGATTCATGTCACTTTAGCACAAGCAGCATGTAGGCAAGAACTCGAATCAGTACTACGTGTTAAAATCTGCAGAAGACTGAAGCCCTTTCCAATTTAAGCTTGAGGGAATTGAGGAAATCGCCTATGCATCACCACTCACATTACTGTTCTCCGGAATAACACAAACCATCCTGGACCCCGCTAGGAATTAAAAAGATGCTACTACAGTGCACAAAGGGACATAAATATGCCTTATCAAACTCGTCCCCCTAACCACAGTTGCACTTCTTTTCTCCCTGTGTATGGAAAACACAGTTTACTAGCATGATTCCTTACTTTTGTGTAGAAATAATATCCTCTAAAATAAATGTACTATGGTAACCACAGCATTTTAAGGAGGATTCTAAAAAAACCACTACGCTTCACACAAATAAACCTTAACTTTCAGAAAGACATGATCCCGGTAAAAGTTCTGTGACCAAAATGTATTAGGATACTTCACTCAGATAAAACATTATTTTACATAGATACTTTTTCTCTTAACATTATAGGAAAAAAAAATACAACTTTCCAATATTCTGACTGAGAACCTCTGAAACAACACCCTTTTTATTCTCTATTTTAAAAAGCAAATAAAACACCTAACTGAAACCATCATGAGGATCAAATATTTCTATATTTCCTCAATGAAATCTGGTAAATTACAGGGATCGTATTTTTATTTAAATCAGAATATTTGAATTATGAAATGGGACCTTATGTCAACATAAGCAGACTAATACAGAGATGGAGAAAATGCTTTAATTTTAAACAGCTCCCTATACCCAACTAGCTTATATTCAGCCTTTTCTCACACTTCTTTCCTGATAAGGAATATGATTATGATGCTCCGAAAAACACAGGAAGCTGACAAAAAGAGTCAGATAATTGTATATCTCAGTAGTGATTTATTACGAAGAGGCTGGGGAGTCAACGACCAGCCAAAGCGATTTCGAGCAATGCGCTGATATCAAGACATTCAATTCTGTTTTCTCGAGGGGGGAAGCTCTGCATGTTTTCTTTTTCTTTTTCTTTTTCTTTTTCTTTTTCTTTTTCTTTTTCTTTTTCTTTTTCTTTTTCTTTTTCTTGTAATCTTGAAAATAATTTGCAAGAACAGACTCGGAAATCTCGCAAGAAGTACCCCTAACTTTTAAGTAGTGCTATAAAGGGTCCTTCTACGAGAATGAAGAAAATCCATTAGAAATTTGTATTTTCACTGCAGGAGACATTTGTAATCAGCACAGATGTTAAACAAAGAAAAAGAGGTGCGTGGGGAAAATGTAACTCAGAAGCTAGAAAGATTTGCTTCACTCCTTATAATTATGCAGAATTTAATGAAAATTTACAAGTCAATATAAAATCCTGACGAGGAGGGTTGGGGGGAACTATATATAGAACTATATGTAGCAGAACTATATTGGTACATGTATAATCATAGAATTATAGAATCATAGAATCACCAGGTTGGAAGAGACCCATCGGATCATCGAGTCCAACCATTCCTATCATACTGCAGCTGGAACTCTGTTCAGAGCATGACTGGCATGTGTGAGAAGGTGCAAATGGTGCTTAAATAGAATAACTGTGCTGTTGTGATTCTGCCACTGAGTTTTCTCAAGTAGAACAGGCTTTACTGAGAAACTGCACTTTATCTGCAAAAGAAACAGTGCAATTTGATACTTCCACTACAGTTAGTCAGTAACAAACTCCATTGTTCAAAAGTAGTTTGCCTGGCACAGAAAGTACTTACTCTGGTAAGGAGGAATTGGCTGTAATAGGTGCAGAGCAACTTTCTTACACTCTTCCCATTGTGTTTATAGATAATAGGCTTAGCGAGGTCTTAGTCCTCAACCAAGTGTTTCTGCAGTGTGAATAATAACAGAAATAATGCTAGAAATGAATCATAGAACAATCATAGAATCACAGAACAACCAGGTTGGAAGAGACCCATTGGATCATCAAGTCCAACCATTCCTATCAAACACTAAACCATGTCCCTCAGGACCTCATCCACCTGTCCCTTAAACACCTCCAGGGAAGGTGAATCAACCACCTCCCTGGGCAGCCTATTCCAATGCCCAATGACCCTTTCCGTGAAAAACTTCCTCCTAATCTTCAGCCTAAATCTCCCCTGGCGGAGCTTGAGGCCATTCCCTCTTGTCCTGTCCCCTGTCACTTGGGAGAAGAGGCCAGCTCCCTCCTCTCCACAACCTCCTTTCAGGTAGTTGGAGAGAGTAATGAGGTCTCCTCTCAGCCTCCTCTTCTCTAGGCTAAACAAACCCAGCTCTCTCAGCCATTATGGTATTTTGGTAATAGAGGAAAAACGTCACGTGCATCATGAAAATAATTAGAGTGCTTAAAAAGAAATATCCCAAGCATGCATGTGTTTAAAAGTCTCAGCTCCTGGGCTTCCCCCTTTCAGAAAACCCTGTTAATTAGGTTCAAGTCCACTGATCAGCCCAATTCACATCCTGAAAACAGGCCACTAAACACAGATTTCTACAACGAGGCAAGCCCTGATTTTGAAAGAGAAGCCAGATTTATTGTTGCTGGCAAATGGAAACAAGAGGCAACATCTCTCTCCTGGAGGTTCTTTCACCAGGTCTTCTGATTGTCACTTTAAGCCCAGACCCACAAAAAAAATCTGTGGAAAAGTCTGGCTAATATTTCAAAGTATTAAAGTACTACTTGTGCTGGAATCTGAGGAAGTTACTCTGTTTATGTTCACTTATCGTTGTCCCTTTGCAGCCTGCCCAGTTCACAGTAAAGCTGGCCAACCACTGATCCCCCACTGCAAGGGCAAAGAAATCTGGTGGAAAGAAGAAGAGAAAAACTTTCATTTTTCAAGGGTCCTGACAGTTTTTGGGTCAAGGGTTTTACTTCAGCATGGATCCTGAAACAAATTTGCTTTCAAATCTTCATATTGGAATTGAAATATTTTGAAACAGAGTGGTAAAAATATTTCACAAAATTTTGGCAAATAAACTAAGTAAAACTCCGGAATTTATATCTCATGCTGAGTAAGAGATTCAGATTGAAATCAGGCTTTCTGTATAATTGGTTCCCACACATGTTAAGTTTTCTGTTTCATCTTATTTCCCGTGTTGACAAATGCAGAAGGAATGTGATACCGTAGTAATAAAATCCAGCAACCAAGCATGAGGGTCTATTTTAAGGATAGACAGCTTATATATATGAGACTGAAGATGACACGTAAAACAAAGGACAGCCTGAAAGAAAGTAAAAGGTAGCAAAATAGCACTTCCAATGTGGCACTCCTGCTCATGCCATTATCTTATTTCATAAAAATTAAATACTGGAACATTTCAGACCTCTCTACAACTACCTGAAGGGAGGTTGTAGAGAGGAGGGAGCTGGGCTCTTCTCCCAAGTGCCAGGGGACAGGACAAGAGGGAATGGCCTCAAGCTCCACCAGGGGAGATTTAGGCTGGAGATTAGGAGGAAGTTTTTCACACAGAGAGTCATTGGGCATTGGAATAGGCTGCCCAGGGAGGTGGTTGATTCACCTTCCCTGGAGGTGTTTAAGGCACGGGTGGATGAGGTGCTGAGGGACATGGTTTAGTGTTTGATAGGAATGGTTGGACTAGAAGATCCGATGGGTCCCTTCCAACCTGGTTGTTCTATGATTCTATGATTCTAAAAGGCGAAGCAGGAGGAGGTAAAAATGTATCATGCGTAGAACTAATCCCATCCAAAAAAGGCTTCATGAAAAACTCAGTCCGCTCACGTTAACAAGCATCAGAATTGCATTTGAAACTTAATCCTTCAACGGTTCAAGAATTAAGTTCCTTACTCCTCCCATTTAACTGGATTGCAAGGCATCTGCAGACAAGAAAATGGAAATCTCTTTCTGCTGGAAAAGGAGCAGCTTCTGTGTAGATAAATCAAGGTAAACGGAGTCACCACATCCTGATAAACATATAGGGAAACTCCACTTATTTAAAGGCAGGGATATTTTGTTAAATGATAAGTATTTAGTTTAGAAGCATCAATATTTTGATTTTGTCTCCACTGAATTCAATGAAACCAAGTCTGCTTAAGGCAATGCGTGGTGGCTTAGCTAGGTGCCCCAAACCTATCACTTTTATATCAAGAGCATATCCAATCACTTTTCTGCAAGTAATGGCTAAAAAGAAAATCTTATTACAGATCTTTCAGAACAGAAATGAGAACTCTTGAGAACATCCTTTATCTGTAGCCAGTTTCTACTGAAGTCACTTCAAATAAACAGAGATTTAAAAGTATTTTTGTAACAGTGTCCATACACATTTGTTTAAACAACTGAGTTTAGTGTTTAAAATGCTGATTTCTGCTTCAATCCTCCTTGTCAGCATTACCGGGAACGTTATTAGTTTTCCATGGTTAATATCAAACACAGCAGAAATTTTAAGACGCTACAGCAAGAAGGATCAAAAAGAAGAGAAAAAGAAATCAGTGTATAACAGCTACTAAAAAAAAAAAAAAAGAATAAATTAGACCAGTAGAAAAATGGTTCCTTTTAATTAAGTGAGAATATTAAAAGGCCTACAGAAAGCCAAGTATTTCATTGGCAACAGGGAAGAGAAGCATAGGGAAGGCTCTAGAGAGGGAACTTGCTCTGAACAGCACTGAAAATAAAGAGCAGCATTATCATGGCTGTTCTCTGCTCCTTGTAAGCTTGTAAGTGACTGCAGTCTTGTCGCCACCAGGATGTTTCTGTACAAGTACCAGTGTGTGCACACCAGCAAATACTAGTCCTTTTCACTGCTATTTTCCTCATCAGAAATAGATACCTCAGATGTGAATTTCTGTTCTGTGCCTCTTTCTCAGCATTTAAAGGGACACTATCATGCTCATAAAACTGAGCTGCTGCCAAGATACGAACTTGAAGGAGTTAAGCCAAACTACAGTCAGCCTTCTTGAACGAATGCATAACAGATATCCATAGCTTCACGTATGGGATGGATTTGCTGCCTGACATGTTACTGGTGCCCCGGAGTTTCACTGAACTCCAAGATAAATAGATGCGAGTGCCAAGGGGAAGTCAGCAGATGCCAAGCCCTGCAAATTTTCATTTGCTCATTCAAAAACTCTATCTTCCTTCTTGCTATCACTCTCCAATACCATTAGATGCATTCACAGTCTTGTGGGCAGAGTGGCAAATGTCACACATTGAGCTGAAGCATTTAGATTAACTCAGCACAGAAATAAAAATATACTTTTAGGTTCACCACCGAGGAGTTTGCATGGGGTGTTCACACTATGCTGTCATTCTTTGCTAGACATTAGGAAAAAAATTTTCACAGAAAGGGTCATTGAGCACTGGCAGAGGCTGCCCAGGGAGGTGGTTGAGTCACCTTCCCCGGAGGTGTTTAAGGGACAGGTGGATGAGGTGCTGAGGGACATGGTTTAGTATTTGATAGGAATGGTTGGACTCAATGATCCGGTGGGTCTCTTCCAACCTGGTTGCTCTATGATTCTATGATCTTTCCACAGTAGCCTTACTTGGTCTTGGTTGACCCTTCCAGAGCTACACCCATCACGTAGTAAGTCTTATACTTTCGCAGAACTGCTGCTGGATGAGAAGATGCAGCTACAACATCTGGAGAACAAGCCTTATGAGAGGTGGCTGAGGGAGTTGAGGTTGTTTAGCCTAAAGGAGAGACCTTATCACTGACTACAACTACCTGAAAGGAGGTTGTGTCCATGTGGGTGTTGGTCTCTTCTCCAAGTGACAGGCAATAGGACAAAAAGAAATGGTCTCAAGTTGTACTGGGGAGGTTTAGATTGGATATCATGAAGAATTTCATCACCGAAAGGGTTATCACGCACTGCAACAGGCTGCCCAGAGAGGTGGTTCAGTTACCATCCCTGGAGGTATTTAAAAGATGAGTAGATGAGGTGATCAGGGATATGGTTTAGTAGTAGACCTATTGTGTTTGTGAGGGCAAGATGTTTACCTCTGTATTCCCTTCCCCCACAGTTTGTTTTCTGAATTCAGATAAGAAAAAAATCCATGATATGCACTATGGGCAGCCCAATGGAGCCAGATCACACAATCACAGGTAATTAAGGGACTGACCACTGGAAACCTGAGAAGAATCCACTGCTTTTTTGTACAATTCTTGCAATAGGACACTATTCTGGCTTAAATCAGTTATCATGGATTTGATCCAGGAATTACCCAATAGAATTCCAGAATTCTTATTATACAGGAAGCCAGAGTCGGTGGCTTTTGTATTTATTTATAACAATTTTTAAGAGACAAAAGAATTATCAACCTCAGCTGGTGTTTCTCTATTCTCCTAACAGATGGTACAAAACCCCATTCTTGTTGTCTTCCACCCTTTGCTTTAAAAAGTGAGTCACATTGCAATTAAACTTTAATGACCACATCTGTTTCGGCTAACACGACAGAAGAGCAGTTGGCCCATGGAGGACTGTTCTGCTTCTTACTTCACTCAAACCAGAACTGAGTGTTCTTTCAGCCTCAACGAAATTGGAACTAGGACAACAGCAACATCCCAGCTACTTTCCCCAAAAGAAAGATCTTTCAGAAGCACTTCTAATTCGCTTACAGATAAAATCCTGCCTTAACCAAACTGGATGGTACATAAGCATCAGTGACAGATAACACTAAGGACTCTTTCTTCTGTGCAAACAGAATAGTCCCTTGGGCTGCAGCCTGCTAATAGGACAAAGGGAAAATACACTGGGAAAGGAGAAACTTGTTTTGTTAGCTATTTAGCCAAAGGTCTCATATCACCACGCAGGAACATGTGACATTAGACCACCCTTAGCCATCCTCACTTTTAAAATCAGCTACAAAGTGTGCTCTGGATAAAACAATAGGATGGTAAATGCCTATTGTGCTCATCGCCATCTCTCATTTAGACTCACTTACTGAATAAACAAGGGAAAAAAAAAATCTGCAGCTCCTGTACATTGTACAGAAAGCCTTAAAATAACGAACAAGTCATTTATTATACTTCTATTGTGCTGATTAATTACAGTGAGCAAGGCCCCTGAGCCCTACACTGCTAAAAATACAAGCATCACTGGTTCAGATCCTTGCCTATGCAAATGAAATCTACTGAAAACTCCAGTCCCTTTGAAAGAAGACAAAACCCCAAACCTTCCCTGGAGGTGTTTAAGGGATGGGTAGATGAGGTGCTGAGGGATATGGTTTAGTGTCTGGGAGGAATGGTTGGACTTGATGATCCGGTGGGTCTCTTCCAACCTGGTAATTCTATGATTCTATGAATGCATGGAACTTGTATGTGATACAGACAAGAAGAAAAGAAATATCATTACCAAATCATACTTGTTAAAAGGCCTTTAAGTGCTTACGTACTAATTCTGTGGTAAACATTAATGCCATGCTGAAAGTAATCTTAAAAGGTTTTCATGTTACTGTAGAGCAGTACATGAGTTAAAATGGCATATTAACTAGTTAGGGGTCCAAGAGCTACTGTTAATGTTTATAGTTTCAGATGGTTGCCAGAAAAAAAGCACATTTGTTAAAAAAAAAAGAAAACCCACAGTAAACAAGACTTAACAAAAGCAACCACAGAATTAACATCAGAATGCAAATATCAATACTTTTTCTAAAGTTTCAAACCCTAAAATAATAAAATGCCACCAGTCAGCCCACTGCTTATGAGATGCTGTGGCTCTCTTGATGCTACGGTTCTCCTTCCACAACAGCAGTTCTCTGGTCTCTGGCTTCTCTTTTCCATATATTAACAGGGCTAGATTTCCTACACACGGTTTCCAAAAAGCATTTTCTAATACACAAAAACTTTCAAGAACAGAGTTTCAGCCTTCTCCCTTTAAATAATTAATATTTTTTAGAAGTGCCTTAAGTGGCCATATAATATATGAAGAAGAGAAAGGTGGGAGCAGTATTCATCACCTCCTTCTGAGATCCAAAAACTGCACAAAAAATGCCAAGCATGTTTATTTGGTGAAATGTAAATCTATTCTTTCTGTCTCAGAAAGTTAATCCAGTCTTGGTGGTGTAATTTTGAATAGCCAGTGGTCTCTGGATGGAAGCAGAGAAGCCAAGTCTTGCAAGAAACCAGGAAAAGGAAAGAGATGGTGAAGGGAAGTGGAAATATGTGGACAGTTGGAAGGACAGAATCATTACTTGGCTTATAAAGAAAAAACTACAGGAGACTAAATTCCTCCATTTACCTCTCATGCAATAGGCAATAACTGCAACGTGGTAATAACATGTATTTCGGAACACTTTGCTGTCTCACCAGATTGATTTTTTCATGTAAACATGCCATTATTTTGCATTAAAGTCTCTGCTTGCCTCCCACAATTGATTTTGTTTACAAAGAGAGAAGCTGCCCAGTAAGAAGGTCACTGAACTCCTATAACCCTCAGCTTTTAGCAAGCTCCTGACACCACTGCATCACCTCCTGATTGAGGTACTGCAGCGTGCAGCTGCTAGATGCCTTCCAGCTCCACCTTTTGCAGTCTGCTCCCTACCTTTCTAAAACAATAGTAAAAAACCAAAACCAAATACAAGTAGAATGAGAAATCTATTCAGATGTAACACACAATTGCATAGATTTCCACCATCAAAAAAATCCTCAACTGAACACCGCCCCCCTCCAAACTGGCATCTGATATGAAGAATCCAGTAATTCCTAGGTGTGGACACAGTGGGACAGCAGCAACTGTGGCCATCCTCGTCCTGGCATGTTAAGCGCAACTACATCTGTCAAACTGCTACAGATGGAAATTGCATGGACACAGAAGTTCTTCAACCCGTGTGGGTTATACAACTGTCCCCAAGTCTTTTTACGTAGGACACAGCAGCAGGCATCAGCACCAGCTGACTGAACATGAGGCAACAGTGGCCCAGGTGGCCAAGAAGGCCAATGGCATCCTGGCTTGGTTCAAAAATGGTGTGACCAGCAGATCCAGGGAGGTTATTTTCCCTCTAGACTCAGCACTGGTGAGACCGCTCCTTGAATCCTGTGTTCAGTTCTGGGCCCCTCACCACAAGAATGATGTTGAGGCTCTGGAGCAAGTCCAGAGAAGAGCAACAAAGCTGGTGAAGGGGCTGGAGAACAGGCCTTGTGAGGAACAGCTGAGAGAGCTAGGGGTGTTTAGCCTGGAGAAGAGGAGGCTGAGAGGAGACCTCATTGCTCTCTATAACTACCTGAAAGGAGGTTGTAGAGAGGAGGGAGCTGGGCTCTTCTCCCACGTGACAGGGGACAGGATGACAGGGAATGGCCTCAAGCTCTGCCAGGGAAGATTTAGGCTGGACATTAGGAAAAAACTTTTCACAGCAAGGGTCATTGTGCACTAGCAGAGGCTGCCCAGGGAGGTAGTTGATTCACCTTCCCTGGAGGTGTTTAAGGTGGCTGAGGCACTGAGTGACACGGTTTAGTGTTTGATAGGAACTGTTGGACTTGATGATCTGGTGACTCTCTTCCAACCTGGTTGTTCTATGATTCTATGATAAGGAATGAATCAGGGCCATTTAGGGTGCCTGGGGAGTTGAGCTCAATGTATGGTTTCTAGCTATATCTGAGCTCTTCAGACAAAAAGATAACAGAGGACATAGCCAGTACTGCAGTTTGAAAAGGCAGCGTGATGGATGTTGCTGCATTCAGTGTCACTTGCCACACTCGGAACAAAGCTTACCTCTTGCATAAGTGAAAGAAAAAATTAAGCTCTACGACTCTTATCCTTCCTTTTAGAGGGAAAACAAAAGAAAAAAGAATTAATTCTACTTTTTTATTAAAATAAAATATACACAAACCCTACCCCAAACCAAACAGTAACCAATAAAATCCCTCAAACCCCACACTACAGGTCCTGCTCACAGCATGAATCACTGGAAAGCATTAAGCCATGAAGAACCACATCCATATTTACAGATACAATTTTGAACCTCGTCTGCTAGACAGAAATGAAACTTTCCTGTTTGAGAAGATCGAGATTAGTGTACAAACTATATTGAATAGTTTGTACACTTTGACTTTTCACTGCTATCAGAAAGGGGAATATACTGTCAATATGCCACAGTTCCCTCACAGCAAGTTTTTCCTTACCTGTGTGCTAGTTCAGCCCCATGGAGAAAAAGTATCAATAAAAATCTGTAGTTTTCCTTCTCCAAATTACTACAATAAGGAATTGCACCAAAGGAAGGTCCAGTCTTCCCTGTAGTCATAATTTTGCCCTGTTTGCCCCACCCCTGCTTTTGTCTCACAGTTGTGAAGTAGCAATAGATCTCCTAAGTTTCTGAAAATTATGTCTGGAAGTAAGGTCAGCAGTCACCTCCTGATCCACTTCTTCAAATGCATTGCACTCTACTCGACAATTTTCTTCTTTCCCTTGGACTGAGCAGTCATTCACAATCCTTTTCTGACTACATACTGGCTGCAACAGAGACCATGTTGACTACGTGCAAGTTCAGCAGAAGTTTGTAGCAAGCAAGACATTCTAGTTCCACATCACAGATACATATTCAGCACATATAAGACAACAGAACTCTGTTGGGTGTCACAAGAAAATCCTTTCAAAGGACAAACAAAACTAACTCTTGTCAATTCAGAATTTCACTGTTACAAATACCGTTACTGTATGAACTTGATTTCTTTTCTCTCCAGTAGCCTTGCCCTTCTGCTCCATTTCTCCACCCTGTTCCCTTGTATAAAGTTTGTAACCTTTGAGAATTAGCTCTCTGAAACACAAGATGTACCTGACTTGTTTGTTTGTTTGCTTCATAAACCAGCTGGTACAATGAAGCTTCACGGTTGGTAATAACATTTCACGTATACCCCAGTAAAAAAAATAATATGAAAGAGAAATGCAAAAAAGCTCTTCAGAATGGTAATTCCCAAATACAACTCATGCAAAGAAAAACACTAACATAGTCATGTTCTCTCAACCACGGTACTTGATCAATCCGTGCTTGTACCTACAAAGAATGCTATTGGGTCTAGCAGACTTGAAAGAGAGAGCGACGTCTGGTTCTTTAGCACCACACCATTTTCAATCAATAATAACATGCTTGCTTCCCAAACTGTACCAAACTGCTCGACTGCAGAGAACACACTTAGTCTGGAAGCAAATATTTCCAGAAGAAATATCGCTGTATCCAAACAGCACAGGCATCTTCTGTACAGTCATCTCTACCAATTGTATCTATTCCATGTTGACCACTTTGCAGAAAATTCCCTTTTCCTGAAAATTCATATTGTTATCTGGTCCAAGACAACACTAGCCTTGGAGAGAGAGGCGATGAGCGAAACAAGAGATTTCTGTTCCCTTTGCTAAAAGGCCTTTGACCTGGGAGTCCAGGCATTCTGGTTGCTGCCAAGGACTGGCAGTTGCTGCCACCGGGTGGCTCAGTGAAGAGGGACAGTCAGTGCTCTAAAGAGGGACCAGCTGAAACTATAAATTAACCAGCTCCTAGTGTATACTTGATACTCATTATAATTAACATCACTGGGGAGAAAAAGACGAAAGAAGCTTGAAATAGATCAAGCCAGAGGGAGAATAACTGATCAAGGTCTGTAATCTAATCATTTAAGTCACAGGACAAATAAATCATCTAAGAAAAACAGTTTCCAGCTTATAATTTATCCCCTACAATATGAGGCAGATCTGAAAGGCTTCAGAAATTTCTGAGAGTTGCAAGGGAAGGCACGAATATACATCATCATTCTCAGAGACAGAGACATAAACTTGTATCTGCCAAAATTTCCTCCCTGACTCTCAGAGCATCTCACACTAAAGTGGTTTTGTTTGCACCTTCAGTTCACTTTAATTTCCTCACTTAACCAGGGTGAAAAAGAAAATTAAAGACTCTACTTGCACCACATTTCCTCTTGTATTGCCATTTTTATCTAATTTTTAAAAAAAACCAAACTAAAAGGGATAAAAAGGTTAACATAAGATGCTACATTCTGACTGGTTCTGAAGTAGGAAATAAATTTTCCTTGTGACAAGTTATCAAAGGTTGATTGCTGATGTATCTTAGATAAGCAATTCAGTTCACAGATTTGAAATTATTTAGCAATTTGTTAGTAAATTATTAGCTTTAAAGAACATGCAGTACACTGCATGTCAACATTCTTAACTTCCTAGAAGAATTTGCAGTGAGGGTATGGATCATTGGATGGTGAATTTAAGTCTATTTCAGGTTTTTTAATTCCCATTTTTTAAGATTATGGCCCCTATATGGACCACAGGCTTAAACAGCTACTGGTTTATGTCACTGGTACATGGGGCTAGTGACTAGGATACAGAAAACCATTTAAAACCTGAGGTTTTGCTGGTAAAAGGAGGCAAATGGACATCTCCTTGCTTTGGCGTCTCCATTATTCTCACAGAAAGAAAACCAGAGAGATACGAATTGAGAAAGGGCACAGTCTGAGACTCATATTACCCAGTGCCCTGGGGCTCTATAACCAGTAGCACTGGATCTACTGCAAACAACTGGTGCAGCAGACGAGAGGAAATGAGGTAACAGCCTTACTACTGAATTAATAAAGATGAAACCTAGTTCTTAAGTCCACTTGTGGATTCTTCAGACACTGGCATTATATGATCAGTACTGAAAACATTGATACCAGGAACTCAGGTTCATGTGCTGACCATGCTACATTATCTCAGAAAGGAAAGCTGGTTTTAAACAGAACAAGATTAAATGGTCATAAGCATTGTTTCCATATATAGCAAGACATGTGAACATGGTTTAGTGTTTGATAGGAATGGCTGGACTCAATGATCCGATGGGTCTCTTCCAACCTGGTAATTCTATGATTCTAAGAGACAATTAGTTATTCACACTCCATTCTGGTTTTACCTCGAAAGAAAAAAAATTCTTTACTGTATTCATAAATAGCTGACTCATCTGAAAGTTTTCAACTTAGTGGACCTTGATAAAATCCACATGACTTCTGCAGATCTTGAGTTTTCACTCCAGAATATAATGGAACTAAATACTACATTAACTTATAAACTTTCACCTTTACCCTCACCTGTCCTGCACTGATTTTAAGACTAATGCTTTCTAATTTGAATTCTACTGGAATAAAATCAACAAAGTTGGAATAACAAGGTTTTCCTGTCTCTTTTCCACATCTTAATGCAGAAGAACAGGTCAAATACAGAATCATAGAATCACCACCAGGTTGGAAGAAACCCGTCGGATCATTGAGTCCAACCATTTCTATCAAACACTAAACCATGTCCCTCAGCACCTCGTCTACCTGTGCCTTAAACAACTCCAGCTTTCAGATCAAATAAAATAATCACCATAAAAACCTATAGAGGGAGGGGAAGATGAAGGACATTCACAGAAAACTATCTAAAATTTAGGTCTCCAACTATCCTCAAAGGCCATCTAGTCTATCCATCCATCACAAAATGAACATTACATGAGTTTAGACAGTTACTCGTCTAACCTGTTTTGAAAAGCCTGCAATGATGAATATCCACACTTTCCAGACGATGCATCCCAATGTTCTAGTATTCATTTTAGGATTCCCCTTCCAAACACTTAATCAAATCTTTCATTTTGCTGTTTAGAGAATGCTTGTCCTATCCATCATAGACAGAGAAAATCTTCTTTTCCCTCTTACTGCATACAGCTTTAATGTTTTTAAAGACTCTGATTCAGTCTTTATTCTGTGTGGTGCCCAACTGCAAATCCTTCACCAGAGATTGGTTGCTTTAGACCTTTGATCCCTCTTTTTTTTTTTCTTCTTGGTCCTTTCCTGCTCCTTTCCAGGTCTCTGTGGAACTATCTAGCCCATACGCCAATGCCACACAACAACATCAAGCAGATCACAATGACTTTGTGGGAATTCTCTTTTCTGAAGTAATAGATGAAATTACATTTTCCAGTTGTCTCAGTAACTCACCAAATACTTCATTATCCTCTGAAGACTGCTGTGTTAGTCTGGCTGCTTTAGGAGACTCTTTAGCTGCTTCCTCCACCTTGGTTTCAGCATTCTGTAAAACAAATATTTCTTCAAATTAGGTCTTCTTTTATAGCTATTAACAAGAAACATTTTTTAAAAATTTCTTAATTACCCACATTATCTTTATCATATATCCTTTTCTTTCTGTCATTGACTTAGTGAACCAAGAGATCAGAAGATAGCACACAAATATTTCTCCATAAAGACCAAAGGTAGGTGATTTGAAGAGAGCTTAGGAGGAGCCGGCTTCAAGCCCTTAACCAACTCATGCAAGTTAATTAACTGATTGAAGCACAGATACTTATCTATTTCTGAAAAAAATCTGCCAATAAGCTACCTGATGTAAGACTGGGCCCAGAAATAGGTCGACAGCTTCTGCACTCAAAATGCCACAAATCAAAGCATTTCATTCCCTAGCCAGAAAAGACTGAAGAAAACATAACCTGTGAAATGCTGAGTTTTAAATATTTATATCACTACTAAATTAAAAATAAGTCATGTTTTACTTTGGTAAATGTATATGTATGTGCAAGCTTGCAGAAATGCAGTAAAATGCTGACTGATGGATATGAAATGACCGATACAAAACTAAATATTACTTCAAAGACTTGACTAAGTGTTGAGGAATCAAAAAAAGAGAAATGTAATATGCCTTTGCTTTTTTACGGAGAGGCTGAGAGAGTTGGGCTTGTTCAGCCTGGAGAACAGAAAGCTCCAGGGAGACCTTATAGCAGCCTCCCTGTACATTAAGGGGAGCGATAGGAAGCTGAGAAGGGGCTTTTTTCAGGGAATGCAGTGATAGGATGAGGGGGAACAGCTATAAATTGAAAGAGGGGAGATTCAGTTAAGATATTAAGAATTATTTTTTACTCTGAGGGTGATCAGGCACTGGAACAGGTTGCCCAGAATAGCCATAGATGCCCCATCCCTGGAGGTGTTCAGGGATGGACATCCAGGCTGGACAAGGCTTTGAGCAACCTGATCTAGTGGAAAGTGTCCCTGCCTATAGCAGAAGGGTTAGAATAAGATGATCTTTAAGGTCCCTTCCAAACCAAATTATTCTATGATACTGCTCTAATCAAGTATATGTTCATTTGGAAGACTTTGTGTTATGTTCTGGAGAAATTACCTTCGCACAATTTATAAATTCAGACTTACGTTTTGAAAATGTTGCTACAGAATCTTTCCATAAAAATTATTGGTTCTGCCCTCAAAAATACAGCAAACTAAGTGTTCTCTTATTTCCTCTTATTAATAACCACAGAGAAGATATAAGAGAAGAGGTAAATTAGGTCTGCCAACCAGGAGGCTGAGGGAAGACCTTATTGCTCTCTACAACTACCTGAAGGGAGGTTGTGGAGCTGGGCTCTTCTCCCAAGTGACAGGGGACAAGGCAAGAGGAAATGGCCTCAAGCTCCACCAGGGGGGGTTCACAAAATTCACAAAAACTCACTCTCCCCAGAACGCATCTCCCCAATCCCAACTAAAAACTTGCATTAAACCAGAATTCAGGTAATGTTTCTTAGAATGATATGGGCGTTCTCAGCATGCTTAGACCCTTCTCTAAACCAAGGCTTCCAACCTGTACTTCTGAAAAAGATCCGCCCTATTCTGTAAAAACCACAGAGCAGCAAGATAACTTTCAAAGCACACTGGAGTTGTATTTTTCCATGAATCAGGCCACTCATGCTCCAAAATGCCATAAATCACCTACATAGCAAGCCAGTACCTACAGCATCATAACAGTCAGCGACTAGAAATATTTCTACTATTTTATAAAACAGTTAGAAAATAAGATGGGTATATAACTCCAACTGTATATATGTGAAGATGTGCATATACAGCTGCTCTTGACTCGGCCCTGATAATAATTAGAAATTGCATTATCATCTGCCACAGTTTTACAAGATTTTTTTTTCTGCTTTCTGTTGCAGCTGCTCACCAATGCCTTGTGACAAACAGCAATATAAACAATCAGGTTTTGGCTATACATATACACCCATTAGTGCAAGAAGCAGAGTTGTTTGTATTTTTCTGCTATCAATGTCTGCTCAGATGATCTTTACCTAAATGGAGAATATTAAGAAATGTTGAGTTACAATGGTCTGTGCTCTGCAGGCATCACAGTAACAAACCAGGCTAAGTAGTGCAGTGAAGCGTAGGCCATTTACTGAAGCAGCTATGTCCTCAAGAAAACACAGGACTTGGAAATGACAAGTTGTACTTAGCAGTATTCAAGCCAGCTTCTTAAATATCTTGATAGTTTTGTATACTAGTTAAGAAGGACTTGTTTCTTTTTCTTTAACCCTAAAGCTGTTACTAAAATACTTCATTTTGCAAAGGAAATACACACAGAAAAGCTAAAACATCTCACCAGAAACCAATAGCTTAAGAACCACAAGCATTATATCTAAAAGAATTAAATAAATGCAGTCTGAAGGAAGAGATTCATGTTGTCATTGCTCTCGTTTCTGCCTTTTACAATCTATTCTGTTTTCTTATTACTCTACTTAGCTAATGTATGTTTAGCTCCATCCCAAGGGCACAAATAAATGCAGATCTTTTGTTTCCTTTGTTTTCAGAAAAGCAGCACACTGACATCAAAAGTTTGAAATGCAGCGAGACACCACAGACCCTAAGCACACAAACAAGTGTTTTGGCAGCATAGTCGATTCTCCACTTCATCATTCCCATTAGTAGCATGTTACCTTCCCTGCACTTAACCACTTGCCTCCACAAGACTTGGCAGAACTAGGGGCACAGTAAAACACTCAATTCCTTCTCTATTCTAGATTAAGAATATATAATATATCATTTGTCTTAATTCTGTACTAGAATTAAGATAAACAACAGACGTCACCTCAAAAGACATATCAGTTTCTAGTGGATAAAACCAGATTTGACAGGAGACAATAAGCCTCCATTTCAGAAGAAGAGGAAAAGGGCAAACTCTTGTGGGCAATAGCAATCCTAATAATCTAAACTATGTTTATAGCAGTAGATCAGGCATCTCCAGACTTAGCTGAAGAACTCAGCAAGACATTCCTGATCTTCCACGAGGAAGAGGGACCTGGGGATGTTGGTTGACAGTCGACTGAACATGAGCCAGCAGCGTGCCCAGGTGGCCAAGAAGGCAAATGGCATCTTGGCTTGGATCAGAAACGGTGTGACCAGCAGGGCCAGGGAAGTTATTCTCCCTCTGTACTCAGCACTGGTGAGGCCGCTCCTCGAATCCTGTGTTCAGTTCTGGGCCCCTCACCACAAGAAGGATGTTGAGGCTCTGGAGCGAGTCCAGAGAAGAGCAACGAAGCTGGTAAAAGGGCTGGAGAACAGGCCTTATGAGGAACAGTTGAGAGAGCTGGGGGTGTTTATCCTGGAGAAGAGGAGGCTGAGGGGAGACCGAATTGCTCTCTACAACTACCTGAAAGGAGGTTGTGGAGAGGAGGAAGCTGGACTCTTCTCCCAAGTGACAGGGGACAGGACAAGAGGGAATGGCCTCAAGCTCCACCAGGGGAGGTTTAGGCTGGACATTGGGAGAAAAATTTTAACAGAAAGGGTTCTATTATTTTACAACTATTCCATTATTTTACAACTTCCTATGTCACTTTCACCTGGTGTTTTGCATCCCCAGATAAAGAACTAACAACATTGTTATCTCAGAAGTCAGAGAAGTTCATTGTTATTTTCTCAGAGACCTCCAGTTGCTAAGCTTTTATCTCCTGCCCATTGTGAACAATTTTACAGGCACAGCTTAACACAACCCAACAAATGCTGTTGACAACTCTGATTAGCAGTGAGGATTCATGGAACGGCAGTGAGAAATCAGGTGGGCAGGGATCTCCTGGACCTGCATTTATGAGTACATTCAAACATCTTCCTGAATTCACCCATTAATTCTTCTGAACTCTGGAGATTTTCCATTAATACAGAAACTCATTTACATACTAGAAACCATCAGGTTCTTGGACAGAACATGAATGGTGAATTTTGACAATGGCATATCAGCAAATTCATACGTCCTTGAGCCAGACTGATGCCATCATTCAGAACAGAGTTATGCAGACTGAAGCCAGACTCAGGTTATCTCCACAGGTTCAAAGTCTTGATAATGTTCTGGGAATTCCTACATCAGTTCCTTCTGCAGTAACCACCAGTCAAAAAAAGGATTCAAGTTTTCCCATTAATTTTCAGATAACTAAAATAACTCTTTTTAAACAGCAAGATAGCCAAAATCATCATCTCCAGTTTTCTGGTGTACCTTACATTCTCGGTTTAATTTTCACTTTTACCTACTCTTTACATTCATTTTCTGAAATGCATTATTCAAAATACCTACTACTAGATAACTTCTATATAATTATTCTTATGTTCCTGTGCATGTGTCAAAATCTTACTTGAAGAATAAGACAGAAAAACGAAAAAAATGACAGAGCAATAGAAAGAGAGAGGGCTTGAGTTTTCCAAGGACAGTTAGCTGCACCTCTGAGCTTCAACAGTACAGTGCTACCACTGCTAATGTCACCAATGGAGAATTTCAAAAGAAGACTCAACAAAAGGATCTCATCACTAACCCCCAAGCCAGACAAAGGCCCTTTGAAAAAGGTTTCAGATGTCTCAAACACATTATCCACGTCTTTGCAGAAAGGCATTTCTATCTATTTTAAAACCTTGAGACACTGAGGGTCTGAAGTAAAAATAAAAAAAAAAAAATTAATTCCAAATAAAAATTTGCTACATTCTCCACTACCAGTTCCACACTATTTTGATCCATGCTTCCCTCTATTTATGAAAGGCATTTAGAATCACTTTTGTTTCTTACAAATTGGGTTAATACACAAGATACCTTGCCTTTATAGCAATTCTATTTCATTTTGAGAAAAGTATCTTGACCACACTGGGGTTCTCATATTTTATAACTGAAATAAAAATCTCTTCAGCTCAGAATGTAACAGATAAAAACAATGAATGGAACCACTGTCTGCTATTAGTTGGCTTTTACTAACCTGTATGGTATTCCCCCAACCCTGGTGCTGAGGAGGGTGGTTCAAATGTGGGATAGGAAGAAAGAAAGTGATTACATTACTGTGTCCATACCATTGACACAGGCTAATTGCATTTTGGAATGAGGTGCTGAAAGGACAAGGGTTCTTTGGGAAACAAAACATAAAAACCAGGACAGGTAATCTTGTACAAGAATGTACGTTTTCCCATGAATACCATGAACTGAAAAAAATCCCAAACTCGTCTGCCCAGGGAGGTGGTTGAGTCACCTTCCCTGGAGGGGTTTAAGGGACAGGTGGACAAGGTGCTAAGGGCCATGATTTAGTGTTTGATGGGAATGGTTGGACTCAATGATCTGGTGGGTCTCTTCCAACCTGGTTATTCTATGATTCTACGTACCCTATACATATAGAATCAGAGTGAGAGGAAAAGCTACATGAGCGACCTGTTATTCTGCAGGTACTCTAAAACACTACCAGAATCCAGAATTCTTATAAAACAGCAAGGAATTTGCAAAACTAAGACATGACACAAACATACATGACACAAACATATAGTCCAGGTCAATATATATATATTTGATATATATATCAATATATTTGATAGGAATGGTTGGACTCGATGATCCGATGGGTCTCTTCCAACCTGGTTGTTCTAAGATTCTATGATTCTAATATTTTGCATTTGAAGCAAGAATCTTGGTGCTTGTCTTTCACTCTGTCCACGTTAATCTCGAAATCGTACACAGGAAACCTGAACATGACTCACACAAAATTCAGACAAGTATGGACAGAGCAACAACTTGCTCTTTCCTCTACCAATCCCACCTGGTGCCCCAGAGCAGGGCAACCACCACATCAGCTGTACAGGCAGAGCTGTAGCACACACAATACAAAACTGTGAGGATCAACAGAAGGATCAAAGTCACACTTGGCAACACACTGAGCTGTGACAGCCTCCAGAACACTTGATCTGAAATTAATGTTACTGAAGCACATGTGCTGCTTGCTTTGAACCCAGGTGGTTTTTCTGTAGCACCACTGCAAACAGCATCTGGGAGGCACATTGACGGATGCAGCTCTTGACCTAACAAATCAAAGAGGAACCGTAACAGCACTCGATGAACAAAATCAAAAATTGACACTTTGGACATCAAGGACAATTAGAAAATCTCTTTTACAAAAGGTGTTTAAATGGATTTCCAGAATAGTGTGAAGGGTATCAATACTGATACTTTCACAAACCACTCATTACCTTTTATACTCTCTAGGATAAGTGTTCCCTAATTTACTTACCTTTGAACACTGACTTTAGCCATATGCTGAAAAAATACAGTTTCCCTCTCTGTTTTTTCAAGGAAAGGATGTGGTTTAAGTCATAAACACAACATGGATGCTGCAGCCTCAGTTCCCAGCAATCTCCTTAAGTGCTACATCAATGCACTGAGCAAGGGCAGTGTCTAACTGCAGCAGACGAATAATTTTCGAATTCCATCACCTGAAGGTGAAGGGTAACAGAGAAATGTACAAAAGCAATCCTATTTCCTTCTGCTACTGAAACTACTTCAATGTTCCAGCACACCGATAAAATTTCAAAAGAATCCACACAGATATCTGATACATCAGAAAAAGATAAAAAAGGTCACCTAAGCATCTGAATAATCCATCTGTGCTAAAAGCACGAGAGAGATGCAAAAAGTAGCAATTAACTACAGAATGGTGCCCAATAGTTAAGAGGAAAAAAACCAATAAAACTATGAGTAGCAAAAAGAAAAAAAACCTAAATAATAGTCCACTGGTCAGGGAGAGAGGGATACAAACATTTCGGGCTTTTATTCAGGGGAAAATTGTCTTTCAATCTTATGCACTGAATTTCTCATTTCATAGGTTTGCATTCAGCAGTTTGTAATGAATAAAAAGCAAAATGCCTGCCACAGGTACTCAGCCTTGAATCCTCTTCAAGGTTTTATGCAGGTTTGTCTGCAGCAGTAAAGCTGTTTATTTGACCCTTTTAAGCAGAGGGAAAGAGAAGAGAGGTAGAAGAGGTGGCAGCTCTCTACGGGGAGCACAGCTCAATGGAACAGCAGAGCACTCAGCAGGATTACTAACATTCCTCAAAGCAATCATGCAAGGATTTCTGTAGCAGGGCTCGGCTGCACTTCTACAAAGCAGCACTGGACAGCAAAGGAAGCAAAGACACTGAGAGAACTCTTCCAACATTTCCCTGTAGGCAACCTAGAAAAGAATAGAATCACCAGGTTGGAAGAGACCCACCAGATCATCGAGTCCAACTATTCCTACTAATCTCTAAACCATGTCCCTCAGTAGAGTTCTCACATTGTTAGTTCTTGCAGTGGGATCCTTTATGTAAGCTGCAAAAGAGCTGCTGAAAATCTGATTAAAACAAGAATCTCACCTAGAACAGCTCCAGTCAAGTGTGAAACACTGTCTCCCCATATGATAAAGCAAATCCAGAAGTCAGAAGGAAGACGAGGTATGTCAGCAAGCAGGGATAGTCACAAAGGAAAAAAATTTTCACTGAAAGGGTCATTGGGCACTGGCAGAGGCTGCCCAGGGAGGCGGTTGAGTCACCTTCCCTGGAGGAGTTTAAGGGACGGGTGGATGAGGTCCTGAGGGACGTGGTTTAGTGTTTGATAGGAATGGTTGGACTCGATGACCCGATGGGTCTCTTCCAACCTGGTGATTCTATGATTCTATGAAAGGAGTAAGCCTGGGAGACTTCCATCCCTCCAAACCATGATTCCAGTGCAGAAGTTACCTAACATCATGATACTCAGAAGAGAAAGTGGAGTCCTTTCCCAGACTCCCATCAACCACTGGCTTTATGGCGTTGATTTACCTGCTGCTCATGGGGAAGGAGAAGGGGCAGGGTGGGTGTGGAAATCCTGCCTGAAGCAGCATGTAAATCTGCCCCATCACACAGAAGAATGCCTGCAGGGTCACAGGAACAAGAATATATTTAGTGTTCTAAATGAGTAAAAATTAAATATTCAGATGAATTAAATATTATTTTCTTCCTCCCATTACCTAGAAGATATTTCAAGTGAAACGTATTATAAAATGAAGTTATTACAGAGCATCTCAGAAATATTCCCTATAAAATTATTGGTCCTAAGAACAATACAAAGCTATTAGACAGAAACCATTGTGCCACCTTATCAGAAAAAAACCTCACCAACATCTTTTCTGGGCCCTCAGCTGTGAGAACCTTCTGGCTTTTGCTGTGCTCCCACTGACACTGGATAGCTGTTTTGTACAAAAAAAACAACACAGTTGACATCCTGACTCCACAGCCTGTATTACCTTAGTTAAAAGAAAAAAAGATCAAGGTTTCACTTGTCGGTATAAATTGTTGACTCCCCAGGCTTGCAGAAGTGAAGTGAAACACGTGACTCTGTGGGCTACAAAGAGCTGAACTAGAACTGCACCAACTAAACACACAGAGTAAGAACTCAGCACCCGACACGACACTCTAGCCCTACCTAGTTCCCCAGTAGCAAACCAGATTGCAGGGAGGCCAGAATTTCACTTCTGGTATTTTATATTTAATTCCTGTACATGCAAGAAAGAGTCTTTCAGCATGCAAAATAAATATGCCAGCATATACATTTTTAGTGCTTGCTCTGTATTAAGAAGGTGCTGCAAAAGAGGCAGACTTTGCCCATCAACTCTCAGCAACTTCTATTTGCATGCAAGACAATTATCAGGAAGTAACAAAAAGCGAAACACTAGATTTTGATATCAAAATCGTAAGTCAGGAACAACTGCATTTTCAGAGAGCCACGATACTATCTCAGTAGTTCACCTAAAGTCCAACTGTGGACCAAAATCTGTCGGACCTTTCTTTCAGCAGCCATGCTCAGTCTCTCAAGTATAAGCCAAATGTGAACTAGCACATAATTTTCAATGCTATTTAAATAAAACTACTTTCTAAACATGAAAAAAATCCTATATATTTCTTTATGTTCCAGTAAAAAAAAATACTAGACCTAAAGAACAAACATGGAAAGTATACAATACTTTTATGAATATTTTTACAAAAGCAATTTCAGAACATCTATCATAGAATCACAGAATCACCAGGTTGGAAGAGACCCACCGGATCATCGAGTCCAACCATTCCAATCATAATCAGTTTATGATTTTTGCCTGACAAATCTGAAGAGCAGCAAAACAAGGATCCCTTTCCCACTTTCACTTGTTACCTTACCAACCAGAAAATGCAAAACCTGAAGAGATGACTAATTGATTTCTGAAATATTCTAGCTGTCAGTCATTTTCCAAGAAACTGTCTAAACTGAAAGACTGTCATAAAATATACAATAAATTATACACAACAACACACATAATTAACTAGTAATGCAGTACAACAGAAGTCAAGGAGAATCTCAGAAAAAGCTAACCAACACAATGATGTCTTGAACAAAATAGAAGCTGCTCCCATTCACTGCTCACTTTGACTTCAGCATTTGTTATCAGGAATGGCTGAGCAGACCCTTACCGAGATGGTAATTTCATTTTCACGGTGTTCATATGCACTAAACAACATCATGGCATTCATTGTGTTATTTTAAGAGAGCAGGCAATCTGGGAATCATTAAAAATCCAATTGTTCTGCAGACACTGTACATGCTCTCTCAAAGTCTTTATCAAGTACCCAGTCAGCACCCACATGGATAACTGTGCAACAACACTGAGAGGAAAGTCTGACATTACATAAAAACTGGTATTTTCTTTTCTGATGGCTTCTTCAGAAGCAACCAACACTGTGATACTTACACTGGAGAGAATTACAATCACAGAGCCTTCAAGCAAGAGAGACTACAGAACTCACCATCAGAACCTGCTCAGTTTTCCACAAAGGTGAATGGCTTCAAAGCAAATTTTGTTAGCCACCTTGGTGTAAATGGCATTATGTCAATGATTTGAGTAAAGACAGAAAGATCTCCCCATGATTTTGCTTCTTATTCTGTTATTGTTTATTATTCTGTTGCAAAACAAGAGAACAATGCTTTCCTCCACACTTTAAGTCAACATAGAGGAACTCTCACAAAAACTACTGGGCAACTACAATTCCATCAGTATGACTAGAAGAAAAATGGAGCTAAAATACTAACCTAAATGTTCACGAAATTTCCCACCTTGGAATGGAATAACAAAATCTCAGAAGCAAAACATTTTTAAAAAAAAAACCCAAACCAAAACTAACTGTTTACCCAAGGATGCCCAGAAAGATATTTTGTTTGTTTGTTTTCAGGCAACTCTTCAGGTCAATTTTATTACCTGTCCCACGAGGGGCATGTGAAGGTCTTCTGAAGCAAGAAGTACATTACAAGGAGATAGATGATGCAATGTTTCATTGAGCAGCAATAATATTCAAATACTTACGCAGCTGTAAGATAAACGCACTTTCATGACTATCTATTTTAAACCAAATCACAGCACCTGATCTCACTGGGGCTTCTAGACACTGTAAGGGCTACCTTTCAGAGCACGATCTCAGGAAGTTCTGGCTACTAGGCTACCAAGTGGGTTGTTTCATCCTCTGGGGTGTCCTTACACTCTTAGAATCATAGAACAACCAGGTTGGAAGGGATCCATTGGATCATCGAGTCCAACCATAACACAGCCCGGACTGTAACATGCAGATGTGACTGACGTATGCATTCTTATCAGTGTTCATCTAAATTTTGGTGAAGTGACGTGTCTACTTTCTTACACGTCTTGGTGATTTCATATGCAATGAGTACAGGTAAAATGTTACATTTTTTTCCCAAGACGTCATAAGTTTAACACATTCCCAGCTTTTGGAAACAGTCACCTCAAGTTGCTGCTTACCGCAACAAGACAGAGGTAAGACAAGCCTTGAGAGCCTGAGGAAATGACTCACATCTTACATGTACTGCTTCTTTAGTCTCAGGTGACACCTGATTCATCAGCAAATACTATTACTCACTTGGAAATAGGGGAGGTTTTCCTGCAGAACTAATTGCTTCCATTTACGTACACCATAAAAAAATAGACTGTAGTCAGAATTTATCAAGAGGGTCTTCAGATATCCAATATGATAAGATACATGCTCTATAATATAAATGTTTCATAAGGTTGTTCTCATACCTTTTGAAAAGCACAAACAGATAATCTAATCACTCAATAAGAAAGATGCCACCTGCACAAGGCACTTCTTGTTTTTGTTATTTTTTAAGTGAAAGAGATTACAGGAACAGTATTGTTTTAAACAGCTGTAGCTCCCATGTTCAAAATATATAAAGTCAAACAAAGAAACCAAACCTGAGATATATCAGGTAACAGAAATTCCCAACTGACTGCAAAAATAATGTCCACCTTCTCCACTACTAATGTAAAAAAGTATTAGAAATTAAGACAACGAAACACTCATGTGCATGTACAGACAGGAGAAATTACACCAGAAATACAACCACACCTCCGAGCAGCCACCTTATCAGTCAGTGAGCCAAAAAGCAAACAGAAATTGACATTTAAAAAGATGATTCAGTTTAGCAGAGATTGATTCATGAATGTCGTTCTAGTAAAAACGACAGAAGGAAAGTATCACGGTGGGTGGAAGCAGGAACAAAGACATATCTGTATCACATTGAAATTCAAGAACTATATGTTTAAAAAAAAGAAAAAATGCTACTCTTGCTCCATTCGTAGTCATAAACTTTACAAGCCTGAGGCTTTGTGGGAGAGAATAGACCATGACCAGTGAGCACTTTTATTCACTGTGTGGATCTATCTCAAACTTGAGGCAGGAACATTTATTTTCTTCTTTAACTTCCACATGTTCTTTCAGTGTCCATTTTTCAGATGTTTCATCTTTCCTAGCTGTTAAATTACTAAACCCCTTAGCTTAACCACCCAGCATCTTCTTTCGTCCATGACCACTTAACATTAAAACTGTACTCTTAAGAGTTATCACATACAGGCTACTATCAATTTGTCAAGTAGTTTTAGAATCATAGAATCACCAGGTTGGAAGAAAACCACCGGATCATCGAGTCCAACCACTCCCACCAAACACTAAACCATGTCCCTCAGCACCTCGTCCACCCACACCTTAAGCACCTCCAGGGAAGGCGAGTCAACCACCTCCCTGGGCAGACCGTTCCACTGCCTAAAGACCCTTTCTGTGAAGAATTTTTTCCTTATGTCAAGCCTGAACCTCCCCTGGTGGAGCTTGAGGCCATTCCCTCTTGTCCCGTCCATTTTTGAAGCTCTCTCCAGTGTCTACATTTTAGCAATGCTTCAAGTAAGCAAGGATCATCATCAAACTAGAAAATGCACTTCCCGTGTCTTTCTTTTCATGTAGATTTGTCTTGAAAGGAAAAGGCTTCAACTTCACTATTTTTTGTCAATTATCACAAAGTGCAGTACTTAATTGAAGTTTGAAAGACTGTCAAAGGTACATAATGCTCATCAGAAACCTCTGTGTCTACAGTACAGGGGCAATAATGCATTGGCAAAGCAAAAGCTGTACTTAACACATGGCATTTCAGATGCTTAGTTGTTTTTATTGCTTTATTAAAGGCAGATGACATAACAGTTTTAACAGTGATTGTTCTCCATAGATAGAAGGTGAATGGAAACAGCCTGCTGGAATTTACCAAGGGCAAATGGTATCTGACTAATCTGATAGTTTCCCATGATGAAATGACTGGTTCTGTAGAGGAACAGAAAAGCATAACGTCATACCCCATGACTTTAGCATGGCCTGTGACACAGCCTCCCACGGTCTGCCACTCTACCCTTACAGTCAAACTGAGAAGATGAGGTTTGGGTAGGTGGAGTACAAGCGGTGGGTCACAGATTGGACCAACAGGCTCACAGTATTGTAATGCAACAGCACAAAGTCCAACTGGCAGTCAGTCGGCAGCTGCATCCCTCAGGGATCAACATTAAGGCCAAGATAACAGACCCAGGTAATAATAAACTGGGGGACTTGTTAGCACACTGAAAGGTAGAGCTGCTGTTCCAAGGGACCTTGACAGGCTATGGGAATAAACTGACAAGAATCTCATTAAGTTCAATAAAAGCAGATGTGAAGCTCTGTCGCTCATATGGGATAAGCCCATTCACTAGAATTGGCTAAGGGCAAACTGGCCAGAAAGTAGCTTTCCAGAAAAGGTTTTGATTTTTTTTTTTGCGTCTATTTTAGTTAAGTGACTATAAATGGTTGTATTACACGTGTTTGGAACTGATGAG
The DNA here is from genome assembly GCA_033558105.1 of Coccyzus lansbergi. Classification (NCBI taxonomy): domain Eukaryota; kingdom Metazoa; phylum Chordata; class Aves; order Cuculiformes; family Coccyzidae; genus Coccyzus; species Coccyzus lansbergi. Next base: position 270,410 of record JAUMJK010000797.1, on the reverse strand, counting down.
CAGCTCCTTAAGTACATGACAAAACAGACACTATTAGCAAAAAGGCTTAACCCCAATTCTACTGAACTTGGACACTTGAGAGAAAAGATGCACATGAGACCCTACACAGCAATAATAAGAAGGTCTGGAAGAAGAGATACATACTCAGAGTTGTGATGACAACTTTTTTTCCCTTTGTTCCAATTTCCTCCTTCAATAGACTTTAAAGGTACTTTGTTTGGAGTGAATACTGTCACCAGAGATGACCGCTTCTCAAGGGAAAAGCTGTAGCTAATGCATCATTTTAAAACCACTTGAACAGTCCCAGCTGGTCACAGAGTTATAGGAAAATGGGAACATGAACAAGCAATGAACAACTCAGTCCTGACTTGGCCCTGGCAAAGAAAGGTTTCTGGCCTCAAAACTGACTGGTGGATTGCATGAAAGACTACAAAAAAGCTCCGATACTAGGCTGTCTCAAACACAGGCAAAATATGCAGTTAGACGGTACTTTAGAATTAAACATCATTGAAAGTGTCAAGAGACTTTACAGTGTCTAGAACAAAAACCATCAATGTATTTTGCAGTGATGATATCAGTAGGTTGTGTTATGGACTTTTTTTGTAAATCATCCATAGTTAGACAAAGAAAAACAAAACTAAAAATCATTTACCATGGTGAACGGATAAAGTGAATTTTGCAATGTTGACAAGTTATGACTCTATTCACATGACAGCAGCAATGTTGCTGACTGAAGAGCCCACATAAACAATATGAGATCAACTCATGGCTATAATGCATTTCTCAGTGATTAACAAATAACTTCCTTGCATTCAGATAAAACATTATAAAAATCCAAGAAATTAGTGACTAAATAAGCCCGATAGGTATTTATGCCACTTTTAAAAAATGACTGTGGTATTAGCAACTTATGATTTTTTTTTTGCACATCTTTTATGTACACTGACATAATGATATAATTGATACAAGATTCTTACTGAATTGAAATTCTTCATAATCCATAAGCAAACCATACAGGCTAATAAGCTCATGTTACCTTCCCACTAAAATAAGTATTCACAAGCACACACAGACATCCCCATCTTCCAAGTGTTTACAGCCAAAAAGTAGCTTTGTAACAGAGAAATGAGTTGAAAGCTGTAGGACTTCATGTCAGTTCAACAGTTCATTTTCATGAGCACATAAAGATATCCAGCTCAAATGCCTATTTTAGGTTACACTAGGCGTGACTTAAGTGAAACGCTGATCACTTAAGCAGAATCTTTTTCAATACTTAAGCTCCATCTCAAGGCTAGATACATCATTTCTCCAAAGTAACATTCTTTGAAAATAAATCCGTAGAATAAATAAATCCTCTGTGCAAAACTGGAGGTAAACACGGTTACTAGAGGAGACGCAGCTCTAGGCAAACTTCTCCTTGTATTATCAACACCCAATCTTCCTAAGTCACCACTGTCTTTTTGTTTGCTTGCCACTCAACCTTCCTCCCTCCCGCAAGGAAGATACACATGTAAAACATACTGATCACACTTGGAAATGCCTTTGTCTATAGGTAGATGTAGATAAAATTATAAATACACACAGGTATATATCAGGGACACTAATTATGGTGTGGTATCAACAGGATAAGGTAGAATTGGATTTCATCTCCTGTCTGCAAGACCAGACTCCAGCTCTTCAAACTACACTGCTGTTGTTTTTCCCAAGGTTTGGCTCACACATAGCCCACAGCAAATCCCATTACATTAATGTGCAAAATCTATGTTAATGCATTACTTGGCTGGCAATTCTGAGTACTCAGACGTCATGCAGTTAAAGGACTGCATTTCCCTAAGCAACTGTTACTTAGTAACCCTCTGCACATAAATAGAATTTTACATTACTGCATGTATGTGGTGAAGGCTAAAACCCGCGCCTCGGTTCTACAGGCAAACAGAAATTAAAGGAGTCATGGGGAACTATAACTCAAACTTGCACCAGCTACATTCAACCACTTCCCTAGACGGAGAATTTAACTGAAGAGAGAAAAACCAGCAAATGAACAAAGAGGTATTTCCACTGCCATTCTCTTGCTGGTATTTCATCATAAAAAAGGAGCTGGTACGTCAAAGAAATTAAACCTTAGACAGCTTTTTGGTATTATTCATGTGCTGCACTGTGGATACTTCAGACAAAAGCACAACAGGCTATGCAAAGCTCTTCACCTTTTCCCCTAGAGGTAATATAATCCACTGGCTACGTAAGTTCTAGGCAGAGGTGGTACAGTCAAAACATTACTTAAAAAAAAAAAAAAAGTAGACTGGAACTCATCAGCTCTAAATACAAGCCCTTAAATAGCTGTGTTGTATTCACTTACTTATTTGATCCTTCCAATTTACAAAGTATTTGTGAATCTACTGGCAGTCTGTTCAAGCTGGTTGAATAACTACCACCACAAGACTTCAGAATCAGTTTCGACAGAGAAACTGCCATTTTAGCACGGCACAAAATAGGTGGCCTGCTGGAAATAGCTCGGTATCTTCAATTCAATTCCCTACCACTGCAAAGGACATGTTATTTTTGCTGCATCCCATCCTTTGCCTCTAGCACCCCACGTTTTATCTCCTAAAATAATCTATTGCAACAAAAGTGTATTGTCTTGACACAGAAGAAACTGAGTAATATATATTGCATTTCATGAATATATTCATATAAAGAGGTTACAGATAAACTATAGTTGCAGTTATTGCAGTAAGAGTAAGCATATAGATAAGCAAACACACTTCATTTGCATTTCTATTAGCAAGTTTACAACCCATTACAGCCTTAGCACATTGCCTTGAGTGCGGCACTCAAATAATCAATTCCCATTTCTTCCTAACAATTACAAATAATTATCCTAAAAAAAAAAAAAGGACTCTGGAAACTCTAGCAAACCGAAATACACTTCCACTCAAAATTCCCCCTACAACTCTTGTTGTAATAGGTATCTCAACAGATACAAGTTGTTCTTGCAAAATCATAGAATCACCAGGTTGGAAGAGACCCATCGGATCATCGAGTCCAACCATTCCTACTAATCTCTAAACCATGTCCCTCAGTACCTCATCCACCTGCATCTTAAACACCTCCAGTCAACCACCTCCCTGGGCAGCCTGTCCCAGTTTCTAACGACCCTTTCTGTGAAGAATTTTTTCCTTATGTCATGCCTGAACCTCCCTTTGCGGAGCTAAAGGCCATTCCCTCTCGTCCTGTCCCCTGTCCCTTGGGAGAAGAGCCCAGCTCCCTCCTCTCCACAACCTCCCTTCAGGTAGTTGTAGAGAGCAATAAGGTCTCCCCTCAGCCTCCTTTTCTCCAGGCTAATCAACTCCAGCTCTCTCAGTCACTCCTTGTAAGACTTGTTCTCGAGCCCCTTCACCAGCTTCACTGCTCAATCTCACAAAAATCTCACAAAATCTATCCTTCTAAATACTGGTTCCTACTTAAGTTTTTTTCTCTGTCACAACCATACTAACAATATTGGAATATGCAAGATGCCTTAACTCAAATCAAGAAATCTTTACTTCTTTTAAGCATAAGATATCTTTTTTCTTCTAAGAAAACAAAAATCGGCTAGGAACCATTTCAAGGTTTGAAACTAACCACAGTAAATCATGACTAAGGGAAGTCCAGATGCTCAGAGAAGTTCCCAAAGTCCTCATTTTCCTAAAGCCACAAGACCCAGCTTGGCAGCACAGCAGCAGAATTGAGAATTGTGCAGGAGACTTGGCCAAGTATTACTCAGTGACTGGGACAATAAAGCAGCCATCTGGCGCTCGGCACAAAGAAAGCAGCTCTGCACCTGCTCCACCGGCCCACATGCGTAGCCTAATTGGTTAAAGCAAGCTGATCAGGGCAAAATCCAGAATGACTTGTCAACTGCTGAGACCAGTGCTCAGAAGCTGGGGTCAAAGCCAAGGCCCCTGCTCCTGCTGGAGCCATCTCTTGCTGTGGGCTTTGAGTAAGATGCATTCAGAGGGTCACCTGTCCCTTACACATGGTAGCAGGAGGCTAAATCAGATAGAAAGATGTGCAATTTAGTTGGTACAGTCTCCATGTCAAGCCCTGTAAGCTTCCAAAACACCAGAAATTTTTACTGTCCCATAAACAGGGGACTCATTAAGGAGACCTCATTGCTCTCTATAACTACCTGAAAGGAGGTTATAGAGAGGAGGGTGCTGACCTCTTCTTCCAAGTGACAGGGGACAGAACAAGAGGGAATGGCCTCAAGCTCCACTAGGGGAGGTTCAGGCTGGACATCAGGTTGAAATATTTCATGGAAGGGGTCTTTGTGCACTGGAACAGGCTACCCAGGGAGGTGGTGGATTCACCTTCCCTGGAGGTGTTTAAGGGACAGGTGGACGAGGAGCTGAGGGACTTGGTTTAGTGTTTTATAGGAATGGCTGGACTCAATGATCCAGTGGGTCTCTTAAAACCTGGCTGTTCTGTGATTCTATGATTTGACAGTTGCAATATAGCATTATTACAGTATTAACTGCATTATGCTATTGCAATATACACTCTTTCTGCAAAATCCCAGAGCAGAATCTGATGCCTGAAAGATGTCAGCATCCCTTTTCATCCCTTTGCACTTGTTCCTCTGGTTGTTCATGTACTAGGAGTTAAACATCACTGGTCAGGACACCCGGACAATGTAGTGACAGGATTTTGGAACCCAAAGCTTTCCATGCCACTTGAACAAATCCACTGACAAGGACCTATTAACCTCCTTTCCCCAAACTTCTGAAAAACTTTCATTTTTAGATGGTTTTTATCGATCCTCACAGGACCTGTAGAGTATAGCATAATAGAAAAATAATAAAATAATAAACGACAGACAAGATGCCTGAGGGAAGGAAAATGGTACAACAGGGAGAAGTACATTGAAGAAACTGCAGAACGGATCTCTTTCACTGAGATGATCACAGGAAAGGAAAACCGAAAGCACTGACAGAGGTCTGAACAAGAAAAAACATCAAAGCTTAGTTTTAAATATGTATTTCACCTACTTCTGTCTCCTTAACAATCTCCTTATGTTACTTATAAGGCAAGGAAAACCTCTTCTTAAGAATTTTATTTTTTTAAATACTGAATTGCAGAAAACTATTATCAATATTAAAAGAATGCTAAGGTTAAATGTTCAGGTCCACATTGTCAGCACCTACAAACAAACATGCTTCATTTAAGTCAATCTGAACATAATGGACTAGAGTGATTCAAATCCATCTCACATAAAATATATAACCTAAATTTTCTCTGAACAGATCTGATTCTGAAAGAAACTGAAGATTAGCATCACACCATAGGAGACAACCTCTATCAGCAAGTACCCTCCAGCATAAGGCAAGTTATTTCTTTCAGCAGAAAAAGTTTTAGTCTTTATTATGTACAACTTCTGACCTAGAATCTCGTCTCATGTGACTGAGCCCAGAAGTAACATAGAATCATCCCTGACATACTTTCTGCTTAGCAACATACCAAAGACAAAACAGTTCTTACTTCTTGCAGTGGGTCTCATCTATTATGAGCTCTGACAGCTCCCCTAGAACACTGAGATATATTTATTTATACTACTACTATATATTTGTTAAATATATTAGAGGTATTTATTTAATCAATACATGATATTACTAAGTACTGAAGTATCCTTAATATCTTTTATGAGTTATAAACATTCTTCGACCATTAAGAGACCCTGACTTGAGATTCTCAGAGTCTCATTTTAACAAACATTTCCTCTGCCAACTCTCAAAAAGACAGGATTGTCTGGAATTTCAGACACTATTTAAAAAAAAAAAAAAAGAAAACTGATTATTCAGGCTTTATCACTGTGCACCCTAAGGCAAGTTTCATCTACAGGAGAAAGCTCAGGCTCAGACTTAAGAAAACAAAAAACATTCAGTCTGTAGTTCACAGGGAAGATCACAACAGGCAGCCAGACTCCCCAGGGTGGAAAGCCACTGGTCTTGCCTTTTGAAGCTCATCGTGAGCACATTTGCAGCCATACAGGGAGTGTATCTGGGCTTGCATATACACTTGCATTTATATGTTGTTTTTTTTTTAAATACACACTTGTAATTTTTTATATACGGATGTGTGCACACATGCACACACATAGAGATACATATACATACACCTACACATGGGGAATTGAAGTGGAATTTTAAGATTTTTGCCCACACTTCACTTCACATAGACAAATTTTAGCCTTATTTCCCCGAAAGTATTCAACAAGAAAGGGTGTGACTAGCAGGTCCAGGGAGGTTATTCTCCCTCTGTACTCCGCACTGGTGAGACTGCTCCTTGAATCCTGTGTTCAGTTGTGGGCCCCTCAGCACAAGAAAGATGTTGAGGCTCTGGAGTGAGTCCAGAGAAGAGCAACAAAGCTGGTGAAGGGGCTGGAGAACAGGCCTTATGAGGAACAGCTGAGAGAGCTGGGGGGGGTTTAGCCTAGAGAAGAGGAGGCTGAGAGGAGACCTCATTACCCTCAACAGCTACCTGAAAGGAGGTTGTAGAGAGGAGGGAGCTGGGCTCTTCTCCCAAGTGCCAGGGGACAGGACAAGAGGGAATGGCCTCAAGCTCCACCAGGGGAGATTTAGGCTAGAGATGAGGAGGAAGTTTTTCACGGAACGGGTCACTGGAATAGGCTGCCCAGAGAGGTGGTGTATTCACCTTCCCTGGAGGTGTTTAAGGGATGGGTAGATGAGGTCCTGAGGGACATGGTTTAGTGTTCGATAGGAACGGCTGGACTCGATGATCCGATGGGTCTCTTCCAACCTGGTTGTTCTATGATTCTAAGAATTCCTGCTTTCTATATAAAACGAATACTTCAACAGGTATAAGGTACAAATGCAATAAAAGACAGTGATGGCTGGCCGTAAAAATAACAGGAGACAGTTTAGATTTTCATCTAACAGATACTGGCAACTGCACTACTGGATTGCTTTGCAAAGCAATGGACTGTGATAGGCTGGGATAGTTGTTGAAATCATATGTCAGCATGAAAAGAGAGAGATGGCTGGAGGGGAAAAATAATTTTTCAAGTGGATACGCATTGTCAATCAAGTTCAAATCTTCTCTCTTTTCCTCTACAGTGTTCCTTCAAGTGTCTCTTCAAGACATTGCCCCCATCTCTTCACTGTTTCTTAGAACAGGACTGCACTGAAAGCAATTAAGTATCATTTCTAATGCCTCAGAAAAATTAAAATATGGCACTGAATTTAGACTGCATCAAAATTGGAGATGCTGGCAGAAAGTAGCATACAGAAACAAAATGAGTATAAGAAAGAGTAGGAGGAAGATAAGGGGGGAAAGAAGAAGTGTGTGAAAGTCTGGGAAAGTGTGCTAGACATGCAAGTCAGTTATGACCACAAAACTACAAAAAAACCCACAAAAATACGCATTCAAATTTCAACATGACAGTCTTGGATAGTACCTTTCATCCGAGACACTTTTGGTATACTGGGATTTCCACAACTTACCTGAATACCTCAGCAATACCAGGCAGTGAACCTGAGGACCCCAAACTGGTGACTATTGTTTTGATAGCCTGGAGGGGTTCAAGGCCAGGTTGGACAGGGTCTTGAGCTGCCTGGTCTAGTGCCAGGTGTCCCTGCCCATGGCAGCGGGGTTGGAATTGAATGATCTTCAAGGTCCCTTCTAACCCAAATCATTCTATGATTCTATAAATAAGTGACTTGTTTAAGGACAGATCTCATCAGGCTAAGACTTGCTAAGATTTCTGGCTCTTGGGTCTTTTCTGTGGCCTTTTAGCTGCACAGAGCAAGCTGAGGACCCTCGTGCCTCCCTAAATTCATCCTGTAGTTCTAGTTAGGTCTAGCTACGCCAACCTGTCACTCTGGCACTGTGACACAAATGCAAGATGTCCATTATTGTCGTCTTCTTCATTATAACTCATGCTCAGAAGTCCCCCTAGTTATCCAGACTAAGCGGTTTGTATCTTGTAGCATTCTGCTCTATGCAAATTTTGATATTTCTACGGCCACATCCACGGGATGCTGCTCTGAAATATCAGATTGTTTTTAAGAGAGAACTTTATCTCAGCAATCAAGTCATGTTACTCTGCTTAAAAGATTTTCAATTTCCTTTTGCAAAATCTTTTTTTTCTCTAACAAATGCTACCTACGTATTTCCATCAACTTTAAGCAGAGGGCATGAGAAAGTTAATTAAAAAGGAAAGATATTCTGTGACACTTAGCCATAAGTGGGAAAAGCCAGTTTTGAACAGTAGGTGCAGTGACAGTAAATTTACTCAGTGTACAAATAACTGCAATTACATAAGAAATTCATTTTCTGAAGTGATATTTTAGAATCATAGAACAACCAGGTTGGAAGAGATGCACCGGATCATCGAGTCCAATCATTCCTATCAAACACTAAACTATGTCCCTCGGCACCTCGTCCACCCACACCTTAAACACCTCCGGGGAAGGTGAATCAACCACCTCCCTGGGCAGTCTGTTCCAGTGCCCAATGACCCCTTTTGTGAAAATTTTTTGCCTAATGTCTAGCCTAAATCTCCCCTGGCAGAGCCTGAGGCCATTCCCTCTTGTCCTGTCTTGTCCTTGTCCCATTTTGTATGGGAAAACCCTGGATCTTCTTCCTTCCTATGTCCATTTTACGCTGTTTTTATAAATGAGAGCAAGATTCAACTCACCTTAGCCTTGTGGAACTCCTCTTTTGGCACATTAGAACATTTAGCATCAGATCTGAGCAGAGCTGGAGTTCTGGCTTTGTACTCATGTGTGGTGTAAAACCTCGTCTTACAACTAGTTACACGGATCTAGCTGCACAGGCAGTTTCACTATCGAAAATATAAAACCGACAATTAAAGCAAAACACGTCTCCAGCACAACTCTTCCCAGGAGCATCAAAAGACAACAGAACTTACATTAGGGGACAAAAATGAGGGCAAACCTCAAAACACAATTTTATTGGAGTTTAAGAACTTGATAAGCACTACAGGTCACATTTACCAGTTACTGTCACAGATACTGGAGGTTCTGCTTTGTTTTGGCCCTGGGTACCAACAGGTAAAGCCTGGCAATTTCTCCATCAGGGAGAAGGCACTTTACTGCAACTGGTTTTACAGATATAACTGGATTCTAAGGTAATACATTGCTGCAGAAGCTTTTTGCAGGCTCTTCCCAAACCTCACAATGGAAATGATAGCTTGTTACTTTGACCTATCTCACTCACTTTCAGAGCAGGTGATATATCATCACACCCTGAACTATGACCACAGAAACAATAAAAGCACAAAACAATTATGTGAGGAAGTTAGATCTTGCACCCTTTCAGGACCTCCATATCACTTACTGCTCCCTCAGGATTAAAAATATAAACAACTTCATCTTCATTTTTTCCAGCATGAAGATGCTAAAGCATTGAACTACATGTTCTCAGGCTGAAGCGTGAGTCTGCTCGTATTAGAAAAATCATTTCAGCAACTAGAACAGTTCATAGAAAATTCACAAAGAATGTGCAGTGCATTACACCCCTGTTCTTCCAACTCTTTATTATTTTCATAGAATCATAGAATCATAGACTCACTGGGTTGGAAAAGACCCACTGAAGCATCGAGTCCAACCATTCCTATCAAACACTAAACCGTGCCCCTCAAGGGCATGGTTTTAAAGGTCACTGCCACTAAACTCATTCTACGAGACATTTATCTAGTTCCAGTTCTAGTCTAAGGGACTTTAGGAAACTATATCACAGCATGGCATCTGATGTATAAGATCTTAAAACGTAGAGCGTACTTCCCTCTTCTTCTAGTCAGTTCTGCAGGTTGAGAGTGGGAGAACAAAGCCTAAGACCCTACCTCCTCCCCAGCCAAAACCACAGCAGCTGCACCTCTTCCTTTTACACCCATGCAAGCAAAACCAGCTCAAGACCTTAAACAAGAAACACTAGTACTTAACAGTCGTGCGCACGACACAAAAACATGCTCTCCACTTGGACTTGATGGTCCGGTGGGTCTCTTCCAACCTGGTTATTCTATGATTCTATATAAATGAAATAAGTGTTACCTATGTATTTACTCACTTTTTCACTGAAACTTGGATCAAGTGACGTTCCAAGATTATGCAGTTCAGACAACCCCTTAAACACAAGCAGCAGGAACTGCAGCAGCAACCAGAACTTCCTCCTCGTTCACATCTGCTTAGTCCCTCACTTTAACTCTTCCACCAGTTGCTCTGCATAGCAGAGCACTGTGCCCTCAGTGTCCCTCACATACATGCAAAAAAGGGAAACATGGAATGTAGAAGTACCAGCTCTGATTCAGGGACAGATTATCTTTCACACACAGTTATGATGAGGCTACCATATTTTAGACATTAGAAAGATTAAATATAAAAATTACAATTGAATATTAAGTTCATTTACTGTAATGAACAGTAAAGTATTCAAACACAACCTGGATTTAGATATATAAATATTCCCTTTAACTTTACAGTAGAGCTACTTGCCTGCTTAACTATTAGACACAGACTTCCAATACCATATTGAATTACAGCTTTAAGGTTAATTTTGGAGGACAGATGTCACAGCTACCGCATTCTTGGCATTCTCAGAGGCTTCAAACAGTGCAGTCATTTCTGTATCGCTATGATATCATCTCACTAGCTGAAGCACTTTAGTGCCTGAAGGCTCCACTCAAGATCTCCAAGCACTACTATTAATCCAGATTGACACTTCATCTGTCCCAATAAGCAATCCAGTTAGACAGTACGAAGGTTAAGAAATGAAACAGGACAGAACCAAAACAAAAGGATCCGCTCAAGGCTAAATCTAAACTGATGGTAGAATTTAAAGGAAACAGACATCTGTCAAACTGAACTGGTCTTGCTTAACCTGACTGCCCAGAACTTCCCTTCACACCCTGGAAAAGGATTTGTCTCTTCCAAAAGCAGCACTTCTTTGTACCAGGCAATGTCTTAACCAGACACTGTCTGGTCACAAGAATTCTACAGTGTGTAACATGTTACACTGGTTGGTGAAAAAACTCATTAGATCTCTCACAGAAACTGTTGGTGGTCTCAAAGTTTTAAAGTTGGGTTGGTTTGTTTTTTCTATATTTTTCCTTTGCTTTAAGAAAGACATTGGGCTTGACAGGGAGTGTTTTAATCAATATATTATATTACAAAGACTATATCACTATAGCCCCTGTGGACTTTTCTGCTCATAGCAATAAGTAAAACTCTCCAGAACTCTGAAAAAACCACACAATTGTACTAGAAAGTGAAAATAGCAGTATACAACTTTGCAAAGGGGAAAAAAGTAAAACAGTGAAAAGGCTGCTATGAAGTCCAACTTTACTTCTTTGTTTGCCTTAAACATTTTATCTGGAGGCTGGCCAGCTGTGCCCTTGTTTTGCAGCACTGGTAATGAATCACAGAATCATAGAACAACCAGGTTGGAAGAGACCCATCGGATCATCGAGTCCAACCATTCCCATCAATCTGTAAACCATGTCCCTTAGCGCCTTGTGCACCCACACCTTAAACACCTCCAGGGAAGGTGACTCAATCACCTCCCTGGGCAGCCTGTTCCAGTGTCCAATGACCCTTTTCGTGAAATATTTCATCCTAATGTCCAGCCTGAACCTCCCCTGGTGGAGCTTGAGGCCATTCCCTCTCGTCCTGTCCCCTGTCACTTGGGAGAAGAGCCTAGCTCCCTTCTCTCTAGAACCTCCTTAACTTTGACTTAAAAAGCAGAATAGCAGAGAGGATACAGCAGCAGGCGCTCCCCAAAGACTGATCTTAGAATATCACCGGAGGGCCCCGTCTGTGGCACGAGGTGCAATGGGAAGGGAGGTGCAGGAGTAAGCATCGCTCCCCCTGGCCTGGCTGAGGTGCCAGTCCTGAGCCAGCTGCTACGGGGAGAGGAGGTGCAGGGGTGGGCACTGCCCCTCTACTGACCTGCCTGCCCTCGCTGGACACTCCTGAAGGAGCTTCTGCACACAGGTGGCAAGACTACCCTCCACATGCACAGACTGTCATGTTAAAAGAACTTGCAAGGAACCATAGGGCACGTGTGCACGTCACTCCAATTGATCAATCTGGACCAAGTGGTTGCTTGGGAAACCACATGTTCCCAAGGAATTGCTGTTGCCCATTGAAGTGGTGACTCTCTTCTTCTTGCCTTCATGCTTTCTCTCTCTCTATAATTTACCTTACTGTGTTTTTTTGACTGGCATTGGCACATGCCAGATCAAATCCAAGTGACCTTGGCTGTTTTCAGGGATAAGATTGGCATCTGAACATACTGAAATTCATTTCCTGTAACTTTGGGAAGTTGCACCCCCATATCTCATCTGTGCACTTGAGTTTTTGTTCTGTTTATTTTGGTCGAAGCCAGAATACATTTTGCTTTTGATTTTCAGCCTGAGAATGACCTTGTCAGCCTCCGGACTATTGCACAGATAAACAAACCACTTTCTTTAACTGCGCAGTTTGATGATTATAGGTTCATGTAGCTCATGAATCCATGCGTGACAGTTGCACTGCGATTAATTTATATATGGTAATAAGATTATTTAAACATAGTAAAACCAAATGTCATATTTCATTCTTTTTTTTAAGGAATTTTTGTTTGGGTGGTTATTTGATTTGGTTTTGTTTTTAACAGAAAAGGATAAACCAGACTTCAAAATCCATGTGATCTGTATAGCAGGTATCTCTCAAACTCTAAGTATTTTTTAAAAAACACTTTATCTTACAGAAATAACACTTCAGAGCAATTAATAAAGGGAAAAAAAAAAGTTACTTAATTTGTTGGTTTTTTACCTTTCCTTATCTTGATACTTTATGATGCATACAGAGAGGAAACACCTGGTAAAAACCACAGATACGGCTCAGGTCTGTAAGCAGCCTCAATCGTGAGAGGTAGGACATCAGATGAGATCAGTGAGAAAACCCTTTTGCTTACAGATCACTGAGCATCTGTGAGGTGAACAATGTAACTGCTGCATGGAGTCATCTTTAGAATGTCACCTTCATCATATCAGGGAGAGACAGAACACTTTCTGCCAATGATATCAGGAGGAAGGCTGTGCAGGCTGCAAATTTCTGAACATTAGTAAGACAGTTGGGGAAGAAAAGGGGCAAGAAACCAAGAATTTCCTCCAAAGCAGCATAGAAACTATCTGATTTATCAATACATGCTCACCATAACAGTTTACCTTGAGCTAATTATACTGAGTCCTTCTTTAACACTGAGAACCTTACGGGGAAAAAAGTAAAAAGCCTGCACTGTGATTAATTTATGTGAGGTAGTAAGACTATTTAAATATAATAGAGTTAGTTTATTAAAATAATGAAATCAACAACTACTAAACACATTATAAAATGCACACAGGTACATACATAGGATAATCAAAAGCATTATTTTTCATGTTTACTACACAGCAAGTATAGTAATTTTTTAACAGATAGATTTTAGTTCAAACAAAACGTTAAACTGCAGACTGAGTGGCTTACTATCACTACATCTGTTCTCAGTTTTGTCCTGTGAGAAAACAACACACTGGCAATTTACAGTTTACCCAAAGATTTCAAAGTCAGATACCAGAGGTAGCGATTGTTTTTGGTTCCTTAGTGTTTGTTTACAGCACACTCCAAGTAAGTAAAGAATGTGAAAAAGGTAGAATCAGAGAATTATAGAATCACCAGGTTGGAAGAGACCCACCAGATCATCGAGTCCAACTATTCCTATCAAACACTAAACCATGTCCCTCAGCACCTCGTCCACACATGCCTTAAAAACCTCTAGGGAAGGTGACTCAACCACCTCCCTGGGCAGTCTGTTCCACTGCCCAATGACCCTTTCTGTGAAATTTTTTTTTCCTAATTCTCAGCCTAAACCTCCCTTGGAGGGGCTTGAGACCAGTATTTCAAATAATCTAACATAGAATCATAGAACAACCAGGTCGGAAGAGACCCATCAGATCATCGAGTCCAACCATTCCATCCAACATGTTCCAGGCCTGTCCAGGTTTCTTAAGCAATCCATTGATGTGGCAGGACAGCGAGTTTTGATCTTTTGTTAGAGGTCACAAGCTTGATTTCCAGCTGTTCACAGTACTATGGGACCTGAGACACGTGGAAACTAGGCTTGGTGGACTTGGTGCATTTGGTAGTTGCTGTGGAATAGACAGGACAATGATGGAAAACTTCCTTCCAGCCCCATCTTCCCAAACAATCAGTTAAGTTTAGGGACAGGTTTGACAGGTACCAAGAAGGTTCAGTGATTTTGGGATGGCAATACTCATAGAATAATAGAATCACCAGGTTGGAAGAGACCCACCAGATCATCGAGTCCAACCATTCCTAACAATCTCTAACCCATGTCCCGCAGCATCTCATCCACCCGCACCTTAAACACCTCCAGGGAACGTGAATCAACCACCTCCCTGGGCAGCCTCTGCCAGTGCCTAACGACCCTTCACGCTGTGCAGAATTCTCTGAAGGAGACAATCAAAAGCTACGGAAAACCTTACAGGTAGCTTTAGTCATTGCAAAAGAACACGTGGCGCTCTGTAGCTTAATGGTGCCAAATTAATGCAGATTAACTATAACTTTGAACAAGGACCAATAAAGTTTCAGATGTCTACTCTTTCTACTCTTCAACACTTAGCTCTTCAAGAAAATTAAGGCTTGAAGGACTGCCCCATCTTTTGTTACCATTGTCCTTATATATAGTTATGTAATTTTAAACCCAAGTACTAATACTAAGAACAAAGTTAAACAAAATAAATACATTTACTAATGCATTAAGCAAACTGTGAAGTCTAATTATCATCCAAAGTAAAAAGAAGGAAGATAAACTGCTGGGTTAATTGAGCAGTTTTTACATATCTCACAAAGCTATAAAAAAATTGGATGCATTAAATCCAAGAGAAAGAAATCTGACAGAAGTTATATGGAGTATATTATTATTTTGAGTAAACTGTGAGTGGGTTGTAAATATTTTTGGTGTTATTCAGGTCAAATAGACAAACTAGTTTTCCAAGCATCCAATTAATTTCACAGTACCTCAGTATTTAGTGAATAATCACTGTAGCTTGGCATATTTATAAATCAAGAAATAATATTTTGAAAAATGTATCAAGCATGGGAAGCCATCTTATTGCCTTCTGCCTTTTTTGCAAGTTGAAACCATCTTGGTGTCAGATTAGACATCTAAAGAAGCAATTGCTTTCCAGATCTCTATTTCTAATTTTGTAATTCAAAGACCTAAATTTACTGAAAGTAAGGCAAAGCTAGCCAACACCAAACAAAACCAAAAAAAAGCCCCACAGTAATCGCTTTGATACAGGGCATTTATTGGACAATCAAGAATCATAGAATCACCAGGTTGGAAAAGATCCATCAGATCATCCAGTCCAACCATTCCTGTCAAATACTAAACCACGATTTCTACAGTCTCCCTAATGTAAGCACACATAACCACCTGGAGAACTGGTTTATCAGCTCAGGAGCCAGTGGAGTGTCTGTGTAGGAGATCTTACATCAAAATTTTAGAAGGACCTTTAATGAGATGTTAGCCTTTTTTCCATTGCAGTTCTGCAAAGAGTGAGGAGAGGCCATTCAGTGTTTCGACTGTAGTCTTTGAAAGCCTTCAGCAATAGAAGACTAGTAGGAAAACAGGTCTAACTTAGAGCTACTTCAGTTTCTTTAAAAAAAAAAAAAGTGTGACATGGTTACTACTGCCAGTAAGAACTTTAATGCTGCCTGAAAGAAATGAATCAACATCGAGTAGTTATATGGAGTATATAGTAGCACCTTAACCATGTATTTCCTGATTTTATATCTGTAGCCTTATTTCTTGAGACATGATTACTGTTTTATACACACAAAGGAAGATTTTGATCATGTATTGCCTATTTCCAAGCTCAGTGGTTTGCTGGTTTGCTCTTTTGTCACTCTAGATGTGTGGGCAACAGACAGAAGATATCACTACAGAAATACGTGTGTCTCTTCAAAAATATTTCAGGTAAATGAACATTATTTTGGTTGCAGAATCAAGTATTCTCCATGAGCTGATTAGCAAAAAGAATGTTTTTTTTTTTTAATTGCAGCAATCTATTTCCTTGTAGTCCTGTCTTACACACTAAGTGCAACACTCATGGCCACCTGACTCTTCCTCACCACTGCAAACTTGCACCTATTCCACAGGTTGCTATGAGGTTTTAAGAATCTTTTTCTTTTTGAGGCCCCATGTTCTCCACAACTCACTGAGCAGCCACTCGGATGCATCAGCCACATGCAACACCACAGTGGGGAAAAAAAGTTATGACGTGTTTTCCTAACCAAATTTCGTCCTCAAATACCAAAGCAGGGGATAGGTGGTGCACAACAGCCCATCAAACTCTGCATAGCTGCCATACCACACCTGCAGGATCGCACAGTTTGGGTCAGAAAGGATCAAAGTGCAGCTCTTTGGTGCACTTGCCTCCACTGAATTTGCACAATAGAGTTCTCTAGAGGGGAAAAGTCTACAAGACCGGTCACTACAAAACCGCAACTTGTGCTACAGTTTGTACTGAAACTGAAAGTTTGGGCCATAAAACCATTTTGCAAAAAGCTGCACAAACACAAAAACCTACATAGTCAGTTGGCCTCAGTTCCTGCTGTTTTCCCTCTATTCCTTCCAGTTTGCATACGTATTTTCATAAAGGAGACGGCAAAGAACAACTGTATGAGTTCTAGTTTGTGTATCTTTTAGGGATAGCTGCTTATCTGCCACAGCAATGCAAAATACCCACATTCCACCAGATAAAGCACAGAACTATCTGTTTACACCATCTATCCAATACAAAGGGTACCAGCTTCATACAAGCAGGCTCGGACTGTCAACTGTTATTTTTTTGCATGCATATGGGTGGAGGGAAGTCAGCAATAGCTAGCAACAAGAAGCAACATTTTTCTATTTATAGAAAGATGTCTTCTTTTAAGATGTTTGTGAATTCTCTTCCGGTACAATGTAGAAAAACAAATAAACAAGGTATTACCACAAGGCAAACAGAATACCACACTGCACAAAACAAACAACAGTGTCAGCAGAGGTTTAGAAGGGAAACACTAGCTTTTAATGAACACTTTGACAGTTCTCATCTTTTTGTAAGCTGTATCTCCTCAGAATGACAACCTTTTTCTTTAGAATTCTCTTATTTCATATGCTTCTATATAGTTTCTTCCTAATGGACAGAGAAGATGACTGTGTAAATGGAAAGCTGCCAACCCGCAGAATACAATTCAGCTCACTGGTTCTTTAAAAATTTCTGCAAGATCAGGCTTCTAAGGCTCATTTAATTCATTTCCACCATGACCAAGAAGCTTTTTATCAGCTATGGACCTGGAGCAGTAAGACATCACATCTCTCATTAAAACTAGCACAGCAAAATCCTCATTTGGCCACATCTCAGCACCCTTTTCAAAAAAAAAAAAATAAAAAAAGGGGGTAATTTTACAGCGATGATTACAAAACTGTAATGGTGAAAGTGACCTGGTAAACACACTAATGTATTATATATATTTCATAACATATAGATTTCTGAAGCGACCTTGCCTCTTCAATTTTCTGCACTTACCTTGGCTGACTTGTCAGCACTATGTTCTCGTTTTCCTACGTGGTTCCCCATGCTGGATCACCAGAACTTCAAATTCTGAAAAGATAAAACAAAACACACATTTTTTTTTTTTTTAAAAACCAATACATTTGTACTGAAATACAAATTAATTTTTCATCTGACACAGAACAAAGGGACAGTTCTCATGCAACAAGCATTTTTTTCCAGTGTAAGGTAAGATCTGTGAGAGATCCCAAGAAACAAAAATACATATCTTTCTGGTCCATTTTGCCACTCTAAGGAACACAAGAAAACTTTCCTCCTTATAAAAAAAAAAAAAAGAAATACAGTAGGAAAAATTAAGTGCAAATGAAACAAGACTAGAGTAGAAATTAAGTAGAGGGCTCATCTTTTGGTATTATGATTATAATACCGAAACAGTGAATGTAATTTGTATCAAAATATTAGTAACCTCAAGTTTCCATAAAAGATCAAGTTCTTTCAAATTCACATTTTCCTTTACATAAACAGCAATAACTGGGAAAAAAGCACCACACTAAACTGCCAACAATTTGCTATGGAGGTGACAATCAATGAATATGATCTTTACAGTCCACACTTTCCCAACAAGCAAGTAAGGAAGGAATGCCAACTCTTTGTGTTTTCTGGATCATCCTGCTGTAGGTCAGCTTTAACAGAGCATCTGTTGGTTAAACCACAACACTCAAATTTCGTCTTTTATAGCACTCTTGTGGTTATACTACATATTCTTCTCACAGAGGCATGTGTTTGTAGAGGATCTCAAACAGAGCTGCTACCTTCAGTGGACTTAAATGCAGTGCGAGGTAGCATTCAAAGCCCTGAAACTTAAAAACTACAAGCAAAAAGAGTTTCAAGTGGACTTTTTCCTCTCAGAATTAAGAACTGAATTTTCAGTAATAAAATTCAGATTCTGGTGATAACTAACACCTCATACACCATAAAAGTCTTAGCACCAAAAATCCTGGTGTGCATTCTCTCAACCAGAGGGTTAAATTATTTCATTAAGCATAATCATAGAATCACAGAAACACCAAGTTGGAAGAGATCCACCGGATCATTGAGTCCAACCATTCCTATCAAACACTAAACCATGTCCCTCAGTAAGTTGTCCACCTGTCCCTTAAACACCTCCAGGAAAGGTGAATCAACTCCTCCCTGGGTAGCCTGTTCCAGTGCCCAATGACCCTTTCTGGGGAAAAGTTCCTCCTAATGTCCTGCCTAAATCTCCCCAGATGGAGCTTGAGGCCATTCCCTCTTGTCCTGTCCCCTGTCACTTGGGAGAAGAGCACAGCTCCCTCCTCTCCACAACCTCCTTTCAGGTAGTTGGAGAGAGCAATGAGGTCTCCTCTCAGCCTCCTCTTCTCCAGGCTAAACACCCCCAGCTCTCTCAGCCGTTCCTCATAAGGCCTGTTCTCCAGACCCTTCACCAACTTCCTTGCTCTTCTCTGGACTCACTCCTGAGCCTCAACATCCTTCTTGTGGTGAGGGGCCCACAACTGAACACAGGATTCAAGGAGCGGTCTCACCAGTGCCGAGTACAGAGGAAGAATAACCTCCCTGGTCACACTGTTTCTGATCCAAGCCAGGATGCCATTGGCCTTCTTGGCCACCTGGGCACACTGCTGGCTCATGTTCAGTTGCTGTCAACCAACACCCCCAGGTTCTTTTCCTCCAGGCAGCTTTCCAGCCAGACTTCTCCTAGTCTATAGCACTGCATAGGGTTGTTAGTGGAGGCAATGTAACAGTTGAAAACCAGAGCTTTGATCAGTGTCCTCCTGTCACCCTTTAGTCTCCCCTAGTGTTTTTGAGTAACACTCCAGGAACAACCACCCTGTACCCATGAAATATTAAGCATAGCAGAGTCCCAGTCCTGCAATGCCAAGGTAAAAAAAAGTTACCACACAGAAGAGCTATGCTATGTAACTACACCAGATAAATCTTTAAAAATAATTTGTTGGCTGGTGAAAACAAAAGGAATAAAAAAATTCCATGCTGCCACACCACAGATATCTGAAAATGATCAGGACAGTTTTCTGCTCAAATGTCTGCACAAAGCAAGCAAACAAAATGAAAAACAAGCAAACAGGCGTGTATGAAATGGCTCATCAACATATTCCCAATTCCTGCATATGCAATTCCTTCAGCAAGCTGCTAAAAATTACAGATGGAAGAGAACAGAAAGTTAAAAAAGGCTTAGAGAAATGGAAATGCATAAGGCTTTTTGAAGTATAGGAGTGTGGTTTGAGAGTACATCTAGATCACGGTCAAGTGTTACGTTTCTCTACAGGGACAGACTTAAAAGCTGAGAACTAATGGCATTAATGTAGTCTGTATATCTGCACTTAGGTTTCCTTTATTGTTTTGAATATGTCAGAGGAACAATGTGTGGTTAAAATTCCCATGAACGACCCCTTCTTATTCTCACCTCATATCCAGAAACTAATAAAACTAGATTTTACTTCATCTTTTTCATGTTTAAATGAATGCAGATGTTTAAACTCAAGACAGATTAGCTACAGGTAACTGCTACAAATTCCCTGCCTAGAGATAAAGCTACTTTTTAGCCAAAGGGACAAAAGCAACCAGTCAGACAGCAAGAATATCCTAGAAGTTCCAAAATTCTTCACGTTATCTATTAAAATAGAGAAAACTAAGTAATGCTTTAGGGGGAAAAAGGCTTCAGAAAAATCTGACGTGAATTAGTCAAGGGAATGTATAGTGCCAACTGTTTTGTAAATATCTCATTAGAAAGCAGAAACATACATATACACAAGCATGTGAGCATTAGAATTATTTACAGAAAAAAATACGTAATTTTTCACATTAGCCTGAGACAGATATTTGATTTAAAACTGAGCCCACAGATCATTTTCAATTCAGGATGCAATCACTGATTTTGGTTCTTATGGTCATGAGGAGACCACGCTGCACAGCTTCTGCACGCGCCAATCTTTATGCAATGAGCTGAGTCACTGACTTCAATGGGATTACTCATTGTATGATTGTTGTAGGAACTTGCAGCCAACTATTCAAAAAATCTGAGCTGGAAATTTATATTTTCTTTTTGTTCATCTTCACGACATACATGTTGCCAGACTAAGCAGCTCTGTATATAGCAATGAAGCAGTTTCTTGCACATATTAATAAACACAGAATCATAGAATCATAAAGGTTGAAAAAGACTTTTAAGATCATTCAGTCCAACCATCAGCCCAACACCACCACGCCTACTAAATCTTGTCCACATCTGCATGTTTTTTGAACATCTCCAGGGAAGGAGACTCCACCACTTCCCTGGGCAGCCTGTTCCAGTACTTCATCATCCCTTCAGCGTAAGGACATTTTTTCTAATGTCCTATCTAAACTTCTCCAGCACAACTTGAGGCTATTTCCTTTTGTCTTATCACTTCTTACTTCATAGAATCATAGACTCATAGAACAACCAGGTTGGAAGAGACCCATCGGATCATCGAGTCCAACCATTCCTATCAAACACTAAACCATGTCCCTCAGCACTTGTCCCTCAGACCCTTTTACTTGGGAGAAGAGATCAATGCCCACCTCACTACAACCTCCTTTCATGCAGTTGTAGACAGCACCATCTCCCCTCAGCCTCCTCTTCTCCAGGCTAAACAACCCCAGCTCTTTCAGCTCCTCCTCTTAACACTTGTGCTCCAGACCCATGACCAGATGATGAACTGATCAAGTGATGAACATTCTTGTTTGCAGAGTAGTCTGTACATGCATCAGCACTGACAAACAGTTACAAGAACAGCCATGAAGCTCTAAAACAACACAAAACCAGAAGTGCTGTAGGAATGCAGTAACCTCCTTTGAATTCAATACAAATCACATTCAGAAATAAGGACAAGATCAAGCTATGACCACAACAACATTGTGGGTCTAAAACTTCCCTGGTGAAACCCAGCAGGTTTCATAAATCTCATAAGATGACAGATTTTGCACATGAGCTTGAGTCACAACATGAGAGGGGACAGTAAGCAGATGTGTGATAATCACAGTACATTATCAGCTGCCCTATAAAACTTCCAACCAAGACTGTGGATTTCTACATATTAAAACCATCCAAGCGGTTCAGGAAATGACAGGCCATGCAATAAAACTGATTTTATAGGACTAAAACTTGAAAATATCTCAGCTACCTAAAGATTCTTCTGGGTGAAGTGAGTGAACTACAGCAGGAAGCTGTGAACCCCAGTGCAGATGCTGCTAGTCAACCAGTTGTTGTCTCAGCACCAGGGCACAACCACATACCAAGCTGAATCAGCTCTGCTGCCGAGAGCCAAGCACTTCCCAAATGATGATTGATACAGAAGTAACTCCAGTTATCCAGCCTAGCTCAAGTAATTCCAGAAAAAGGTCCAAGAATTATGCCTAAGGAAGTAAAATGAATTGCCTTCTCCCATCAATTCACCTTCTTACAGAATCTAACAGATATTTTTGTTTTGGGCATTAGCATTAATTTTAGCAGACGCTCAAATACTAAACCAGAAATGGATTTACTAAGAGATTCTTACTTATAAATGGTCATGCCTTAGGTTTAATCATAGAATCATAGAATCATAGAACAACCAGGCTGGAAGAGACCCATCGGATCATCGAGTCCAACCATTCCTATCAAACACTAAACCATGTCCCTCAGCACCTCGTCCACCTGTGCCTTAAACACCTTCAGGGAAGGTGAATCAACCCCCTCCCTGGGCCTGTTCCAGCACCCAATGACCCTTTCTGTGAATTTTTTTTTTCCTAACGTCCAGCCTAAACCTCCCCCGGTGGAGCTTGAGGCCATTCCCTCTTGTCCTGTCCCTGTCACTTGGGAGAAGAGCCCAGCTCCCTCCTCTCTACAACCTCCCCTCACGTAGTTATAGAGAGCAATGAGGTCTCCTCTCTCTCATACGCTGGGATCATGTAAATTTTTTCTTTTCATTTAATTAGTTCATTAAAAATAGGGGTTTGTAAACATGTATCACCACATGATTTTTAAAATCTCATTCCATTCTGCCTGTTGAAATTAAATAGGTATTTGTAGATAAAAAACAAGGTTCAACCTCCCATACACATGTACTGTCCTATCAAGAGGTTTACATTATGATTTAGAATTTTCAGTGAAAGGCAGAAAAATGCTTCTCGTAGCTTTTTGAGTACAGCAAGAAATGTAGTGTTAGATGGTTATGCTGTTACTGCAAGTTACACTGTTTTAACTGCAAAATAGCATTTTCTAACTCACTCATGGGAGCCTGAGGAAAGTTCACCACTTATAATTATCAGACTCATAAGTCTGAATGTCCTTCCCCTATAATATCTCACAGATCATTTTATTTTTTACATAGTCAAAATTCAAATGATAAACTTTAAACCAGCTCCTGGACTGTAGTAATAACTCAACCACTAAATGAGGAGTTACACAAGACTATAAGCCAATGCACCAGGAGCATCTTTATTGAACATTAATGGTTACTTCATATTAAAATACATAAACTACAAATGTAAATCACAGGGCACTCCAAATGGATTGTCAAATATGATTCTTGAAGAGTAATTTAGTAGGTAAAATAAGGGCTTAATCTTACCTCTTCCCACACACTTAATTATGACGCAACAGAACTATACACACTAAAGGTATGCAAGTACTTACATACTTACACATGCCAGAACATAATAATTACCCTGTCTACGAATCCATATTCACCATAGACTGATTTTTCTGGATAATAGTGCAGAACTACAAGACTAGATGGGTTTAGCAAGCGCCCTCAGCCTTACTCACACATGGGAAGGGTAACTATAGAACGTAAAAATATCTGAGGAATTTACTTAGAACTTCCTGTGAAATTAACGATTACTCTCATCCAAGTAAATATTGCATTTCACTACTACATCCGAATCTTATTAGCAAAATAAAAAGTGTAATTACTTTTGAGAAACGTGTGAGTTCTCTCTAATTTTGGTAGCCCTCTAATGTGGGCTCTTAATTACAAATTTACCCAGCAAAATGACAGGCAAAAGTCTTGGGTTTGTTTTTTTTTTTTTTCTAGTGTCAAGTCCAGGTTACGTAGCTTCCTGGGAAATAGGCTAACATCTTAGCCAGCAGTGGCTGCCAGGTAGATGGAACTACTTCAGATGGTATTTTTTTGGCTCTCGGTGTGATATATATCTTTGGAAGCAAGCCCTTCACTTCAGCCTTCTTTCAAAATGGATTGAGACACAGGGCACGCTTCCTGTTTCTTCAGAATTCCTTCTTCGTGGTAACCTAGTACTCTAATGTACCAAGAAAGAAAACCTCCAGCAGCCACAGGTGAGTGACCTGCAGCTATTTTCATGAGCAGCTCCAGTCAGATGCTTCAGAGACAGATGCAACTACATAACAAAAGTAACTTGTCTCGTGGGCAAACTCCTTACTAGGAATCCTGCCCTCTTAAATCAACTGTTAAACTATTTCATAAAATATCATGCCTTATGCCCCTTCTAAGTGTCATCATTATTTAATACAGATTTAATTTTTCATTAACTGTGAAACTGTGTAATCTTTTCTAGATCAAACCATATTTCACTTTTGAATTTCACAACGATATTTCGCTGAGGAACAGTTCCTGAAAGAAAAATCCATTATTCCATACACATTTCTGTCATGAATGACCAAACCCAAGATTTCAGTGGGAACCATAATATTTAAATCGGAGAAGTCACCAGGAGTTCAGTGTCTTGTATGTCCTGCCCTTTCTGTCCTATCTAGACATCACAGCAATCTCCATGTTTACAGACAACTGTACACATCATAGCAAGAATTCTAGACTTTGAAAACCATCCCTCTGAGGGATGGGCCAAGTTCTGAAATGCTATTTAAGTGAGAAAGCGCTCCGCACTGCTGGCACAGCTGCTCAATAATTTGCATATACCTCATATATCACTGCAAAGGACAACAAAATTCTTTAACTTCCACTACAATTTAATGCAAACAGTGCGACACAGCAGAAAGGCTACAACACAGAGACAGAATATATTTTGGGGAAGAATGCTGTTGCAAGCTACTTCCTAAAATTGTCATGGGGTAAGCACAGCAGGCAGGACCCAAGAGTGTTCTTTAAGATCTTTTCTGAGTGCTTTGATTACAATTTTCCTCTGTTGCCAACAAGAAGGATATTACATAATATTTTTTGGTAAAAGCACATTTTTTTCCAGAATCTCACCTCAGCACAGCTAAGGATAGCCCAAACCTGATGACAGACAACAGTTTGAAAACAATTATAATAAAATTGCTAAATATCATATAATATACAGCTTGGGTTTCTCTTGCTTTTATCTTCTTTTTTCCTTCAAGCCACTCCACTATCCTTGCTGGAACATCAACAACCTCATCCCACCCATTAAGAAAAATGAAAAGATACAATTTTAAAACAAATTTTTCAGCAGGGCTTTCCAGTTTCCCTTCATGAACAGAAAAATGCTCACCTAATGTCACTTAGCGCATAACGATACCTATAATCTCTTATATAAACACAAATCATTATTATAATTAAATGGCATTAGTCACATGCTTACTGTTTGTCTTCAAAACAGTAAGATTAGTGGAGCCCCGTGAACCATGCCAACCCCCCTGCAGAGTAATAAGGAAATTTCCTTAATCACCTCCACTTTCAAAGAGAGGTCAGTATATTTGATGGGGGATCTAGGTACGACCTCAAGGACCTGGGAAAAGGTACAGAAGCCCTCAGCTTGTCCAGGCACCTGACTACATAATTTCTTCTGCTTGATGCACTTCTACCACAGCATTTACACTACAGAGGCTTGACAAAACATGGATTTCCTCATATAGTCTTCATGCTTTTGCTGCAACACTTGTACCTAACAGCTATTCCCAAGCTAGGGAATAGAGAGGACCATATATAGAATCATAGAATAACCAGGTTGGAAGAGACCCACCGCATCATCGAGTCCAACCATTCCTATCAAACACTAAACCATGTCCCTCAGTACATCGTCTACCTGTGCCTTAAACACCTCTGGGGAAGGTGAATCAACCCCCTCCCTGGGCCTGTTCCAGCACACCAATGACCCTTTCTGTGATTTTTTTTTTTCCTAACGTCCAGCCTAAACCTCCCCTGGTGGAGCTTGAGGCCATTCCCTCTTGTCCTGTCCCCTGTCACTTGGGAGAAGAGCCCAGGGAAGGTGAATCAACCACCTCCCTGGGCAGCCTCTGCCAGTGCCCAGTGACCCTTTCTGTGAAAAATTTTTTCCTAATGTCCAGCCTGAACCTCCCCTGGTGGAGCTTGAGGCCATTCCCTCTCGTCCTGCCGCCTGTCCCTAGGGAGAAGAGGCCAGCTCCCTCCTCTCTACAACCTCCTTTATGTATGTTAACATACACATCTTTTTTCCTTTTTTCGATTTAGATTCTGCTACCTTACTATGAAATTAAGACTGACTTGTCTGTTTTTACCTCAGTCACTAATATCAACAGGATAATTTAATTTGCCATATAATGTCTTTTACACACCACCACAATGAAACAGGCTGATTTTTCTTTGTTGGAGGACTGGTTAAGTCTGCATGTCATATGAAACCTGGGAGTAAACACCAGGATTTCCCAACCCTCTGAAAAGGATCAGACAGATAATCCTTGGCGATTTTCTCCCACACCTGTGTGCTCCAGAGACAAAATAATTTGACATTCCAATAAGATAAAAATAGGACAGAGAAAGATACAGAGAGAATGCCTTAGAATAGAGATACACCTAAAGTCATTCTGTGAGTTACAAAGACACACAACAGACTGCTGGAGAGCATCATTTACGGATATCACTGCTTTTGAAGAACATGGGTCTCTTCCAACCTGGTGATTCTATGATTCTATCTCCACAGCTGTGGGCTTCAACTCTTGGCCTCAACAGGGTCAACAACCAAAAGGAACACACTTGTCCTAAATGCTAAACTATTTTTATAAATATAAAATCAGTACAGAGTAATATATAACATAACTGCACTACTAACTAGAAAAAAAAATTAAATCATAGAGAATTTTAGGCCAAAGTAATAGCCTTACCAGCATCAGAAGGGAAAAAGCACGGAACAATGAAGAAATTGTTCAGGCATGTATCACTACTTGTTACTTAGACACTTGAAGTTTTTGAGATTAAGGTACTCTGAAATCAGACAAGACTAACACCTATTTTCACATAAAAATGAAAAAAATACCATGAGAATAAAACCAAGATTTTACATACATACATATATATACACATATATGTGTGTGTATATATGTGTGTGTGTGTGTATATACATATGAAGACTCACATTTTTTCCCCTATTCTCTGCTTAGTGAAACAAGTCCTCTCTAAACGGTGAATGGTATATTCTCCCTTTTAGAATCATAGAGTCACCAGGTTAGAAGAGACGCACCAGATCATTGAGTCCAACCATTCCTACCAATCTCTAAATCATGGTCCTCAGTACCTCATCCATCCACACCTTAAACACCTCCAGGGAAGGCGAGTCAACCACTGTGAGGTAGGTTATCTAAGCTCCCCACTGAATGCAGCCACTTTGAGGATCATCAGTTCCTTAACACACTATAGAGACTGATTACAAAATGCACACCTGCAGTTCTAAACACACATGAGTCAAAGGCACTGACTGTATGCTGGATCTTATCTTCTCATATTCAACAGAGTGACAGATGGGACAAGAAGATGATTCACCCTCTCCAGACACCGTTAACTTTGCCATGAGAAAACAATGACCCATTATATACTTCTCAGTTAAATAATTTTATAAAAAGAGGGAAGAAGTCTCTTTCCCTGCCCAATCTTTCTCTCCCTCTGTTCTGAGTTCATATAGAATCTATCAGTACTGTAAACATATCAGCCAAGAGATGGTTTTCCTGTAAAAGCTTCTCTGTTCCATTTGGCATAACAACTGGTATTACGAAAGTAACTGGTTTTCACCACACTTCAAGTTGACTCCCTCTTGGCTTAATCTACTTCTCTAAAGTCACGTCCCTACCTTTCCCTAAACAGACTGCCAAAGAGGCACAAAGCCTAATCTTTCTTTTCTGACATGAAAAGATGCATCCTTAACTATATGCTTATATTTCTCACTTTGTGTGCATTACGTTTCTCATTTCTTCTTGCCTTCTCTTTTATTAGCTTCATTTCCTGAGGGCTCGTGCATGAAACTACGCTCTGAAAGTATTTTTCAAGTAACGTGATGGAGACTCAGGCCTCAATATTTTCATTTGTGTATGTGCTTAAGATATATTACAAAGTTCAAGGTTCACGTGACAGCCTCCTAACAGGTTGCTACTATTCTCAGTCCACAGTCCACTATCACAAACACAAACAAAGCAGTTCTCCAGTTTGAAAAAGTTTGCTACGCAAGCTGCGACACCTCATGAAGTTTAACTATGGATTTGTAAATTCTTCTGCTCCTAAATCAATCAATAAATTTAAGAACAACCTGACAGAGGCAATTTTTTTGTTCTCACGAATGCCTATCTGGAAACACCGATACTATGACACCAGTTTGGGATTTTCTCTGGCAATGACACAATGCTTCGCTTTCCCTTCTGAACAGAGAAAGCATAATTATTGTTTGCTAATGTAATTGTTTATCCGAGGAATAAGTAAATCTATCGCCTTTTCAAATGCAGTTTTAGATTAGGTACTTTGGGATTTTGTTGTTTAGGTCAGAGGCTAGGCAGGTTACAGTCACTAAACTGTGAGTTGTTGCACTTGGAATTTTAAATAATTAATGAGTAACAGCAGTAACTCTGGCACTGAAATCTGCATGAGAAACCAATTAAGCCTTTACATCACCCTGATGCAATTACTGTACATGTGTGCTCCTTCAAATATGCTTTCAAGTACTCGTGTCTTGTACTCAAACATTGACCCATTTTGTCTAAATCTTAAGTTGTGTGAACTGATGTTGCTTTCCCAATCTTCATCCAGGCTAAATACAAAGACAGCACAGAAACAGACATTACTGAATTATTATGAAGACAGTGATGGCAGGTCCAGGGAAAAAATTCTGTTTGAACATCCTATTTCAGAATGTACCAAATATACACAAGACAATTATTTCCTCTTATTTCATTAAAAAGAAAATCAGATGGTTTATTTCGTGCTAAAAGAATAGGACAGGCCAAACACTCGTTTCTTCAGTACAGTTTTCCAATGCAGTTCAACATTTACATCAAACTCACTGTACAGAAAAAAAAAGAAAGATAATAAAATCTGGCAAGACATCAAAACAATGGAGTGAGAAAACATGTGTTTCAACAAGGAGCCTAGAAGCTTATTAATGTTCAAAGATGATTACCAAAATATACCTCAAAACCACTACATGATTAAAAGTTAAGTAAGTTTATATACAATATTCACAGCACACATCACAAGAATTTCTTGAACGAGTTGCATTTGTAAAGCACGGAGACAAACTATTGTACTTTAATTGTTAGCTGAATGTTTTTAAAATAAGAAGAGAATGTCTAAATTACCATTATTAAAATAGTGAGAATCCACAGCCTTCAATCAAGAGGTTTCTTTCCAGACAGTGTGCAAAGACAATGAGGAAGTTCCTTCCCCAAAGCTCTTGCAACATAAGTATACAAAACACACGAGTAGGAAGTAAACGTTTCTCCCAAATTCTAGATACAGAACAAAGGGGAAGATAAGGGCAATACATGAAAAATTACTTACAGCCCACTTGAAAAGCTTAGGCAGACGTCGCAAATCTAAATCCAGAGCTGTAATTCTGAAAACCCGTTCTCATCTACCATATAATGCTAGGGTTTGTAATCACAACAGGCATCTCTTTTCTTATTTTACAAGCATGTCATGGACTTCAAGTTCTGCCCTTAGTCACACAAAATAACACTATGGCTGTGATGACAAAGTCATGCAGCTTCACATGATTTTACACCAGAATATCATCAAAGATACAATGAGGTTATTTCTCTGCCATCCCAGCGCATAATTCAGCAGACTTTCTCAGACACAGAAAATGCTAAACATCACACTCAGGCTTATCACAAGACAGATTGGAAAACGCTGTA
Source organism: Coccyzus lansbergi (assembly GCA_033558105.1). NCBI lineage: Eukaryota > Metazoa > Chordata > Aves > Cuculiformes > Coccyzidae > Coccyzus > Coccyzus lansbergi. Next base: position 240,684 of record JAUMJK010000797.1, on the reverse strand, counting down.
ATACCCCCTGTCTTTTTATAAACAGCTATGGCAAGAGGTCATCCATATCATTAAATAAGCTTGTGATTAGATACTCACACAGGATGTGGGAAACCAGGGATCGGTTTAGAAGATACTGAGAAGGAAGATCAGTCTGACTTGGTCACAGGATAACTGTGAGTCACCCCTGTGATCTGGCAGGGGAAAATTAAAAAAAAAAAAAAAAAAAAGAGACTGACAAACAGACCTACATTGTACCATGAGGGGATATTTCCAGTCAAGACAGGGAAGAATTAACGTTGTCACACAAGCCGCTACCATAACCTCAGCTGAATACTAGGTATGATTCTGGTCAGCTATATTTAACAACATGAATTTTTTACTAGAACAGATGGAAGGATGATGAGAGCAATAGGAGCCTTTTATACAGGGTTAAGACTAAAAGCCCATGACGTGTCAAGCCTAAGTAAGGCAAAGCTAAATGAGTGTTGGAAGAGGAGAAAATACATGCTTCCCACATATAAATCTAAGCTGAAAGTCAAGAGTGTTTCTATACATCAGGAAAGTGGGGCCCTAGAAGAACCAGAGAATAGAAAATCTAGCTGCTTTCAAGACAGAAAGCAACAGTATGACTACTGTACTTCAGAGACTGCGTAAACGGCATGGTTCTTATCACGGCAGAACAGCCTCAAATGATGGAGGTGACTCCGTTAGCCTGAGGATATTCCTATCCACATTTCTAGACAGTGTATCTGGAGCACTGCAGAGTGCGTGCAGGAGCAGAGAAGGACTAGGTTCTGCTGAACCTGTTCACATGAACCTTCACTGACAACTGAATTTAAAAATAAGACAAAATAATCAAAACCCTGAACAAATTAAAATCACGAGAACAGTGATACCCTGGAAAGGGACAACAAAATTGAGACACGCTAGTTTTTGCCCAGTTGGCCTTCACTGAGGAACACTGGACAAACAGACTTTATTTCCCAGAATGAGTTCATAGAATCATAGAATCATAGAACAACCAGGTTGGAAGGAACCTATCGGATCATCGAGTCCAACCATTCCTATCAAACACTAAACCATGTCCCTCAGCACCTCATCCACCCGTGCCTTAAACACCTCCAGGGAAGGTGAATCAAACACCTCCCTGGGCAGCCTATTCCAATGCCCAATGACCATTTCCGTGAAAAACTTCCTCCTAATCTCTAGCCTAAATCTCCCCTGGTGGAGCTTGAGGCCATTCCCTCTTGTCCCATCCCCTGTCACTTGGGAGAAGAGCCCAGCTCCCTCCTCTCTACAACCTCCTTTCAGGTAGTTGTAGAGAGTAATGAGTTCATTGATGAATTTCTGCTCATTCATTCATTGAAGTCTCCCTATACAAATACAAACATCTGCTGAAGAAAGGAATCATCACTCTTGCCCAGCAGCCTCTACCTTTGCAGTCTGCTCCTTAAAGTGAGAAATAAAGGTCTGAATCCTTTGGGTAAGAGAGAGAGCTGATGTCCATCCCAAACACGACAAGGTAGGGTATCAGCTAACCAGTTCTTTTGCAAGTTTGTGGGCATCTGCTCCCAGGAAATTGTTGTGAGACAACAAAGCCACCTCTGCCCTCCTGTAACCCTGGGAACAGGTATACCAGCATAACACACTGCTTGGATGGTTACGAACTTTAATGAGCCTTCTGCTCAACTTGTTGCCTACGCTGGATAATAACCCGAGACACCTAATTTTCAGCACAAGATAAACTAGGTATTTCACTCAAGTCACACTAATCCCTATTTCCCATATCATTTACAAACTGACTTCTCTTTTCATAATATCCCCTTCCCCCCCTCAAGTACTCTGCAGTAAATGCTCCACCTTGGGAAAATAATTATGAATAATATTTCTGCAAGCTTTGGCTTACATTTTATAATCACAACTACATAATGAAACCTCCAGCAATGACCATTTTAAACTTGTGAGCATCATATAATCAATTGCACGGGTGTCTCACATCCAACTCCTTAACAGACTTAAAATCTTTCAGAAAATAGATATGGAGCTGCTTGTTTTGCTGAATTCCTTCTTTTCTTATCTCAAACAATATCTCTGCCCAACTTGTTGCTACCAACTCTTGATTTATTTACAGCAATCTCAAGCAACAACAGCTCACAGTGCTAAAAACGCAGTTAATGACACAAAATATTTTCTGAAGCACAAATTACACGACACTTGAACGCAAAACTATCATTTAACACTTACATGAGTTATCTGTGAGTGAAAATAATTAACATACATTAATGTAGCATCTTGCCTAAACCAGCTTTTATTGAGATTATAAGGGATCAATCAATTTTCAAGCAATAATATAATCATGACAGCTTTTAACTGTTTTCCAACTCCTTTCTTTAACCAAAATCCAGCTGTTCTAATTCAGTGGCTATGATGAGTTTGAGATGTTGCAGGTGGAGCTTTTCCCCCTCAAATACATTGGTGATGGCCCATGTACAGCATCAGTCCCTTCTTTACATCAACACTGCCCAGCCCAGCTCAGGTGCCTAATATTTAGTCTGTGGCATTTTAAACCCTTACAACAATTCTGAAGAACCAAACTTGCCGTTACTAGGCTAATGCTACAGTTTTAATCACAATTTTCTTTTGGTGTATTGAATTTCTTGAATTTTGGTGTACTGAAGAACAGGCCCTATGGAGGAGCGTCTGAGAGAGCTGGGGGTGTTTAGCCCAGAGAAGAGGAGGCTGTGAGGAGACCTCATTACTCTCTACAACTACCTGAAAGGAGGTTGTAGAGAGGAGGGAGCTGGCCTCTTCTCCCAAGAGACAGGGGACAGGACAAGTGGGAATGGCCTCAAGCTCCACCAGGGGAGATTTAGGCTAGAGATTAGGAGGAGGTTTTTCACAGAAAGGGTCATTGGGCATTGGAATAGGCTGCCCAGGGAGGTGGTTAATTCACCTTCCCTAGAGGTGTTTAAGGCACGGGTGGATGAGGTGCTGAGGGACTTGGTTTAGTGTTTGATAGGAATGGTTGGACTCGATGATCCAATGGGTCTCTTCCAACCTGGTTGTTCTATGATTCTATGATTAAACCTAAGGCATGACCGTTTATAAGTAAGAATCTCTTAGTAAATCCATTTCTGGTTTAGTATTTGAGCATCTGCTAAAATTAATGCTAATGCCCAAAACAAAAATACAACAATGCTAGGGGGAAAAAACCCACTAAAATGTTTTCTCTGTTTATTATCTTAAAGCACACAATATTCACTCAGAAAAAACCCACCTTGATCAAAAACACAGCTCCACCCCCCAAACCACAATCTTCATAGTAGCTAGTAAGGATGTTTAAAAACATAAGCTAAAAGCTCTGCAGACTTGTATGTTTAAAGTTAAGCAAAGTGGAAAGCAATTGCTGCAACCACAACTGTTTTGGGTTTTTTAACATAGTCGCATGCCAACATTTAATCAGTTTGGATACATCAGAGTTCACTTACTCTTAAATTCAGTTAGCAATGCGCATACATTTCTCTTATTTTGCCAGCTGTATCATATGAATTGCAAATTCAAAAGCACTTTAAAATTACACTTATACCTTGCTTGTCTGCTAGAATAGAGAATGTTTGCATATCACACCACAAATGCCCTCTCGAAAGCCATGTGGGGAAAAGGTACATGCAGGAAATAATCAAATCAGATATAGAGCGATGCTAGGAGTGGTAAGACTGGAACATGCCAGGTCCAAAGAGGTTAGGTTGCCAAAGAGGAGGGATTTCACGTCCAGAGACTTAAACACACAACTCCCACCATCAAGCACACTCCAAATCAGACTTAACCTAGTACCCACGAGATCTTATCAGGAATTATTCTACTGGTTAGGGGGAAACTTTGAACCAAGCCCCTCTCTGCATCCATTTCCCAGTGTCTCCGTGTTAAGAGACAACTTCTAGCAGCTCCTGCCAATGTTATGCTCATCCTAAGAGAAAACAGTATGTTTTCCAAGACAGTCATTGGTACCTAGGGCCCAAAAGAGAGCATCATTATGGTTGGACTGGATGATCCAGTGGGTCTTTTCCAATCTGGTGATTCTATGATTTTTTCTATGCACAAGTTGATTAAAAAATGGTATCACAATATAGCAGAAATAAGGGTGCCTAATAATTTCGGTACTGATTAATATTTTGCTCATTTCAAGTCATAACACTCCTGCAATACCAGTACCTTGCTCACCACTTGCTTACCCTCTGCACCCTGCAGCCTGCTCCTACCCAAACACAATCCAGGATATATAATTCTTCATAAAGGAAGAATCCCCCAACCTGCCTGACATTACAACTACAATATTGCAAGCAGAAGGAAATCTCTCTCAGTCAGAAACATGCTATGTGTCCCACAGCAATGCATTCTGTTCAGTCTGAACTCCAAGTCCTTGCCTCAGTTTCCCCTGAACATAACTTTTATTTTCTGTTTCCTGTGAACTGGTATTACTTTTGTGACTTGCCTACTTCATGCTCTTCATTATGAATTTCTGTTCAGATAACAATCACAAGAAGCTCTCTAGTGAGAAGCTAATCTTGTTTTTTATGATGAAGAGAAATAATTTAGGTGTTTCTTTTAGTTTCATCTAATGATAGCTGAATTTTCAGGAATCACAGAATCATAGAACAACCAGGTTGGAAGAGACTCACCAGATCATCAAGTCCAACCATTCCTATCAAGTACTAAACCATGCCCCTCAGCACCTTGTTCACCTGTGCCTTAAACCCCTTCAGGGAAAGTGACTCAACCCCTTCCCTGGGTAGCCTGTTCCAGTGCCTAATGACCCTTTCTGTGAAGAATTTTTTCCTTATGTCTAGGCTGAACCTCCCCTGGTGGAGCTTGAGGCCATTCTCTCCTGTCCTGTCTACTGTCACTTGGAAGAAGAGGAACTTGAGTGATAAAAGACCTCATAAAAATTGGTATCCAATGTAAAGGCAGACTATTAGATCATAAAAAGATTATTAGAACATAAAAGATTATGGTAAAAATATGGTCTCTTAAGAATGGCAGTTTTTGTTACAACAAAGATTAAAATCCATTCATTAAGTTCAAAGCCCAAGGTTCCCAACTAAATACAAATAAGAATAATTTCAAACATTCTGAGTTGCAGTAACCTTTAAATAAAGAACACTTAAAATGCTTAAAGCAGTACATGACAGCAAACTTATTCATATGAGTCTGCAGGAGGAATTTTTGTACAAACACAACATAATTATAAGATGGAATTGAGTCAACATAGTCAAAGTCAATGCCTCTCAATCAGTTGAAAAAAAAAGCACAGCAAGATGATTCAATACCACAAAAGACATATGCAGAATAATCTCTTTATCTATTTCAAATTAGTATGACAGCAAACATCTCAAAATCATCTTGCATTCATTTGATCCTCCTTATTTGTTTGGCCCTTCCTTATACAAGCAAGCTCACTGAAGACAATCATAGAATCACAGAACAACCAGGTTGGAAGAGACCCACTGGATCATCGAGTCCAACCGTTCCTATCAAACACTAAACCATGTCCCTCAGCACCTCGTCCACCCGTATTGTATTCTTTTGCATCAGGAAGACACTACAAAACTGGCTTTCATGCTTGTGTGTGCCAATATCGTTACTGCAACGCAAGTGATTACAAAATTATATAATTGCTCTCTTTCCAAAGCCCTGGTTATTTCTCTCAGGTTAAAGTACAGAGATGGTTGATCGTGAAATACCTTTAATCATTTTACCACCTTCATATGTAATATTCTACCAATGTCACATTTGCATGTTACTATTTTATTTGCAGTGATTAAATTTACCAAACTGGACAAAAGGAAAATGTGATTTTACGCAAATATTTTCAGAAATAATTAAAGCACAGTACCAGAGTCCTAAAATATAAGGCACATAGACATTAATTTAAGAACTTACATATCTAAAAGTTGCTATGAGGGTATTTTTTATGTACCTTCTAGCACCCAATTTCTTCCCCTACAGGCATTTTTCAGTCTCCGTTTAGAAAATGTCAATATGATTTTTGCAGTACATGTGAGATTGAGTTAAAATACTGACAAGGATTTGCAACCTATTATCAAGTCTTACATCCATTAAACACCGTTGAAAGCATTAAGATAATTCATTAATCAATCACACATGCCATTCAAACCATATCAAGAAAGCTGTATTTCTGATTAATTCACTGCTCACTGAGTTTTTACTAGAACACTTCTAAACTGTAAAAACTAACTCTTACATTCAGTTCAGCTACTAGTCCTGGGAAAATGTTTCATTAAACATATTTAGAACCTTATTCCCAAGAGGTTTTTCAGATCCTAAACAATAACAATGCAGTGAATGAAAATGAATAATGCAGTATGAAACTTAGGACGACTATGATCACGTGACAAAATTATTATTTTGATACACGATGAACTATACAGAGTAATCATTGTTCATTAAAACCAGAAAAAGCTGGGAAGTTAAACATCCGAACCCGTAAGGCATTTGGGTCCAACGATAAGATCTGAGAAACACTAAATTCTCCAATAAGTAATTGTGAACCTAGTGCTCAGTACACAATCACATTAAATTTGTTTGTTTCTTACTACAAGCAAATCAAGCAAGTCTCAGTTTTACTGTGGGTCTCACTGCATTTGAGAGTTGCTGGCATTTTCCATGGACCACCAGAAAAAAAAAAAACAGTAATAAGGGAATATTAAAATGGTGATTAGAAGGAAAAAAAGCCATTATGTGACTGGAAAAGTTTTAAATGCAGATTAGCAACAGCAACACCACCACCACCACGCCTGAAAAAACCAAAATAAACAAAAATAACCCAAATAACCCAAAAAAAGAAGCTTTAAATGCATACTACAATACATAGATTTTTTTCGCACAATCTCTCACTGAGACTTGCATATGCATTTCTTGTTATCATCAAGTTAATGTCAGGATTGTATCTAAAACAACACAGAAAAGAATTCAAGACAAAGATATAAGCAGAGCACTCATATAATTATTTAACTTACTGTCACTTTTGTTGCCACCTTCCTTTCTTGTGAATTCCTCAACCACACACAGGGAACAAGAACCACTCTAGCATCGACATCCTGACATCCTGTTCCTAACAAGCTTGTTCCCCCAGGTCACATGAAGCCCCAACTTACTCATCCCCACATTCCCAGGATGCAGGTGATCTATCCTGTGACTGGCATGTACTCAGTCACCTGCAGATGGACAACAACTGGACATCCAGAAAGAAGAGCAGGAAAGGGATTATGAACAGATAGTCTGGGTGAATCACTAGGAAAGACAGCATTTCAGTCTAGCCTTCTTTCATTGTGTTATTCTGCTCCCACAGTATGGTTTTTATGTCCACCGAGATGTCATTTCTTGGCATATGAAGGAGAAAGGGGTGTCTGGAAATCACTAGCATGGATTTAAGTTATGTCTTATTGTTAACTCATGCCTTATTATTACCACATTATCATAGAATCATAGAACAAGCAGGTTGGAAGAGACCCATCAGATCATTGAGTCCAACCATTCCTATCAAACACTAAACCAAGTCCCTCAAGACCTCATCCACCCGTGCCTTAAACACCTCCAGGGAAGGGGAATCAACCACCTCCCTGGGCAGACTATTCCAATGACCCTCTGTGTGAAAAACCTCCTCCTAATCTCTAGCCTAAATCTCCCCTGGTGGAGCTTGAGGCCATTCCCTCTTGTTCTGTCCCCTGTCACTTGGGAGAAGAGCCCAGCTCCCTCCTCTCCACAACCTCCTTTTAGGTAGTTACAGAGAGCAATGAGGTCTCCTCTCAGCCTCCTCTTCTCCAGGCTGAACAACCCCAGCTTGAAACATGCTGTACTAAAGTTTTACATACATGAAGTAAATTGAATGTCTTCACTGTTCTCCAAATTGTTTGTACTTACTTAGATCAAAAGAGCTGCATATGCATTTATTATTTAGTCATGAGATTGACAAAGGCCTCCTAGAACATGTCCTTCAAAAGCCTCCACAGAACTACCTGACTCACTTAAACAAGGAAGACTGAACAAACTTTGCCACAATAAATCCTAATTCATTTAGTAGCACTACAGCTATGGGGGGAATAGCCACCGAAAGAATCACAGAATCATAGAACAACCAGGTTGGAAGGGACCCATCGGATCTTCTAGTCCAACCATTCCTATCAAACACTAAACCAAGTCCCTCAATACCTCATCCACCTGTGCCTTAAACACCTCCAGGGAAGGTGACTCAACCACCTCCCTGGGCAGCCTATTTCAATGCCCAATGACCCTCTATGTGAAAAACCTCCTCCTAATCTCCAGCCTAAATCTCCCCTGGCGGAGCTTGAGGTCATTCCCTCTTGTCCTGTCCCCTGTGACTTGGGAGAAGAGCCCAGCTCCCTCCTCTCTACAACCTCCTTTCAAGTAGTTGTAGAGAGCAATGAGGTCTCCTCTCAGCCTCCTCTTCTCCAGGATAAACACCCCCAGCTCTCTCAGCCGCTCCTCATAGGGCCTGTTCTTCAGCCCCTTCACCAGCTTTGTGTCTCTTCTCTGGACTTGCTCCAGAGCCTCAACCTCCTTCTTGTGCTGAGGGGCCCACAACCGAACACAGGATTCAAGGAGCGGCCTCACCAGTGCTGAGTACAGAGGGAGAAGAACCTCCCTGGACCTGCTGGTCACACCATTTCTGATACAAGCCAGGATGCCATTGGCCTTCTTGGCCACCTGGGCACACTGCTGGCTCATGTTCAGTCGGCTGTTGACCAACACCCCCAGGTCCCTCTCCTCCTGACAGTTTTCCAGCCAGGCTTCTCCCAGAACAAGCTAATTCTAGAGAATAAACTACAGCATGTGCTTCATGGCTGATACAGCAGTCCCTAATGGCAAAATATAAACTGCAGTTAAGAATTCTGAATAAGACACTACTCAGCATTGTACAAGATTAACTCCATTAAGTCAAGCAGCACACTTCTGTTGTTACTGTATGCCGTTTGTGGCCTCACTAAGTCCTAGTAGTTGGACAAAATATTACAAGATAATATGTGCAATCCATTTACAATAAAATGCCAATTACAAGTAATAAAAACTATTTGGTAACCTTTCTCATGCTTTGCAGAGGCACAAGGAATTATTACTTCTGGCTACAATTCCAGCCCTTCGCTGGAACCAAATTTCTTCCTCTATTAATAAGGAAGGTTGTGGTGCTTAGGAGTTAGAACTAAGGGAGTGAGGGAGGTGTGTGTAACCAAACCAAATAACCACACCACAAACAAAGCTTTTTGCCACAGGAGGAGAATAGAACATTTCGTAATCCACTCTACAAGTCAGCCAAAATTAAGTTTTCAACCTGAACAGCCCTGTAGTTGGTTGAAAAGTACCAACCAAAATACCCATTAAACCAACAAATTTCTCCTACCCTGTGAACCTTCTTTCACATTTGACAAGAGCATCTTTCTGAAAGACAAAACCAACACTAAATCACTGCCCACCCTCCAGGAGAACAGTGCTGAGTCAAACCATGCTGACGAAAGCTCTGCAGAAGCTTATACTTAACCTCTTTTCCACAAACAAGTCAGGGCAAAGTAATAGTACAGATAAATGATCACATAAAAACAAGCCAGGGATTTTCTATTTGTAGAAGCTACACACTTTCTTTAGTAAGAAGGCCCTCAATACGGTAACTTCTACCATTTGAGGAAAGAGTCTAAGAGCAAAAGGCATCAACAAAGGCCAAAGTAATAGATAACTGCAATTGCTTTCCTCTAAGTCAGTCCCAATTATTTGAACACGTACATTAAGCTAAAAACAACTACGAATAAAACATCACTGTTCTCTTTTTTAAGAGCAGAGGCACCAGCCTTCAGTTAATAACGTGCTTCATGCGGAAAGCTGCGCTAACAAAGCAATTGCCTAGGTGTAAATCCTGCCTTGGGGGGATTCTGTAGATGAAATTACGCGTCGTAAGACCCCAGAGCTGCCTCCGAGCTAATGGCTGGTTTGTCATGGTGGTTTTGTTTAGTGGATAGTTCAAGTTCAGATATGTAAATGCCAAATACTGCAGGAACTTGCAGTATTGTCTTGGACATCTTGTCTAAAGACATGTGTTCACAACTGGAGGGGCATGGGAGAAAAGGTTATGTGCGCAGATACATCTCTAAAAGGTCATTCTTAAGCTGTTTAGCAGGTTTTTTTTGCTCTGGGGAGCATCTTGGAAGAGGTGTGCGGGAGGATCAGCTTCATGAATAGGACACTGAGTTATAACACCCTCCAGGAGCTCAGGAGATGCCTGAGGTACCCCAGGGCTGTCTCCATCAAGTAAAAATTGGGGTGTTGGACCCCAAACTGGGGCTGACATCCCCCCAGGGGCTCAGGAGATGCCTGGGGCATCCTAGGGTCGTCTCTATTAAGCAAAAATTGGGATGTTGGGGACTGAGACCCCAGGGAAGGGGATGGAGAAGGAGGGGCAGCAGGCTTGGCACATAATAAGCAGGTTAGGAATGGTTGGACTCGATGATCCAATGGGTCTTTTCCAACCTGGTGATTCTATGATTCTATGACACTTTCACAAAAATAAAAAGAGGGTTAACACCAAGGCTGACTTAAGAAACGTGAAACGGTTCTACCCATCTTTGATATAACCAATTCTGCTGCTATATGGAGCACAGCAGACAATCACCTCCACATCAGGCCAGCACTGTCGTTTGGCAAGCCTTTCAGATATTGCATTTATTTCCTTTAAACTAAGCAATGTAGAGATTAAAATGCCTGGAATCAAATTGCTGACTATTCTTCAGTGATCATTTCATTAAACAGGCACATTAAAATGGGATCACTGTTTAACCTGACAGTGTTTTCTAGTATTTTAGGAAATTATGGGGTTTGCTCCTATTTAAGCTCTCTAGAATGGTGTGAGCTGTCAAAACACTACTGATAAAACATAATAAGCATTAGAAAGTTTCCTATTATAATGATTATAGCATTCTTTATGGATAAAGCTTTGAGGGACAGAGTCTCCAAAGTTATTGTTTTGTGTTGGTTTTTTAGTAGTTTATCCCATATCACAGATCTACCGAAAACATCAACCAGTTATTTTCATTCTTTTGACTTCAGCCTTTGCTGTCATAACACTCAAAGGGACAAGTATATGAGTTTATTTTAATCACCAAAGACTCTGCCTACACCATCTTTTCAGATGCTATTCCAAAACTACATTTCATCCAGAGATTTAACAACACTTGACAAGATAGTTTAACTAAGGACTGATTTTTTTTTTTCCCAGAATCAGAAGATGAGAGAGATGCCAGCATCTGGGAAATAACAATGATGGAGGACGATAAGTGAAAAGCGTACATCACAAAACATCATAGAGCAATGTTTCACTATTAATCATGACATGTTGTGGACTTGCTGCGATCCCAGAATCTCCTGAGTCTTTACTGAGATGATCCAAGAGTCTAGATTACTCAAGGAATTTCTCAAGAACTCCAGGAACACTTCCTGGGAACAGTTACCACAAAAAGCCAATAGAAGGATTAAAAGCAAAAAAAAAATCTATACACTTTCCCCAAAACAGTTTTAAATGCGTCTGGTAGTACTTGTCTCTCACACTGCCAAGCCTCTTGTTTTACACATGTGAATTCCACAGACAGCTATAACTTGTCCAACTGCATTGTTTTGGCTGAATTTTGTGACTTCTAAATAAAAAGCAGGCTAAGAACAAATACATTTATACTTGTGATCCAGACAGAGATTTCAACTCTTTAGCACAAGCCACAAATAATGCATCAGATAAACATTAATTCATGCTTGAATTAATTTTAGGAATTTATGGTGTTGTGTATTTGCTTTGATTTTAATTTCCCTCTCACTTTCAAATCATAATAGTCAGACAATAGATTCCATCAGTTCTTCGTTTCACCAGTCTGGAAAGGCTTGAATTTAAAGATTACCAAGTGATTAGGTTTTGCCAAAAGTTTAAGCAACTAAATATTAAGAATTGCAATTATACACCAAGAAATACAACTTGTGCAGAAGATACAACACCCCCCCCCACAAGATTTAAAATCTGTCTTTCTTTCCAATATGCAAAACAAACATAGTGTAACTGATACAATGATCAAAAACTGATGAAATTTAAAACAAAAATTAACATAAAAATCACTATTGCACCTTCAGTCACTGCATGGTTTTAAAAAATAAAAGATAAATTCTGATTTGAGCAATCCTTTCAGATTTACTGCTTTTCTTGTTTCTCCTCTTTGAAAGGCTTTACAAAAGCTTCAATGAAAAAAAAAATAGAAAATTAACTTCCCTACTGTGTTATTTCAAAATCACTTCAGGACAGCAGAAAAAAAAAAGAAAACTGGCTAGAAATTTCTGTGTTATTTCTTGTTTTTCTCTCACTTGCCCTTTGCGTGGGCTTTCCTGGGATATATCCAAGATTTACAGCTATTCCAAGCAACAGAGCTGGGATTTCACAGTTACTGCGACTGATGCAAGACGCCTCATAGGAACAATCTGACTTTATATTAACCAAAGAGTTCTCCAATTATTTTTAACCGAGCATTTTAAGTATAAAGCTTTTTTTTTTTCCAAAATATGAGAAATCCAGAATGTCAAAATCCAAATAACGATGTCACAAGCTGTTAAAGTATCTGCCACTTAAAAATTCTTTAGCCGTGAGAAATTGTTCATAATTGATTCTGAATCCCTCAAAGAAAATGGAAGGGAGTTGTATGCCTATCTCTAAAGAAAAGTTAAACCCTGAATGATCTGCGTTTTACAGAAGAGTCAGTGTCTGCAGACCTCTCAACTAAGAAGACAAAGTATAGAAAATCAAGATGAGAGCGACTGATACCTTCTGGGCATCAAGAAAAATTCTTTTAAAAAAACCTCCAAAGCCAAACTCTGAAAACAGCTGGCAAAGCAAGAACATGCAGGTACAATTTCTTCTTTAGAAAAGTTAATGATATTGCTAATCATCTACATGCCTAACATCAAACTTATTTACTACTATACCCAAAAGCCCTAGTGACACAAGGATTCAACCAGGATTGCATCTGATAATACTGTGGTGATTAGATGTTAGGAGAAATGTCTTCATTCATGAAAATACCCAAATAAATACAGAAAATCCATACTGATTTGACAGATTAAGAAAAGAAAATCTAAAACTGAGTGCGATGTCACCTTTACTTAATGTCACCACATACATAAGATATGATGCTATCATTGCCTCACTGGGGAAGAGCTGCCAACAAAGTTTCAACTCTTTCAAACCACACTTCATTCTACAGTGCTTACAATAACAAAACATCTTGTCTAAATTCTCAGGTGGGCGAAACCCCTAGAGAACTAGATTTAAATCGTGTCATTTTAATTGAGGACCTAGTCTGTGTCACCATATTGTACTCCCGTAGCTCCAATGCAGTGTTCACGTGTTGTCTCATCGGGGTGAGAACAATCAGATGAGTACATGATGAGTACAGCAACACCCAGAACTACGACTGAAGGCTACAGTAATATAGCCCTAATGTAATCTCCACTGAAGTCAGCCACTGCCTTTGGCAACTGGATCAGTCTCTCGGAGACCAACTTGTTAATTCTATACTGATTATCTAATTAGGTCCAAATTAAGCAGCCTCTGCTGAACGCTGGGTGCCCCAGAAAATGGATAACAACACAAGGAATATGCAAATAAAGCACTGCAGATGTGTTTGAAACTCCAGATGCACAAGTTTCCTGAGGGACATGGTTTAGTGTTTGATAGGAATGCTTGGACTTGATGATCCGGTGGGTTTCTTCCAACCTGGTGATTCTACGATTCTAAGTTATTTGAGCAGCTGAGCTCTAAAGCATATCCTTTTTCTGATTCTTCTTCCATGAGTTGCTAACTGGTTTTTTTTATGTGTATAAATTCAGGCTTCTCCAGAAATTACAGTGTCCTGCTGATTTTTACTTGGAAGCACCTAACAGTTCTGGGTAACTGTAATGGCTTTTTTCCTTTCCATCATCAACAGAGTATTTTAAAGCAAGCAGAGAAATGCCTGCTTTATAAAAGACTATTAACTGGCTATATTCAAAGCCACATCTAAAAGTTCCTGACCTACTGCTGTTCACCACTGGTGTCCTTTAATTGTAAGAGCCTCACCACAGAAAAAAAAAAACAGAACAGAGCTTCGACGTGACGTCCTGCCTGAGAGAAAAATTACTCAGGTAATCAAACACCACACAACTGGGCACCTCACCAAGGATCCAGAAGACCGTGCTACCCTTTAATCCGTGACAGAGTTTACATTTTAAACCTGCGTGCAAGAGTCTCAGACTGCAAACTTTCTAGCCTTTTTCCCTACTAAATGCTCATTATGCTTTCAGTGCTTTAGTTGAAGAATGCCAGATTTCATCCACGTTATATTGTAATGACTGTCAAAAATTATGTTCTTATGTAGATTAAATCAATGTTTTTCTGGTAAGTAGAACTTTGAGCCAAACTGCCCGCCCAGGTTCTGACATACGAGCACTTGTCTATTTTCACAGCATTTCTTTTTGGCAGGTGTGAAGTTACAGGAAAGTAGTAACATACATGGATTTTAGTTTAATCTCCCTTCTCTCAACAGTTTATAATGGAAGTGTTTCTGTAGTCATAACAATGATATAGGAGAGCAATGAGAGCCTAAACTATAATGGTAAGTTCTATTTGATGGAATAAATAACTGAAGTGGCTATTTCAACCATACAGCTAATTTATACACAGCACTGAATAAAAACATTGCAAAAAGAATAAACAGGAAATTTGCACATAAGCAGCAGTACTGAGACTCAAGCATCTGTTTTCCAAAATCAGTGTTTCTCCAGGCAACTCTGAAAGGCATCACTGGCATTCCCCTAGGGCAGGTTGCTCTCTTGCCTGATTCTACCATTATCATCCCACATACTTTCATTTATAATCAAGCACATTGTTAACGCTGATCTTCTCAAGTGCTCACAATTGGAAAAAACTGGAAGCATGACCCACATGGTTTAGTGTTTGATAGGAATGGTTGGACTCGATGATCTGGTGGGTCTCTTCCAACCTGGTGATTCTATGAAATACGCTCTTCATTCACAGGGCCACCATGGACATGTCTTGGTTGTTGCTGTGCCCTGAAAACAGGTGCACAGATACTTTGAGCCCATGATTTTTATAATCCTGACAAGCTTGATTTTAAAAAGGATGCAAGGCCTTAGCTGACTGGAAATCATTTGGGAGCTGACTTTATGAGGAAAAGCCCAACACAAGAATAATTGTGAGATGAAAATTTTCACAAACATAAAAAATTAAGCAACTAAAAAGATGAAAATAATTTTAAGTAACATACTCCAATTGCCATCATGAAGCAAAAAATCTGTGGTGGGCCAACATTTATCACTACAACCACCTTATTATTCACCACTTTATTAACAGTAATTATTATTGTAGAACAGGGGCTTTGAGAATTTATCATAGAATCATAGAATAACCAGGTTGGAAGAGACCCACCGGATCATCAAGTCCAACCATTCCTATCAAAATCTGTGTACGTTCTTTAGTTGTTCAGTATGGTATAAACTCTGAATTTCCATTCTTAATTCTCTACTATAAATCCAGCATAGCTGATGAAACATTACATTTCATTACATTTTATTCACAGCTTTCTCCCAGCATGGTGAAAATGAATTTCAATGTATTTCATTAGAATATAGTAGAAAAGCGTTTTTCTGCCTTTTTCTCATTATAAATATCCAGCTTTACTTTAGGGGGATTATCTCAGAGCCCAGTGCATGAATGCTGCTTAGAAAATTAACATCCATTAATATAACTTCTATGCACGGGCCTTTGCAAGCTAGAAATTGCCCTTTGGTCATCTGATTATTGATCAATATCATCTGTAAAAATGCTCCAGCTGGTTACCTACTCCCTCAGACACTTTTCTAGTATCTTACTGAAAGTTTACATGGGTTCAAGACCTACTGTATAAGAAAGTGAGATGAAAACGGCACTGTGTTTGCCAGACAAAGGCAACACTTGCACCCAAGGGAATCCTTGAGCAACCAACTGCCTGGAGAGAGTGTTCTAGGGAGCATCGCTCTAAGCTTTCCCTGGCATGGCCCTCTCTAGGCACCTACTGTTTGCTGTTGCCAGTAGAAATGTTGGTATATCCCAGTATGGCTTTTTTTTCATTTGGACTCGATGATCCGGTGGGTCTCTTCCAACCTGGTTGTTCTATGATTCTATGAAAACACAAAAACTATATAATCAATGCTGCCTGAGAGCTCTGACAGGCTCATACCACTCATCAGTAACCACTTTAAGACCTTTTAAAGGCTTTAGAGAACTGTTCCCTACTCAACTGCCAACAGTAATCAAATCATTATCGTAAAACAAGACCGTTCTCTTGCTCTGTTATTATTTACCTTGACTGACGAGAAGCAATTCGTCATCCTTCCAGACAGGGATTTCAAGGCTTTAGATACAATTGCCCTACAATCTACAGGTTAACTTGCTTGTATCTATGAACAAGCAATATTCCATAGAGGAACCCCTGTATTTATTAATCGCAGCATTTTAAGAATAATTAGTGGATAAAAGAGAAATAAAACAGTGCAATATACATGTTGTCAGTCCTGATGAACTGAAACTCAATTCTGGTCCCACTGAAAAGGGAGGAAAACTTGTTTCTCCACAATAAAGCCTTTATTTTCAGCTTCTTCATTTTTTTAAAACATAACATTACTCCAAATGTAGCATCTGATATATTGAAGAACAAATGTGATGCTCACAGGAAACGCTAAGACTGACCTACTTAAGTTGACAAAAACACAATTTTACATCCTTCGCAAGATAAACTGTGCAGCAATTTTAAAAATACTCCCCACGAGCGTAGGGAGAAACAAAACCTGCAGCTTTCACCATGGCCACAGCCCACCGAGCACATACACTGGGTCATCAGAAACCCTCCACAGAAACCACACAGAACAGTCAGGGACAGGCACCACAGCTACAGCAGCTTCCAGCCAAGCCAGTGAGGAGAAAGGTGGTGGGAGAGGAGGAGAAAGGTGGTGGGAGAGGAGGAGAAGGGTGGTGGGAGAGGAGGAGAAGGGTGGTGGGAGAGGAGGAGAAGGGTGGTGGGAGAGGAGGAGAAGGGTGGTGGGAGAGGAGGAGAAGGGTGGTGGGAGAGGAGGAGAAAGGTGGTGGGAGAGGAGGAGAAAGGTGGTGGGAGAGGAGGAGAAAGGTGGTGGGAGAGGAGGAGAAAGGTGGTGGGAGAGGAGGAGAAAGGTGGTGGGGACCCTGGGAGCGCTGACAGGAGTCAGGGCAAGATGTGTCACAGCAGCACCTCACAGCCCCAGCCACATCACCTTTTCCTCACAGAAACTGCAAGGAAATGACACAATCATAAAGTCATTAAGGTTGGAAAAGACCTCTAAGATCATCCCGTCCAATCGTCAGCCCAACACCACCATGTCTACCAAGCCATGTCACAAAGCACCACACCTACATGCTTTTTGAACACCTCCAGGGATGGAGACTCCATCACTTCTCTGGGCACCCTGTTCCAACGTTTTGCTGCTCTTTCAGTATTTTTTTCCCAATATCCAATCTAAACATCTCCTGGCACAACCTGAGGCCATTTCCTCTCATCCTACCCCTTGTTCCATGGGAGAAGAGACCGGCACCTGCCTCCCCACAACTTTCTTTCAGGTAGCGGCAGGGAGGGATAGGGTCTCTCCTCACCCTCCTCTTCTGCAGGCTGAGCGAGCCCAGTTCCCTCAGCTGCTCCTCGTGAGACTGGAGCTCCAGACCCTTCACTGATTTCCTCGCCCTTCCCTGGGGAAGGAAAAGGGGCAATGGGAGAGGAGGGGGAGGGGGAGAAGGAGAAGGAGAGGGAGGGGGACAGAGGGAAAGGGGAGAGGGGGAGAGGGAAGGGGGAGAGGGGGAAAGAGGGGAAAGAGGGGAGAGGGAGAGGGGGAGAGGGATGGGGAGAGGGATGGGGAGAGGAAGGGGGAGGGGAGGGGGAGAAGGGAAGGGGAGAGGGGGAGAGGGGAGGGGAGAGGAGAGGAGAGGGAGAGGGAAAGGGAAAGGGAGGGGAGTGGAGAGGAGGGGGAGGGGAGGGGGAGGGGAGGGAAGGGGCGAGGGGAGAGGAGGGGAGGGGAGAGGAGGGGAGGGGAGAGGAGAAGGAGAGGAGAAGGAGAGGGAGAGGAGAAGGAGAGGGAGAGGAGAAGGAGAGGGAGAGGAGAAGAGGGAAAGGAGAAGGAGAGGGAGAGGGAGAAGGAGAGGGAGAAGGAGAGGGGAGGGAGGGGGAGAGGAGAAGGGGAGGGAGAGGAGAAGGGGAGGGAGAGGAGAAGGGGAGGGAGAGGAGAAGGGGAGGGAGAAGAGAAGGGGAGGGAGAAGAGAAGGGGAGGGAGAGAAGGGGAGGGAGAGAGAAGGGGAGGGAGAGAGAAGGGGAGGGAGAGAGAAGGGGAGGCAGAGGGAGAGAAGGAGAGGCAGAGGAGAAGGAGAGGGAGATGGGGAGGGAGAGAAGGAGAGGGAGAATTGAAAAGCAGAAGTTGTCTGTGTTTAAAGGCGTCGATGCGAACCAGGAAGCCCTGAGCAGCGCCTTGCCGCCTCCCCGGGGCGCGACCAGGCTGCGGCCCCGCTCCCCCCCCCCCCCCCTCCGCCTCCCCTCAGGGCTTATGTAACGCACCGGGACGGGCCCCGCGACCCCCAGCAGGACGAGGAGGAGGAAGGCGAGGAGGAGGAGGAAGAAGAGGAGGAGGAGGAGGCACCTCCTGCCCCCTCCGCGGCCGTCCCGCCGAGCGGGGAGAGCTGCCCTGGCCGAGGCGGCGGCTCCGCGGGGGCGGAAGGGAAGCGAGGAGGGGGTCGGGGAGAGGGGGGGGGGGGTCCCAGCGGCACCTACCGCTGCTGCCCGAGCCGCCGCCGCCACCTGCTCCAGGTGTCCCGCAGCGACCGCCCTCCTGCCCTCCCCAGCGCGGGGCGGGACGCGAGGGGAGGAGGAAGAGACGGGGAAACACACACACACACACACACACACACAGAGACACAGAGACACACACACAGAGACAGAGAGAGAGAGATGCTCTCCCCCTTCTCCTTCCCCACAACACGATAGCAGAGAACGCGGCGGAGCTCGGTGTGCGGGGATGGGGGGAACCCTGGCAGCCGCCAGCCTCCCCCTTCACCGAGCCTCACGGAGAGAAGGAGAGAGAGAGAGATAAGAGGGACAGACAGAGAGAGAGAAACAGAGGGATGAACAGCTAGAGATAGAGATAGATAGATAGATAGATAGATAGACAGACAGACAGACAGACAGACAGATAAGAGAGAGAGAGAAACAGATAAGACAGACAGATAGACAGGGAGAGATAGAGACACAGACAGGCAGATAGACAGATAGAGAGAGAGAGAGAGAGATGAACAGACAGATATTCAGACAGAGAGAGAGACAAATACATGGATAGAGAGACAGACATAGGTAGACAGATATATAGGTTGACGGATGGATGGATGGATGGATAGGTAGATAGATAGATAGATAGATAGATGGATGGATGGATGGATGAGGATGGACATATAGAGATAGATAGATAGATAGATAGATAGATAGATAGATAGATAGATAGATAGATAGATAGATAGATAAGAGAGAGAGAAACAGATAGAGAGATAGGGAGAGAGATGGACAGAGACACAGACAGGCAGATAGACAGATAAGACAGGCAGGCAGGCAGGCAGGCAGGCAGGCAGATAGACAGATAGATAGATAGATAGATAGATAGATAGATAGATAGATAGATAGATAGATAGATAGATAGATATTCAGACAGAGAGACAAATAGAGAGGCAGATGGATAGAGAGACAGACATAGATAGACAGATGTATAGATTGCCAGATGGATAGATAGATCAATGGGTAGCTATATAGATAGGCAGACAGATAGATATATAAATAGATATATAGCCAGGCAGATACATGGATAGATAGATATATAGGTAGCTGGATAGGTAGCTGGATGGATGGATGGATGGATGGATGGATAGATAGATAGATAGATAGATAGATAGATAGATAGATAGATAGATAGATAGATAGATAGATGGATGAAGATGGACAGATAGAGACAGACAGATAGATAGACAGACGGATAGATAGATAAGAGAGATATAAACAGATAAGACAGACAGACAGATAGAAAGATATATATAGAGAGAGAGAGATAGATGGATGAACAGGCAGAGAGACAAATAGATGGGCAGATGCATAGAGCAACAGACAGATAGACACATATAGATTGATAGATGGATAGATAGATCAATGGGTAGCTATATAGATAGGCAGACAGATAGATAGATATATAAATAGATATATAGGCAGGCAGATACATGGATAGATAGACATATAGGTAGCTGGATAGACATGTAGGTAGTTGGATAGATAGAGAGAGAGAGAGAGAGAAACAGGTAAGACAGAGAGATAGACAGGGAGAGAGATGGACAGAGACGCAGACAGGCAGATAGACGGATAAGACAGGCAAATAGAGAGACAGGTAGATAGATAGATAGATAGATAGACAGACAGACAGATAGATAGATAGATAAGAGAGAGATAGATAGACAGATAGACAGATAGATGGACAGAGACAGAGAGAGATATAAACAGACAGAGAGATAGACAAATAGAGACAGACAGACATAGGTAGACAGATATATAGATTGACAGATAGATGGATAGATAGAAATATAGGTAGCTGTATAGATAGGCAGATAGACAGACAGATAGAGAGATGGGTAGATAGAGAGATAGAGAGACAGACAGACAGGTATATAGATTGACAGCTAGATGGGTAGATAGATCAATCGATAGCTATATAGACAGATATATAGATTGACAGCTACATGGATAGATAGATCAATAGATAGATATATAAATAGATTATATAGACAGGCAGATAGATGGATAGATAGACATATATATAGGTAGCTGTATAGATAGGCAGATAGACAGACAGACAGACAGATAGACAGACAGAAAGGCAGACAGACAGACGGACCACGCCGTAAATAAACAAATACATAAAACACACCATCATTTTTTTCAAACATAAATAAATATTGGCTAAACAAATAAATAAATCTCGGCAGGAATAAAGGCATGAGTAGCTAAACAGGTCGCTACCGCACAGTGTGACCGGGGGAGGGCAGGGGCAGCATCCCACACAGAGGGTCATTGGGCATTGGAATAGGCTGCCCAGGGAGGTGGTTGATTCACCTTCCCTGGAGGCGTTTAAGGCACAGGTAGATGAGGTCCTGAGGGACATGGTTTAGTGGTTTAGTGTTAGATAGGAATGGTTGGACTTGATGATCCGATGGGTCCCTTCCAACCTGGTTGTTCTATGATTCTATGATTCTATGATTCAATCCTCTCCGTGCTCAGGAGCCGCTCTGTGCCACCATCCAGCCGCGTTGCTGCCTTCTTTTCCCTGCTTCCCTCCCCCTGGCAGCGTGTACCTGGTAGCTGTGTCACTGGGCTCCTGGGGCAGGGACTCCTGTTCCAGAGGGGTCCCTGGGACGCGCTGTCATCTTGGGGGGAGACGCAGGCAAACTTGGGCTACTCTCCTGGGAAGGCGTTTCACAGGATGAGCCCCGAGGGTGAGGCTGTTCTGGGTTTAGAGGGAAGGGAAACTGCTCTCTGAGTTTCATCTGACATTCAAACTATCAAAAGTAGGGCGAGGAGGGTGATTCTGCTCCTCTGTGTCTCTCTTAAGAGACCTCATCTGGAGTACTGTGTCCAGTCATGGAATCCTCAACATAAGAAGGATATGGAGCTGTTGGAACAGGTCCACAGGAGGCTACAGAGATGATCAGAGGGGTTGAAGCATCTCCCACGCAAGGACAGGCTGAGAGAGTTGGGGTTGTTCAGCCTGGAGAAGAGAAGACTCCAGGAGACCTTATAGTAACCTTCCAGTAACTGAAGGGGCTACAAGAAAGCTGGAGAGGGACTGTTTCCAAAGGCTTGTAGGGACAGGACTAGGGGCAATGGTTATAAACTGGAGAGGGGCAGATTTAGACTAGAAATAAGGAGGGATTTCTTCACCGTGAGAGTAGTGAGGCACTAGGACAAGTTGCCCAGGGAAGTTATGGATGCTTCTCCATCCCTGGAGGTGTTCAACAGGTAGGATGGAACCCTGGGCAGCCTGGTCTGGTGGGAGGTGTCCCTGCCCATGGCAGTGGGGTTGGAACTAGATGGTCTTTAAGGTCCCTTCCAACCCAAACTGTTCTATGATAGTTGGTATTCTGTGACAGCTCCTTGAATCCTGTGTTCAGCTCTGGGCCCCTCACCACAAGAAGGATGCTGAGGCTCTGGAGTGAGTCCAGAGAAGAACAAGGAAGTTGGTGAAGGATCTGGAGAACAGGCCTTATGAGGAACGACTGAGAGAGCTGGGGGTGTTTAGCCTGGAGAAGAGGAGGCTGAGAGGAGACCTCATTACTCTCTCCAACTACCTGAAAGGAGGTTGTGTAGAGGAGGGAGCTGGGCTCTTCTCCCAAGTGCCAGGGGACAGGACAAGAGGGAATGGCCTCAGGTTCCTCCAGGGGAGGTTTAGGCTGGACATTAGATAAAAACTTTTCATAGAAAGCGTCATTGGGCATTGGAATAAGGCTGCCCAGGGAGGTGGTTGATTCACCTTCCCTGGAGGTGTTTAAGGTGTAGGTGGACGAGGTGCTGAGGAACATGGTTTAGTGTTTGATAGGAATGGTTGGACTCGATGATCTGGTGGGTCTCTTCCAACCTGATTATTCTGTGATTTTGTGATTCTGTGATTTCTGTGATTGGGAGGTGGGAGTTCACATCTATGAATACTCTGGACAAATAATATTTGTTTCCATCCTGTGCAAAAATGTAAAAGTAGGAAGTAAATTTATAGATAGTTGCCTTTTTTTTTTTTTTTAAGAAGTCACTTTATTTGGAAAGTTCTTTGGTGAAAACTGTAGTTAGATATTGCACCTGTCAAGTGCATCATGTTTAAACTTCAGCAGATGGAGAGTTACTAAGTCAGCTATCCAGTAATTCCTCAATGCATAAATGTTTTTTGCTTTGCTATCTGTCTTTGAAGATGGAGGAGGTTTTAGAAATAATAATTTGGGCCAAATTATAATCTGTATGTTCTAGTGGATAAACTGTTACATGGACAAACGTTTCCTTTGTATGAAAGGAGCATCATACCGCAAGTAATTCTTTAAAGTCCAAAGTGAGAAGTTGGCAGTGTCAGTCTTTATCATAAGTATGAAAACTACCATGCAGCACTCTAAAACCTGAAGATATCATGGATATCTTCATAATATCTTCATGAATATCACTGGAGTGTGAGTTAAAAAAAGATCACGGAAAGACTGCAAAGAAAAAAGAATAGATGGAATATCACCATGAAGAGCAATTCAAAGTCTGAGAATTTTATATTAAGAACACAGAAAATAATGCTTTGAATCACTCTCTTTCCTCACACTCCTTCACTACCAAAAAGAGAAAACTTTCTTTTCTTGGAAATTTGAGGAGCACGTGAAATGAGTTTGGTAGCTAAGCTTTATGCATATTTTTATTTTTATATAGTAACTTTGTTAAAAATTATGACAAAAAGAAACCAATACTTACCAGTTTTAAAAGATACCACTCAGTTTCAGTCTTCAGGTGGTTATCTCTCCCTCATTTACATAAAAACTCGGGGAAATATTAGACCAATCTCATCTGGCTTTACTCACAGAATGCAGATGAATAAATCATGATAGAGAGAGGAGAACTCCAATCTTGCACACTTTTATATTATATATAGCTTTGAGCTAGAATAATTATCCTGCAGGCAATAGGTCACTTATTTACATATGTGAGCATAGCTTTGCATGCAGATGTATACAAATTATATATATTAATATAGATATAAAAATATCTCTGTGTGTGTCTATGTACAATTATGCATGGTTACTCCATTGAGGCCTTAAGGTGTAAGGAGTCAGAGTTGCAGAATGTGGATTGTCATACAGTATGTGGGTAAAAAAAATTGAAAAATTATTTGGAGACCTCATTGCTCTCTATAATTACCTGAAAGGAGGTTGTAGAGAGGAGGGTGATGGCCTCTTCTCCCAAGTGACAGGGCACAGGATGAGAGGGAATGGCCTCAAGCTCCACCAGGGGAGATTTAGGCTGGACATTAGGAAAAAGTTTTTCACAGAAAGGATCATTTGGCACTGGTAGAGGCTGCCCAGGGAGGTGGTTGAATCACCTTCCCTGGAGGTGTTTAAGGGACAGGTGGATGAGGTGCTGAGGGACATGGTTTAGTGTTTGATAGGAATGGTTGGACTCAATGATCCGATGAGTCTCTTCCAACCTGCTGATTCTATGGTTCTATGATAATGCTTATGTGTCCAATCTATAAAGTTAATATCATTTCACCTGTAGAAAAAATGTAGGAAAAAATGTCTATAAAAAATAAAAAAAAAATACACACACACTATTTGACCCCTGCTCATAGGGCCAACTGTAAAGAGCTCTACCTGAATAAAGACAGGATGAAAACAAGTGACACCAGGAAATCAATCTTGATTATTTTTTAATTAACTGTCCAGGAGAAATTGCTTGAGTCACCTATAATGTGTTTCTTTATGCAAATTAGAGAAAGGGGATGGAAGGAAAGCAGAATTTACACAATTAATTATATGCATTTTTGTACTAGATTTGGCCATTTATTATTCTTAATGAGAAACAGTTGACCTGATTGGCCAATAGGTTAGACTTATTATGGAAACTATGGTTTGTGTGTGAAAGCCTCATAATGGGCAACCAGACCAATGTCACATAACTCAAAGAATGATTTAATTAAAATTCACAGGATGTTATTGAATTAAGATGAAAGAACAGCTATTCACTTTCAAGAAATTAAAAAGGCAAATGGCCAAATGCTGTAATGAGGAACCATCATTGAGACAGCGGTGACGGCCGACGCAAGATTAAGAATATCAAGACCTCCACGTAGAGGAAACATAACCTAGATGCAATTATGAGATCATTTGAAATTTTTCATTAATGGGCTTTCAGTGGACTCTGGATGATAGCACTTTGATTTCAGTCTTAAAATCGAGTTTTAATTACAAGATTTATGAGGTTTGTTTAGCCTGGATAAGAGGAGGTTGAGGGGAGACCTCAATGCTCTCTATAGCTACCTGAAAGGAGGTTGTGGAGAGGAGGGTAATGGACTCTTCTCCCAAGGGACAGGGGACAGGACAAGAAGGAATGGACTCAAGCTCTACCAGGGGAGATTCAGGCTGGACATTAGGAAAAAAATTTTTAGAGAAAGGGTCATTGGGCACTGGAAGAGGCTACCCAGGGAGAGGTTTGATTCACCTTCCCTGGAGGGGTTTAAGGGATGGGTGTACGAGGTGCTAAGGGACATAGTTTAGTGTTTGATAGGAATGGTTGGACTCGATGATCCTGTGAGTCTCTTCCAACCTGGTTGTTCTATGATTCTATGAGGTTACTCTATTTCATAAAACCTTTTATTATGTATGAACCCTTGATAATATCATCACACTTTTATAAGCAGGATCAGAACAAGTTCTTGATACTTCTTTTTTTTCCCCAAGAAGACTCCGATGTAAGAGTATCATCTCAGCAGGTGATTGAGTAATCTTAGACTGTGTATGTAGGCAAACAGAACACCATTATCTACAGATGCTATCTCAATCTGTAACTCATGTGTTAATGATTGATGAATCCTGAATTTAGATTTCATTGCTGAGAATTTTCTTTATGACGGTGGCTAAACTTTAGAAGATCTCTGTCAAATATTCAGGCAAATGGTTAAAAACTTGACCTTCTCCAGCAAATACCTGTGAAAGGGAAAAGCTGCCGTTTCTGAAGCTTTGAGGCTTAAAAAAATGGCATTTTTATTTTCTAAATGAACTTTGAGAACTGGGGAGGTTTTCTGCAGCCACAAGGGGACAGACCCACTTCAGAAATATTGTCAGGACTCATAGTTTCTTACTACCCATGGGTATTAAGGCATATGACATCAGTGTAAATATGCATTGGAAAGAAAATCTTTCTCCTGGTAAATCAGGTTTCCCTGCTGATCAAGACAGCGATGGATGAATGATGATGTAATAGATGTAACAGTCCTTGCAAATAATATGTTATATCATTGTCTGAATGTGAAACAAAAAGTAATTGTTTGCAAAAATACTGGCATTTTAATATTATATTACATTTTAGAGTAGAAATAACCTAATAGTGATCAAAGAACGTTTTATTTATTCTGAAATATTTATCTAAATAATTTATCTTTAAGTTTTAAAACTTTTTTCAAGAGTTGAGCATTATTTTTTATGACATTACCCACGTCCTGTTTGCTAGAAAAGATCAAAAAGCTCAGTAACAGATGATCTTACTAAGACGGAACTGTGAAGACGAACATAGCAGCCTTTTCAACTCACTTTCTCCATTTTGTAGGGTCTTTGTCTCTGTCTAATCGTTGCCTCTGACAACCTAGTTTTCTGTAAAACTGGTCATCTTACAGAATATTTCAAAGAGATCTCATGCAGTGCTGCAACATTGGTCAAAAAAGTCCCATGATAAAAGGTATTTTTTACTCTTCTCTTTCTTCTAACATGGACATTCCAGCTAATGGAAAAGTTAGTAAAAATTATTTGATGTATTTAAGCACATAACCATGTTTCTGTTTTTCGCTAGCACTTAATCAGTAGAGAAGAGATGCCTGACCTGTGTGGTTAATTGGTAAATGGATTAATAGAAAACAAGCCTGTGTAGAAATACCTCTTTCCTTACACAAATTGAAGTGTCTGTGTTCTCACTAATTACTTAAAGATGCGCAAACACATATTCATACATATGATATCTGCATAACCGTTTTTTTCTTAAGCGACAAAAGAGTGCGGTAAAGGCTTCAGAGAGCAGATGGAAGCTAATTTGAAGAGGCGCAGAAAGGGATATATCCAGGACTCTACCTACTTTTAATCTCTGTTTTGCTCATTTTCCCCTTTCCATTTATTACACCTTGGCTCTTACATTGTATTTTCTTAAGAACTGGGACTTGTCTTTGGGATGACCAGCAAAACATTTCCTCTGTTTCAATGTAAATGTTTTGATAATAACAGTCCCTGCTCAGCGCAATATTAGAGGAAATTCTGCTTGTCCGTGTCTCTGTTTGCAGTATCGGTTTCCTCAATCCAACACCTGCAATTTGTTGAAGTATTTGTTTGTTTCTAATGCCAGTTTATGGGGAAATCAGCCTTATTCCAGAGATGTGAAAGCTCTATTGCTTGATAGGAATGGTTGGACTCGATGATCCGATGGGTCTCTTCCAACCTGGTTGTTCTATGATTCTATGAACCTGGAAACAAATGTTACATGTAGGGCTCTCCAATGGGAGATCCTTTCACATTGCCTCATGAGGGGAAAAAAAAAAAAAGAGTAAAAATGCTTTTGCTCAGTTTTGAAACAGATTTACAACTTTCCAAGTGAAAGTTTCCAAGAAGGGTGCTTTGAGAAAAAGCTAGGTTTTGAACATAAAAATAGATTTAGTGTATTTACCAAAAGAATTACTGCCTGGTACCCACAATGTTTTGGTTAATATAACAAAGTTGCTTCTTATTTTTTTACATAATCCTAAGATTCTGACATTTCAAATTAGGCAAGCATTTGTATGAGGAAAAATAACAGATCTATTAAAATATATGATATAAGATAATGACAACACTATTTTGTTTGTTACAATGTAATTCTTGAAATGAAAATCTGCAAAGGCTGCAATTTGTGTTCCATGCAATTTGTGATCCCCTAGCTCTTGAATTCACTGCATTTTGAGACTAAATCACTGCATGCAGGTGAAATATGCTATGTCTTTATGGGAGGATGTAATTTGTGCTCAGATCAGTTTTCACTAAGTAAAACATATTCTTTAAACCTGAAACATAATAGCCATCATTATATTTTCTCCAGTTGCTAAAGAGAAGCTGTAGTCACTGTGTGGGTAGACACCTACAAAGATCTGCCTTATTGCTATTCAATGTGCTTCCAATGAGAGGAAGTCAAGGAGTCTCACACATAAAATACACTCCAGGATGCCTGAATACAGCTGCGGCAGTATCAGCATGGAAAAAACAGCAAACATGTCCAATAACTGAACTGGGGCCTTCCCCCTCTGACTGTCTGCTCTCCTACTACAAAATCAATCACAATTTACACCTGGGCTTTAGCTTTGTAGGAGAGGAAATCATGTCGTTTTTCTGGGTTGCTATTGCATAGACTAGAGGGATTTGAAAACAAGCAGTTTTCAGTACAGAGCTTTACAAAGAGCACAACTACAGGGCAGGTAGAATCATAGAATCACCAGGTTGGAAGAGACCCATCGGATCATCGAGTCCAAGCACTCCTATCAAACACTAACCCATGTCCAATGTACTTGCTCACATTGCCTTTTCTAGGAAGGTGGTTGATTCACCTTCCCTGGAGGTGTTTAAGGCACAGGTGGAAAAGGTGCTGAGGGACATGATTTAGTGTTTGATAGGAATGGTTGGACTCAATGATCCGGTGGGTCTCTTCCAACCTGGTGATTCTATGGTTCTTTTTTCCCATTGGGAGGTACTTTTCTTTCCATACATGGCAGTGTGCTAACCACTCTCTTATCTTTCCTTTCAGCTGGAGCAGATTAAATAGCTAGCGCAATGTAAATAAGAAGGAGCTCTACCAACTACACTTACAATACTTGTTAATAAAGCACATATAACTTTGTTCTGCTACCAGTTGGAGTTGTCCACGTGTAACACTCCCTCCCCCAAAGTCTACATCTCCAAAGTTTCTGAAGTGAAGCAAGTTGAAGGTGAAAAACAAAAGGAAATTATTTACACCTGTAAAGTTTGTTTTTAAAGAGAAGGTTACAATACCCTTAAAGGGAATTGTATTACTGCAATGAAATGGGTCCAAAAGCACGGGTCAATAGTGTTTTTAAAGATGAGCATGTTAGTATCCCAGTTTGTACCAAAGAATGATTATTCTTGGTCATCCTATCTGATCTTTTTAGATAAAAACCTAATCGGGTACCAAAATGAACTCCTATGGCCTTGAATGTGTTCTATCTTGCAAGAGTGCATAGATCCCATTGATGATCTTTCTTGGTGTTGCTTCTTGATACCCTGGTACTTCTCAGACTCTGACATCTGTGCTGATGATGGCCTGTACATTACTAAGGTTGTACACATGTTTTTTCCTCAATAGTTCAAAATATCCTGATGAGAACTAATGAAGAGGCGAGATGGTGCACACTGAGTTAAGGAATGTAACCATAGCGCCAGACCACAACTGATGTTACTTACAGCCGTGGAGATTTATAGTGGCAACATCAAATCATAGAATCATAGAATCACCAGGTTGGAAGAGACCCACTGGATCATTGAGTCCAACCATACCTATCAAACACTAAACCATGTCCCTCAGCACCTCGTCCACCTGTCCCTTAAACTCCTCCAGGAAAGGTGACTCCACCACCTCCCTGAGCAGCCTCTGCCAGTGCCCAATGACCCTTTCTGTGAAGAATTTTTTCCTAATGTTCAGCCTGAACCTCTCCTTGTGGAGCTTGAGTCCATTCCCTCTTGTCCTGTCCCCTGTCACTACAGAGAAGAGGCCAGCACCCTCCTCTCCACAACCTCCTTTCAGGTAGTTGTAGAGAGCTAGGGAAGAGTTTCCTAGGGCCAAATATAGGGAAGAAATTTTTATGTTAAATTTCTTAAGCAATTCAAGGGTAGGGGTTTAGTAATGTCAGCTGGGAACACTATTGGTCAGATTAATTATCTTCTTTCTTCTATTTTTTTCCCGATTAGAACAGATTTTTGAAGATATGTTCTCCTAAAACTGGTAATCAAAATGAATTAAGTATTGGAAGTAAAATATTGGAAGAAAAACATTGTTGTCTCTGCTCCAGCACTAGTAGCTAAAACAAGGATTTCTGTGCATGTCAATGTCTGCCACTGATGAGAGGGGTGACAGCAATGTTGAAGGGGCAAAACTAGCTACTCAAATATTACATAAATGACTGACTATGCACAATCTTTGGTTAGTGGGATGAAACCTTGAATGGTTAATATTTTAGAATTTTCCCTTTTCCTAATACGAAGAAAATATGAAGTACACCCCCTTGCACAGCTCACAGAACTGTGAAAAGTCTGAAAGCTGATGCATCACCAAGAGGGACGATGTAAATTGGAAAGAACATTTCAAAGGGAAAACAATACTTACAAAGAGAAACAGAAAAATATGGTGGTGAATTGTTCGCACAAAGCTGAATTTCCAAGGAGAAAAAAAAGCAAATGGATACCAAGCAGATCAAAATGTTTTTCTTTTTAAGCTGACTGTCAGCACCCGCACTGGGCAACAGCAAATTCAATGAGTCAGTGAATTTTGAATTAAAGTGAGTATATTCTTAAATTGCAGTATATTTTGAAATTTCATTAAAATAGCAAAAACTTAAACTTTCAGCCCAGAGTACTCAGGTCTCTTTACCTGTTCTGAAAAGTCTTTATAAGACAATAAGGCAACATTTATAGTTATAGGTTGTAATTAATAGTTAACGGTTGTAATTATACAATATATGTATATGTATATGTATATGTATATGTATATGTATATGTATATGTATATGTATATGTATATGTATATGTATATGTATATGTAAATTATTGGAAAAACGAATCACTGGAAAACAGTTGCCAGTGGCTGAAACTGTCGCTGTAAAAATATCAGTGTGAGAAGAATTATGTATTCAGAAAGGGTGTATTACAGTGTGAGGGATATTAAAGTGTTCAACTGAAGAAAGACTATTAAGGGAAAGTGTGATTTGGATGACAGTTATAACCCATCAATCAATACCATAAGATCCTTAGACTGAACAGCTCTTTACATTGCAAGGTTTAGTTTTACAGGTGACATACAACTTGCCTTGATTACCAAAGTCTCTTGTAATTAAAATTCTCTGAGTTGGACTTCATCAAAGTGACAGTAGGCGTATAGTAAGAAGTGGTAAAGTCTGAAGGCAATTATTTGCTTATTGAGTATATAATACACTAAAACCAACACAAATCCTTGGGGAGATGACATTGTGAAATTGTCTACACCCTCATTTGAACAACAAAGCTCGTGAAGGGGCTGGAGAACAGGCCTTATGAGGAACGTCTGAGAGAGCTGGGGGTGTTTAGTCTGGAGAAGAGGAGGCTGAGGGGAGATCTCATTGCTCTCTACAACTACCTGAAAGGAGGTTGTGGAGAGGAGGGAGCTGGGCTCTACTCCCAAATGACAAGGGACAGGAGAAGAGGGAATGGCCTCGAGCTCTGCCAGGGAAGATTTAGGCTAGACATTAGGAAAAAAATTTTCCCAGAAAGCGTCATTGGGCACTGGCAGAGGCTCCCCAGGGAGGTGGTTGATTCACCTTCCCTGGAGGTGTTTAAAGTAAGGGTGGCTGAGGTCCTGAGGGACGTGGTTTAGTGTTTGATAGGAATGGTTGGACTCAATGATCTGGTGGGTCTCTTCCAACCTGGTGATTCCATGATTCTATAATTCTATGATTTCTCCCTGTATAAATGTCTGCAGAGCTATCTCGTTATCCTCATTCCAGTTGCTTTAAGAGCCCTAAGTGCAATAATGCTCATGTTAAAAAAACCAAAAATACACATGCAGAATACACCTCAAATAAAACCACCCACTGACAGCACGGCCATGGTTAAGCTCTTGGTATGCTGAGACAACTGCTGGGCAAGCTGACCAATAGTAGAGAGGAGGGAGCTGGCCTCTTCTCCCAAGTGACAGGGAACAGGAAAAGAGGGAATGGCCTCAAGCTGCGCCAGGGGAGATTTAGGCTGGATATTAGGAAAATATTTTTCACAGAAAGGGTCACTGGGCACTGGCAGAGGCTGTCCAGGTAGGTGGTTGATTCACCTTCCCTGGAGGGGTTTAAGGCACCAGTAGACAAGATGCTGAGGGACATGATTTAGTGTTTGATAGGAATGGTTGGACTCAGTGATCTGATGGGTCTCTTCCAACCTGGTTATTCTATGATTCTATGATTCTATTTCTGACTGACAGTATTTACTTTTGTCATGTCTATTATTTAAAGTCTCTGTAGTAGCCACACCATCTACTCTCATGCTGGAAACGGCATGCAGCAGAAAAAGGCCTTAGGTTCATCCTGACCTTAATAAGCACCATTAGAGCTAGCACACTTTTGTTATTGCAGGGTTTTTTTTCTTTGGACTACAGCAGTTTCTTATGCTGAGGGATTGTAATTCATGAGGATCTTTGAAGAATTCTGTACTTCCTTCATTTTTAATGAAAACGGTTACCTCCTGTTGTGTTGGCATAAACTAAGGGTTCTGATACAATCTCATTTGCATTATAATGGAGAGGGGGAAAGGCTGTTTTAACAATAAGCAAACATATCCAGTTCATGATTATTAGTTAGCTCCTGTTTTTCCCACTGAACAGGACAGAAATTACTTACATTTCTGTTTGCAAAGCTTATGCACACCTTTAAAAACTGACAATATGTGTAAGAATATCTTTCTAGAATGTTTTCGTGCTTGCTTATTGAAACTAAACTGCAAAAACTGAAGGATCCCTTTCAGGATCAAGCCTCATCTGCCGATCTCGAAGGCTGATATGCCAAGCAGAATCTCTGCAGCCTTGCTGGAAATTCTGTGTTTCATTCTTCTTGTGCTGAATGCTGTGAGTGGCACTGAAAAGCATCCCACTTTTTCAGTGGAAAGCAGATTTGAGTGAGGGGGCGGGACAGGAACTGCTTTTGAGGGATATTCCACTTGCAAAGTACAGCTCCTGAATGTCATCTTACACTTAGATTCACTGAAGCAGTCTGTTCAAAGCAGTGTGCAATCATGACCCTTAACTGTAACTCTGGATTGAAGTAATCCGTCCCCTTCTCTTAAGTTAATGAGCAGACCTACACTGATTTTAATGTCAGCTTAATCAGACCACAAGCTCTTCAGGGAAAGAAATTGAATTTTCTGTGTGCTTAGCCTGCTAAGTTCAGAGTTTTAATTCAGGATGATCAGAGTAATTACACATCCCCTCCCCATCCCCCACCCCGAAAACAGTTTTATTAAGTAGTGTGAAGAGTATTTTAATGATAACTTCTCTCATAAGGCTGCTGTTCATGTGAAATATTAGTTCAAAATAAAATACACCAAGCATCAACTAGTATTTATGGATACTTTACACGTCTCTCACTCATAGCACTGTCTATTAATGAAGGCTTCTGTATAATAATTTGCAGATGACACTAAGCTGGGTGGAAGTGTCGATCTGCTGGAGGGTAGGGAGGCTCTGCAAAGGGATCTGAAGAGGCTGGATCGCTGGGCTAAGTCCAACAGCATGAGGTTTAACATGGCCAAATGCCGGGTCCTGCACTTGGGGTACAACAACACTGTGCAGAGTTACAGAACAGGAGAAGTCTGGCTGGAAAACTGCCCTGAGGAGAAGGACCTGGGATGTTGGTTGACAGTCGACTGAACGTGAGCCAGCAGTGGCCCAGGTGGCCAAGAAGGCTGATGCATCCTGGCTTGTATCAGAAACGGTGTGACCAGCAGGTCTAGGGAGGTTATTCTCCCTCTGTACTCAGCACTGGTGAGGCTGCTCCTTGAATCCTGTGTTCATTTGTGGGCCCCTCACAACAAGAAGGATGTTGAGGCTCTGGAACGAGTCCAGAGAAGAGCAAGGAAGCTGGTGAAGGGGCTGGAGAAGAGGCCTTATGAGGAATGTCTGAGAGAGCTGGGGATGTTTATCCTGGAGAAGAGGAGGCTGAGGGGAGACCTCATTATTCTCTACAACTAGAGGAGCAGAGTGGAGGGAGCTGGGCTCTTCTCCCAAGTGGCAGGGGACACAACAAGAGGGAATGGCCTCAAGCTCCACCAGGGGAGATTTAGGCTGGACATCAGGAGGAAGTTTTTCCCAGAAAGGGTCATTGGGCACTGGTAGAGGCTGCCCAGGGAGGTGGTTGATTCACCTTCCCTGGAGGTGTTTAAGCGATGGGTAGATGAGGTGCTGAGGGACATGGTTTAGTGTTTGATAGGAACGATTGGACTTGATGATCCAGTGGGTCTCTTCCAACTTGGTAATTCTATGATTCTCTGATCAATAATAGAATAATATTTACCAACTTCACTTTCTTGCTTGTTTCCCTTCCAAACTACTAACTTAAGAGGAAAATTATTTTTGTGTTGTCAATTCCTCACTCTCTGTATCCACGTTTCAAATATTAGATCACAAAGTAAATAATTAATTCTGCTTTATCCAGTAATATTTAAAATTGCAGTGCATCATCACTACATGCTTATATTTCGGAAAAAAACCTCACTTTATGATTAGAACTTGCAACTTCTTTATGTGTTATGGAGTATTTTACAAGCACTCCTATTAACAATAGGAGATTAGTTGCAAACTTACCTACTCTATGAGGTGTCGGGATAGTTGAATTTGCCTTTTATACAATGATCTTTTTTATCAGGACCCTTTCGCACACGGCTGCTCTGCTCAAGAGAGCTGCTGAGCTAACAGGTCTATAAAAGTGATGTCTGTCCCAATCATTAGGAAAGTATCTAATATTGATGCACTGCCACCTGCCTCTTTCCACAGAAACTGTCACAGTCATCGCACTTCGAGGCTATCTGTGAGTTAAATCCTCAGCTTGCATGGTCCAATTCAATCTCTATCTTCTGCCGAGACTGGTAATTAACTTTTCAGTTATTATAACAAGCTTCATATTGAACTATTCTGAAAAGAGATGCAAATAGTAGATGTTGTGCTTTTCTGGAGCAAAAGAGATTTTCTTTTCATTTTATACATTCTGGGATTTTTTTTTTTTTTACTTGAGAAAAAGTGTAATTTACCTTTTGCTACTGAAAAAATTAGCCTCATTGAGTTAAAAACTCCAGCTATTTTCCTTCATTTTTCCTACCACTAAGTGAAAAGAAAAAGATTGTAATTAGGAAATAAATACAGATGATTTGGAAAAGAGTAATGTGCTAGCAATGACACCTCACAAAAAATTCATACACAACTGATGTACCCATTGGATATTTTGATGGAAAAGATCACTTTTATTTATTACCAAACTGCTTTCTGTCCAAGTCTATGAAATGGTTACGTTTGATCTCTGTACAGAATAAGATGAAAAGTTAGCGCTTGAATTGTGTAAACGTTGCCTATGCTTTCTAAGTGCATTAAATAAAGTTAACCATCCCCAAACACAATGCTTTCTCCATAGAATCATAGAATCACCAGGTTGGAAGAGACCCATGGGATCATCGAGTCCAACCATTCCTATCAAACACTAAGCCATGTCCCTCAGGACCTTGTCCATCCGTCCCTTAAACACCTCCAGGGAAGGGGAATCAACCACCTCCCTGGGCAGCCTCTGCCAGTGCCCAATGACCCTTTCTGTGACAAACTTTTTCCTAATGTCCAGCCTAAATCTCCCCTGGCGGAGCTTGAGGCCATTCCCTCTTGTCCTATCCCCTATCTCCATATTCCTCTCCTTTTTAATACTGAGTTCTCATGAAGAAAAATACACCATTGGTTAAAGTTTCTTATCCTAAGTGTCTGAGCCAAGTACCTCAAGGAGTTGAGACTGAAGTGAAACACTCACACGGTTACTCACCTTTGAGTTACCATATGTATTAGATGAGAGACCTTTCAGACTAATGAAATAGTGAAGAGGGCTCTTTAAGCCTTGTCAGAGCCCTGGCAGAGAGGCAATTAAGAAACCCAGCCATTGATCAAACCTCTCCATTACTGGGAAGGCTCATGCATATACAGTGGATTGCCCAGGAGTGACAAGAGAAAATTAAAAGTCGCATTCAGCCACTTATACTGTCAGGTGCTTAATTTTTCTGAGAATTATGCTTCATGCAGAGGACTTAAGGTTCCCCAGAAAAGCAATGATTGTCTGAAAGACAGCATCTTCTGGGACTCCTTAACCCTTTCAAGGCTGAATGAGCTGTAGGGATTTTATCTTTTGGAGGATGGAAAGAGGGTGCAAGATCTGAAAAGCAGATCCACAAGATTTCTGACCTTCTGTACTCCCAAAAGACATTTTGGAAGCTAAAAGAAGCTGTAATAGGCAAGATTTCATGTGGAAGATGCTGAACAGAGACAATTTGAGAGAGGAGGCAAAGACTTGAGCCCCAGGATGATAACTTCTCAAAACAGACATAGTATTACGTGAATAAAGGAGAAGGACTTCTCTTACATAACCTTGCATCAACTACACTAGGCAAGATATTTTTTCCCCTTCTGCATATGTACCTTTTTTATAATCATTTGTAACTGTACTGGTTTGGGATGAACAAATGCTTGTATTTGCCTTCTACCATTCTACCACAAATGAGCCTGAGTGGGATTTAATGTAACTGGAAGGGCACAACAAGGCTCACATAAAAAAAAAATCTATATACTGGGTTACCTCAATGAAACCATGAGTGCTTAGCACATGCTTCTGTTCTCAAAGGGAGCATTTCAGCTGTACCAGTCAGATAGAGGATTCACATCATAGACATAAGAAGAGAATCATGGCTAAATGTGAGGCTTGCAGGGAAAATGTCAGTATCGTTATTGGTTTCCACTGCATGGAAGACTGAAAAAATCTTTCGAAAAATAGAACAAAGCCACATGCTCCACAAGCTGCTCAATAACTTTGGAATGAAAACTATATAGGAGATAAGGCATAAGCATTTCATGAACCAGTAAGCCTACAATATCATCTTCCAGTGCAACAGGCTCTTTCCCAAAGCTTTACAAAGCATTGCTCTTCTATTCCCCAGGGGTTTTCTCCTTTTTGATCAGCAGAAAAATATGAATTCTAAAGACAGGAGATTTCGTGAAGTGAGAAGATGATGTTTCACTGAAAACCAAAATGGGAAAATTGCTGTATTTAGCTAACATTTAGACTTCATATTTATCTTTCTTATAAGAGCCCATAATGTAGAACTGATCTCCTGTCCTCTTACTCTGTCTGTACCTCTCTGAATGCATAGGCTTTAGTGTAGGTCTCTGATGATCAGAAACAAAATAAAAGGTTTTGTCTTTAACTCTTTGTTGATCTACAATAATTTATTTTAAAAGTCATCGTTATTCAAGTTTACGGTTATTTCTCTTAGTATGTATTGGTTATTATGTTTTTAATTATTTTATTATTAATAATAATTCATTTCTGTTGTTACAACATTGCTTGCAAGATCCTGCCAAGATTATATTTGCCTGTCATGAGAGTAGAGTCAAAAAACACAGTAAAGGCCATTGTGCTGAATTCAAACTAACCTAGGTAGACAAGCCAAATTAAGACACAAATGGGTGCAAAGACCAATGAAATTGCTTGTTTTAGTTCACAAATCCTGCCCGTGTCAGTGGCTGCAGAAAATCTGGATCTTATTGAAAAAAAACTGTCAGATATAACAGCTTATCTTTGAAAAAAATTTGGTTGAACGTCTGAAATCCACTGTTAGTGTCACCCAAATGTCACAAATCAAAGTCCTTCACAAAAGCTACTTGGGGAAAAATTAAAACCACAAGACAGCCTGTGTTCATCTGTTTTGTTTGTTTTATTAACTGTTTCTGCGCTCATTACTAGTTCGCTTAAGCCTAGTGACATCTGTCCACGGATCTTAGAAAAATGGTAATATTCTGTACAGAAATGAGCTTACAGAGAGTCAGATGTGAATCAGATGACTCTCTATAAGCAAATTTTCCCTAAGGGACACGGTCAGTGGTGAAAAGAAAGCACCACACGTTACATAATCCTTAAGTACTGGTTTGTGCCTCAAGTCAAGAGGAAGGCACCGTGGTACAATGTGGCTAGAGGATAATAAGAAACTTGAGTGAATACGCGTGGGCAGAGAACATGAGTCATTCTTCATAAATATAGAAAAAAATAATCAAGACAATTCATCTAAAGCTACATCTTCTCAAGCATCCACTTCTGACGTAGAAAACCTTACACGGCATTCAGCATACAGTGCAAATGGCTGAGTATTTTGTGTGAGCAAAGCAGAAAATGAAACCGAACAAGGCTTCAAAAAACTGTTTCTGCACTTTGTTTGGAATGCTGTTCAATGGGGATAGAGCAAAGACATGTCTCACCAAAAAGCAGTCAACACCTATCATCTCTGTATGTGGCTTGCACATCTATGAAGATGGAGAAGCACAAGGCATGGAGCTGCTATCAGTAATAAATAGCTCACTCCATTCTTTACTCTTTATGAATAGGAAAATACCATGTACTGCAGTCCTGTGTGCCTAATAGTCCACTAGCTGGCATCAGTTATTGAAAAATGTGGTGGATTTTCTCTATTAGGAGGAAGTTTTTCACACAAAGGTCCATTGGGCATTGGAACAGGCTGCCCAGGGAGGTGATTGATTCACCTTCCCTGGAGGTGTTTAAGGCACAGGTAGATAAGGTGCTGAGGGACATGGTTTAATGTTTGATAGGAATGGTTGGACTCGATGATCCGATGGGTCTCTTCCAACCTGGTAATTCTATGATTCTATGATTCTATTAAAATTCCAATACTACCATTACAGGAGTGGCAGGAAAAGTGAAGAAATAAATAACAAACAAGATCGATTACAGGGTTTAGTTTTTTAAAAGAAAGTTACTACACATAAATACTGCTTACTGCCTGGCATAAATCACCTGGTTTTAGTCTTCAAAGCAGAATAAAAAGAACAAAGTGGTTGGGGTTTTTTTAGGTATCAGTAATCATATCATATTTAGGTATCAATAACAATAAATAATTTTTTAGGTTATCAATAATCCAAATCTTTTTTTTTTTAATTCTATAGTCAGCATACTACTATTACTGAGTCTGGTCATGGCCAAGTGTGGCAAGTTACCAGTACTCCAGCCAAACCTTCTGGACTAGACTTGGGAACAAATTGGCACTCTGACTCTTTCACTTCAGGAAGATTTTCCAATATGTTGTTTTGAAGCATGTAATGAGTACAGTGAGAGTCACTATGCGCTCTGGTAATTTAAGAATTCCTCTTAGATGCATGATAATAAGTTCAGCCTTCTCCACCCTCAGGAGACTAGCTAACAATGAAACATTGGAAATTCAAAAAGTCGCCTCACTAATCCAACTACAATCACTGTAACATATTGTAAGTTTGCAGATGACACTGAGCTGTGTGGGAGTGTTGCTCTGCTTGAGGGTAGGAAGACTCAGTGGAGGGATCTGGACAGGCTAGATTGGTGGGCCAAGGCCAGTTGTATGACGCTCAAGAAGACTAGCAACACGAGCTATCAGTGTGCCCAGGTGGCCAAGAAGGCCAATAGCATCCTGGCTTATATCAGAAAGAGTGTAGCCAGCAGGCTAGAGAAGCGATTACCACCCTGTACTTGGCATTGGTGAGGCCACGTCATGAATACTGTGTTCTGTTTTGGGCCCTTCAGTACAAAAAAGACGTTGAGATGCTAGAGTGTCTGCAAAGAAGGGCAATGAAGCTGGTGAAGGGGCTGAAGCATGAATCTCACAAGGAGAAGCTGAAAGAACCGGAGTCGTTTAACCTGCAGAAAAAGAGACTGAGGGGAGACCTTATTGCCCTCTACAACTACCTGAAAGGAGGCTGTAGCAAGGTGGGTGATGGTCTCTTCTCCCAACTAACTAGTGACAGGATGAGAGGAAACAGCCTTGAGTTGCATTAGGGAAGGTTTAGGTTGGGTAGTACAAAAAATGTCGTTACTAAACGGGTGATTAAGCACTGGAACAGGGTGCCCAGAGAAGTAGTTGTGATGCCATTCCAGGAGGTATTTCAAAGACATGTAGGTGTGGCTCTTAGGGACATGGTTTAGTAGTGGACTTGAAGACGCTAGGTTAAGGGTTGGACTTCATGATCTTAAACAACTTTTCCAGTGTAAACAACGCATACAGCAGAGCATGGAAGAGGCAGAGTCAAAGAATTCTCATCCTATTTCAATCATTTACACATTTGCACCCTTCCTTGTAACATAATGACCTCAAGTTGTGCCAGGGGAGGTTCAGGCTAGATATTAGGAAAAAATTTTTCATGGAAAGGTTCATTGGGCACTGGCAGATGCTGCCCAGGGAGGTGGTTGATTCACCTTCCCTGGAGGGGTTTAAGGGACGGGTGGACAAGGTGCTGAGGGACATGGTTTAGTGTTTGATAGGAATGTTTGGACTCGATGATCCGGTGGTTCTTTTCCAACCTGGTGATTCTGTGATTCTATGATTCTATAGTATGATTGGTACACAAGTAAGTACTGTCAACTTGCTTTTGAAAAGAAGACTACTTGTGAGAACAAAAAGGTCATGTACTGGTCAAATCTCTTCTTTCTCTGGAAACTCATCCATGATTTAATATACCCCTTCTACCCCAAAAGATTCTTCTGCAACAGTAAAAGACATTATACTATTCCACCACATGCCACAGGTCCCACAGGTGCTCTGCCGCTCTCACTTTGCAGTGTATGTGCCCATCTCTTCAGTGAGGTTACCTACAGTTGAACATCTCCAGCAATGCAAATGGATTCTTGGTCTTGTTTACACTCATTCCTTTTGATGGTGAAGGAGCTGAAACAGTGAACTGACAGCAATGTCATGGTCAAATGTCATGGGGCACCACCAGTGATGGGTATATATTTTCTGAGGCTCTTCGTCCAGTTAAGACACAGAAAATGGGTCAGTACAAAACTCAGTTCTTCCCATCTGAAACATAATCACAACAATTTAGACTTCTAGTTTATTCCTGCCCATTTTCTACACCAAGGACCTTGCTTGCTTGTAATACTCTGAAACGCTGAAGGGGAAGGATGGAAAGAAAACATTGATGGCTGGTAAGGAAAGGAGCCTGAGTGATACACCACAGCAGATGATGTTCTGCCCCTCCTTTCTCAAACATGAAAAGCAAAATCTCTTCTAAATGCAAGGAATTAAACGATGCTAAAGTGAACACCATCCAGGCCTGTTAGCTGTCCTTTCCTTGAATAAAAGAGTATTAATCAGCAGAGGACATTTAATTCTTCCTCTAATGTTCTTTCGTTAACCAAGCATACTCCTGGTTCACATTAATGATATGCATCCCAAAATACTTGCTGGTAGTCGTAGTCACTCAGAGATGAGCAACATGAGCACAGAATATTAATAACTGTGTCATAAGCAGCTCTTTCCAAAGTACATCTAAATTAATGGATCTAAGAAATTATTTATT
Source organism: Coccyzus lansbergi (assembly GCA_033558105.1). Classification (NCBI taxonomy): domain Eukaryota; kingdom Metazoa; phylum Chordata; class Aves; order Cuculiformes; family Coccyzidae; genus Coccyzus; species Coccyzus lansbergi. The sequence continues at coordinate 199,384 of JAUMJK010000797.1, read as the reverse complement.
TTCTAATAAGAGTCATTAAGCATGAGATTGAATTTTAGCAACATCTGAAAAGGCATAACAGACTGTCAGTGGTTTCAAAGCCTCAGCTGCAGTTTGAGCAGTTGCTCTCTTGAGGTAAAGAAAAAAATATATAGAGAAACAGTTTTAGAGGTGGTTAAACTAAGAATTTTGAAGCAAGTTAATATTACAGGTAAAACTTATTAAAAAAAAACTTGTCTTGAGATTACTGATTAAAATACATTCAAAATTAACCTTGAGAAAATTAAACAAGTGAATGCATGGAGAAATAATGCCTTTGAGTGAAAGGACTTATGATCTAACTAGAAAAAAGAAAGACAAGAAATGGATGAAGCAAACAAGCAAATGAAATGTATTGAAAGGCAACTGCATTTATGGTATTCTGTGGACTGGAATCATTCATTATCCCAGAAGGGTTAAACCCTGTGCATTAAAATAGTGTTTAGCAACAGTGGAAACATGGAAATAGAAAGCTTAAGGAAGAGGGAACAAAGTCAGTAGCAGTCAGCAAAAACTGAATGAAAGAATAGCTGAATGTAGCAAAGTCTCTAGCTATTTTCTAATACCCTTTCTCGCTCCTATAGCTGACAGCTGTAAGTTGACACCCCACCTCCCCCACCCCACCCCCTGGCCCCCAAATGAGCAAATGTACTCTAAGTACCAGAAATTAAGCTTAGCACTTCAGAATATGCTGGATCCACTATCATCCCCTCTATTTTACTGCATTTTCTATTATCCAAGGAGTCCCGTGGAGGATGCTCACAAGTCTTTCCAAATAGGTGAGGTAGACTATCTTGATGAATCATAGAATCACCAGAATCATAGAACAACCAGATTGGAAGAGACCCATCGGATCATCAAGTCCAACCATTCCTATCAAACACTAAACCATGTCCCTCAGCACCTCATCCACCCGTCCCTTAAACCCCTCCAGGGAAGGTGAATCAACCACCTCCCTGGGCAGCCTATTCCAATGCCCAATGACTCTTTCTGTGAATAGAATCATAGAAAGTCTTGTTGCAACACTGATAATTACTTGACATACTAGTTTAGATGCACCAGGCTCTAAATATGGTAGGATTTACCAGTCATGTAAGTCTTTCAGTCCTTGCTGCCTGCATAAATAATCTTTTTTCTGAATCCAAAATTCAAACCTAGTCTTCAATATGCACAATATTAATTCACCTTCCCTGGAGGTGTTTAAGGCACAGGCAGATGAGGTCCTGAGGGACATGGTTTAGTGTTTGATAAGAATGGTTGGACTCGATGAGCCGATGGGTCTCTTCCAACCTGGTTGTTCTATGATTCTATGATTGTTCTATGAATATTTATCATCTGGGAGGAAGTTTCAAATTTTGAAAAACAGCATCTTTGTCCATATAAGTTTTTAAGGTTTTGAAAATTAGTAATAAAAAAACAAAGTAGCTTTTGTCCAGCTACAGAGCTAAGAGTTAAAAACTTGCCTATCTTATTTACTTACCAGTATTTAGAGGGACTCAAAAGATGACATTGTGCCTTTCCTGAACAAAGAGATTCACTGAACTGAATACTTCCATTTTTCAGTATTTTGGCTACACTACTACAAGAAAGAGTCATTGGGCACCAGCAGAGGCTGCCCAGGGAGGGGGTTGATTCACCTTCCCTGGAGAGGTTTAAGGGATGGGTGGACAAGGTGCTAAGGGACATGGGTTAGTGATTGATGGGAATGGTGGGACTCGATGATCCAGTGGGTCTCTTCCAACCTGGTTGTTCTATGATTCTATGAATATGGGGAGTGATTCTGTCTGGATTTCACCTTCAATTTTGCACTGAGGTATGTAGAGTCAGGCCAATGATACATAGTGATGAACAGATACAAGTTAATATTCTCAGGAGCAGTATAAGCTATTAATGTCGATACCCAACAATGCAAAATACCTATTCGAATTTGTGAGTATGAACAGTCTTCTAATGGAACAAATTCTGACTAAATCTAAAACTGTCATATGAGATAGTGCAGCTAGAAAACAGTCTAAAATCAGATCCAGAGATCCTGACTGTCATTTTTTACAACGTTAATTAACACATTGATCTTTCCTTCTGAACCCTTAAGGAAGCCCAGCTTCCTCCACCCACACAGAGGAAGAATCATTAATATGACTTAATCGCTAACAGAAGTGTGAGTCAGTGCATTCATTACTGTTAATGTCAGTCATTTCCCCAGAGCAGGAAACTAATAGATCCATAGCAAAAAGGTGGACCCTCTAGACGGAAGAGCCTGTAGACACAGAGGTTTTTTTTTCCCAACAGCTGATTTAATCCTGAATTATGAAGACAGTACCATTTTGTTACAATAATCTTTAGCAATTGCTTTGTGTCAGAGTTACATCTTAGGGAGACTGTAAGTTTTCCCTTAGGCATCTGTGTTCCATTAGCAAATGCAACTCCAAACGGTCTGGATAATTCCTTTGAAAGGTTGAGAAAACCTAGTTCGAGCAGGAAGGAAGAGAAACAAAAGTGGAAACCTCAAAGTCCCCGTGGTCTGTCAGGGAAGTACATTTGTGTTATGAATCTTGTGTTTCAAGATTAGAAGTGATTAGAAGTGATATTCTTCTACATCAGTACTACCGTTTTAAATATCTGCAATGGGCAATGTCATAAAACCAACCAGTTTGCAATGCTATCAAGCACTGCTGTTGTACTAGGTCTCTGAGTTCTCCTAGCACTCATTTACTGCCCTAAATTTTTTTTCCCAAGTGACAGGGGACAGGACAAGAGGGAATGACCTCAAGCTCCTCCAGGGGAGGTTTAGACTGAACATTAGTAAAAAATTTTTCACAGAAAAGGCCATTGGGCACTGGCAGAGGCTGCCCAGAGAGGTGGTTGAGTCACCATCCCTGGAGGCATTTAAAGGATGGGTGGATAAGGTCCTGAGGGACATGGTTTATTGACTGATGGGAATGGTTGGACTCGATGATTCAGTGGGTCTCTTCCAACATGGTGATTCTGTGAATCCTGTTTTTTTTTTTTAAATAACTATCTTTCTACCAAAGCTAGTTTATTAGCATTAAACAATTTCAGTAACTGAATATTTATGCAATTCTGCACCTTTTTCCTTTTTCTTTGCATTGAATGAATCTACTTGATTTATAGTAGCTACGATAACATACAAATAAGGGGAACTTTGCCTGCAAACTGATGACAAGTGTTCACGATGATGTCAGGTTGTCTGTCACAAGACTTTTAGTTTTGATCTATGTGAGGCTTACAACAATTATTGCTGTTGCATCTGAGTGGGAAAGTATATTATTAAAACTTAGAGTTAGGAAATGGCTTGGAAACTTAACAAGAACGAGAAGAACTAAACACCCTGGGAACCCCACTTGTCACTGGCCTCCAACTGCATTTAACTCCATTTCCCACCACTCTCTGGGCCCTCCAGCCAACCAGTTTTCTACCCAGGAGAGTGTGCGTCTGTCCAGGCCAGAGGCTGACAGTTTCTGTAGCAGGATGCTGTGAGAAACTGTGTCAAAGGCTTTACTGAAGTCCAGGAAGACCACATCCACAGCCTTTCCCTCATCCAGCAGCCGAGTCACTTTGTCATAGAAGGCAATCAGGTTAGTTTGGCAAGACCTGCCTTTTGTGAACCTGTGTTGACTGGGCCTGATCACCCGGTTCTCTTGTATGTGCTTCATGATAGCACTCAAGATCACCTTTCCCTGGCACTAATGAAAACTGGTTTGTCTCATCTTGAATACAGAAAGTATAGGCCTCCTTCTCTTACCTTATAGTTGTGGAGCAGAGGCATGAAAGAATTCAATATAGCCTGTAGCATTTAATGGACTCACTTAGTGAAGCTACGCGTCAATGAACAAGTACAGTGTGATTATATAAACTACCATATGATGTAACTAGCACACTGCATGTCCACAAGAAAAGCAGTCAAGATTCGTATGATCTTCTGCTGCAACTGCAGGCATGACTGTGACAGCTGCAAGAGCCTCTCATGACCACAGGTACCAGTCCCCTGTAAAAACTCCGAGGTTGCTACTTGCTTCTTCTGTCACCCCACCCCAATGTAGGGTTCTGCCTGCAGTATGTTGTACTTCAAGGCAGATAGGAGGAAGTTAGGAGGAAGTTTTTCACACAAAGGGTCATTGGGCATTGGAATAGGCTGCCCAGGGAGGTAGTTGATTCACCTTCTCTGGAGGTGTTTAAGGCACAGGCGGATGAGGTGCTGAGGGACATGGTTTAGTGTTTGATAGGAATGGTTGGACTTGATGATCTGGTGGGTCTCTTCCAACATGGTTGTTCTATGATTCTATATGACTGGAGATTATCCTTGTAGAGTTTTTCCCTTCTTTGTTAGTAATAGTAAGAAAGCTCCATGATATCCTTATCTCAGTCTCAGACAGCACAACTTGTCTAGCTTATGCCCTCTGAAGAACATATAACCTGTTGAAAAAACAAGGGATGGAAAGTTGTAGCCTAAAGGTTTCACGTTTTTAAAAAGAAGAACAATAATGACGTTTGTAGATGGACCTAAAAGAACAAGTTGCAGGTCTTTTGCATTTCATATTGTTATTGCAATGATGTTATCAGTTTTCACATGAGCCACCACAGTGCAAAAGCAGATGGATTTAAAATTGTTCTTCTAATTCTTCCAATGGAGACTTTTTAAGTTTGAGGGCATGGATTTGTTTTCACACTTGATTTTACTACATTAAGCTTTTAACCAGCATTTACATTTCATAGCATCATACGTATGGAAAAGACCTTTGAGATCTGTAATTTAGGTAAATAGTTCTGCTAAGCAATCCCTTTAAAGTTTTGCTCTGTCTCCATAACAATTTATTCTTGGGATATGGCATTTACATAAATCTAAGATTGTGTCAGAAGGAGCTGTCATCAGCGTAAGGAATAAGGTAACAAACATCAGCTGCACACACCTCATCCACCCAGGAGTTTTGATAGTGAAGATGCAAGCATTCAGGTTGGCTGTTAGTCTGTTTGTCTGGGCCAGAGCTACCTCTTACCCTTTAACCTGTGTTAAATTTAGGTTAAAACTTGTAGTCTGGAAGTGGAATGAAACTGCAACCTTCTTTTTAAGCATACAACCTATTTGATAGGCTCTTAGATTTTCTAAATCTGAAGTGCAGTTTCTCTTTATGTTTGACTATGAAAGAAAAGAAATCTTCTTATTCCACAAGACACTTTATAGTGCTGAAATAGGAGAGAAGATTACTAGAACCACAACCATGCACATCAAGGATAGCATCTACAAATTGGCTTTGTGACAGTTACAGTTTGAACTACATTAATGATATGCCATCAGTCTATGGCACAAAATTCACATTTTTGGGACCTTAGATCTAACATAATACAAAGCCAGATAAATAGAATTGACTTGTTCAAACAAGTGAAGTAGTACAGACCTTTTTTGCTCACAGGATAAATTTTTGCTTCGGTCAAAAATCAGAGAACAGCTACATACAGGTCAAATGATGTATCCTTAGAGCAGTATATTCACATTTTGTAGCAAGTACTCTACTATTTCATGTTCATCATCTGCATGTGACAACCTCTGAATTTACAAGGAAGAACTGTCCACACTTGAATTATGAGTGCAAAGAGACAGAATAGGATTTCTAGATTGAGTCTAATCAAACATCCAGGCCTGGTATATTCTAGAATTACATCTCAAATAAACTAACATTTTCTTCCACCAATCTTTTTCTGCTATTAGCATAGCAGATAAATTTCATTTAAATCAGCAGAACAGAAGCATGTTTAGACTTCTTGTTGTATTGCAGCTGCTTCATATATTCTCAGGTTTTAGCTGTTACATCTGATTAGAAAAGCATATCCTTGCTGACAAATAGCTCTAAAAAACTAACCAAAGAAATTAATGAAACAGTTTGCCTTCCCATATCTACTATTTATCTTCCCATTGAGTGTAGAATTTGTTCACTTCTAAATGTAAGGTCCAGGACTCTGAAACCTTCTTTGTTTTTAGATGAGGATAACACTCCTTTCACTAGAACTTTGCCAATCAGTGGCCTGGTCAGCATCCATTTTGCTTATAAAAGAATCATTAGAGAATTTAATAACAACACTTTTAGTTGGGCTGAGAGTATCAGAAAGTCCACATCGTTATGATACAGAGGGTGGTTGCAGTTGTGCTATCAGACTTCAGGTTATTTGAACTGTTTATGAAGAACTTTAACTACTTACTGTAGTACCGGCTTTTAGTATGCAACTTTACTCAGCAGTTTTATTCTACTTCAGTTTTCCTTTGATTTGTTGAACGTGTTCAACCTGCATTATTTTTGAAATGGTTGTCGATGATTTTCAAATTCCAGGCCAATTAATTTCTTGACTTGAGTAGATGGAGTTTCGCATCTAACTGCACATCTGTCACGCATTGACCTAAAGACTAATTTTCAAGGACTGTTATAATCGTCTGGTTTTACCTCCTTTATAAGATTCAGCCCATAGCTTTAGTTCCACCACTTAAACTAGTTAAATCCCCTCTAAATGTATTTCTAGAAGCCTGGCTTCAATGTATAAAGATTTAATAAAATGACTTATACTAGGTGTCAACTTACTTCTCTAATAGTTCAGATGACTTTTAAAATAATACATGTAGCGTTGGTGTAAAAGCAATCATTCATGATGTACAGCTGTTCTGCCAAGACAGAACTTTCTAAAGCTTTTTTATTATTGCCCTCTGGATACTCTGATGTAGCAGGATGTAGCAAGAGAATTAAACTGAACAGACTACCGAAACACCTGCTAATTAACTTTGTTTAACTTCCTCCAGCATCAGTCTAAAAGCAGGATACATTTTCAAATAATTAGGCGTATGAGACCTTTAAAATGTTGTTAACTGTTTCATTTTCTAGCTGCTCTGGATTAGCTGAAGGCTTTTTGAACCCTGTGCTCTGTGGTTTCCTTTCTGCATGCAAGAGGAATCTCATATTAACGTCACATTCCTAGCTCAGTTTAAAAGGAGGGATGCTGTACTTTGCAGAGCAACGGCACAAAAACCCCCCTGCACAGTAGTAACGTAAACCAAGAGATTGAACAGATTTCCTTCAACTCAGGGAAAACAGGCGGATCTATAATAAAAACAAACAGGCACTTCCCACCCCCCCTTTTCATACAGTATTAAGAAAGGAGCATGGCCAGCAGCGCTCCCTCTCTGCTACTCATTAAAGAATTTGTCTATTTATGATTATGATTCACTGATTCTGCCAAAACTGTCCTCTTATTTCACAGAAATCTAGGAAAAAATTAGTGTCTTTTGTAGATCATTACACAGGTTGGACTTTTACCTTTTCTGGGGGAATTGTGTGATGCAAGACAGCTGCTCTCTGGCTATACAGCTGCAGTCAATTCCCCTTGCAGAGAGAAAAACTGTCTCTAGATCCAAGAGAAATTATTTCCCTTCAGAATATTTCTGTTAGTATTAAGAAGCACCTGGTGAAAAGGGGGGGGAGGAGGGAGAGACCTTCAACAAAAAACTTGCAGGCAAGTAATACAAGAGTATTAGAGGCACATTTGCGAAGCAGGGAGAAAAGGTTTAGTAGGTCTGTGCCAACACTCAGACCTGGGTTGGTATTACTGACTTTGAGTACCGAAGTATCTGTTCTTTTAAACCTGTGGGAGGCTTTTAATGCCTCTTTATGAGTTTCCTGTATCTCTTTTAGAATTTATACTATCATTTGATAGGAATGGTTGGACTCAATGATCCGGTGGGTCTCTTCCAACCTGATGATTCTATGATTCTGTGATTCTATACTACTTCAATATGGCATTCAAAGTCCAGATCAACCTGGAATGCTACTCAGATTTAAAAGTCTAGAAATACGAAATAAGATTATTTTACTATTTATTTACCTGCTCTTGTTTTATCTTTTATTTCTACCTCCTTTTATTTTAGCTTTTACAGTAACAGAAGACCTCCCCTGCTTAACAAAATGCCATATTCAGTATGATTTCTTTTCTTAAACTCATTTGTGGGTGTGTTTTCTGTCTTGAAGCAAAAACTCAGTTTAGCTGTTGCACTAACAGTGGCTCCTTGACACTGATTACGACACTTTTTTTTTTTTAAATTTCTCAGAATCATAGAATCACCAGGTTGGAAGAGACCCGTCAGATCATCGAGTCCAACGATATAAAGGGAAGCTGAACTATGAATCCAGGCTAACACTGAACTTGAAAATGCAGCTCTAATTCATAGTAAAATGAAATTTATGCTCTTCCCACATTTATCCTAATTCACAGCTCACCTCACACAAACACATCACATTCAAATGGATCATACTCATACCAGTACTGTTTCACCCAGTCCCTGCTTCCCAGCTCTAGTGTGACTGCTCCAAATTTCAAGACTCCATTATTCTGACTCCATTCTTCTTCCAGGGGAATTTAATTTAGGTTTACTACTACTCCTCCAAAACCTTCCACACTCCTCTTGTTTAGGTAAAGAGAGCAAGAAGTTCTTCTGAGTTTTAATGCTTTATTATCTAAAGCAGACCAATGGGTAAGGTATTATAATAATATAGTCTCCAAGGTCGTGGAGCTTCTCATTGCCACCATCAGGATGAGCACTGTGTTCTAGTTCCTCTCTTTAATTAGGATGAGCCTGAGGTTCTTCCTGACCTTTATTTCATTGTAATAAAGTGATGTGAAAAGCAGTGACCTTGTATTTTCTGAAGGAAGGAAAAAGAAAAACCCAGAAAACCCCCAAGCCTAAATCCAAGGCTCTCATAATGTCTGGTAATTCTGGTAAAGTGTGCTAATACTAGGCCAGCACTTAAGCACATTATGAATAGATTACATTGACTCTCTTTGTATGCCCTAATGGCTAAGAGGCAGACAGATGAAGGTAGGCGGAGGATGAAAGGTAGCAAATGTCCTTGTGTAGACAATCAGCTGGGGAACAGTCAAATCCTGATCTCTGGGTACGTATTTTTGTTGCATTCAGAAAAGGGGCAATGTTGAATATCACTTCATTGCATGATGGACTGTTTCATTCTCTCCTCCTCAAGGTTAGTTACGCTTTTCCCTTCATTCCGCAGTCTGCTCTAAGGGCCATGTTGCTGAAATGCTGTCTCCTGTTGACAGAAGGATGCCTTGTAAGCTGGTCTAAATCACTGATTAATGCCTCTAAGGGTATTGACCACAGCCCACTAAAAGCAGACATGTAGTATCACAGGCTATGAATGCCACTGGCTCTATTGCTTTTCCTCTGAGCTTCTGCTATTTTTACTGTACTTTATAGCTGCTGGAGAGGTAGCTCTGCTGGATGATCTGCACCACTGTAACACTGAAACTGGATCATTTCCCTTTTAATTGGTTTGGTTTCATCATTATTTCATTGCCAACAGAACACTTCCTGCTCTGGCTCTCAGGTGCCAGGAATGATGGCCATGAAAGGAGGTGTGCACACTGCAAAAGGGAACTGGATGTAGGCACCACCCCTTAATTTAGCTCTCTTGTTTTGTTACCTTCTGAGTTGTGACTAGTATGCACAGAAAATTAAACAGTTTTTCTGTAGGGCTGTGAAAAACAATATTTCTATCAACCACTCTAATGGTAGGTAAGAATGATGTTTCACTAGTGGCTAGTGAGCATGATTCATCATCCTAGCATCAAGCATCCTGGCTTGTATCAGAAATGGTGTGACCAGCAGGTCCAGGGAGGTTATTCTCCCTCTGTACTCGGCACTGGTGAGGCCGCTCCTTGAATCCTGTGTTCAGTTCTGGGCCCCTCAGCACAAGAAGGATGTTGAGGCTCTGGAGCAAGTCCAGAGAAGAGCAATGAAGCTGGTGAAGGGGCTGGAGAACAGGCCTTATGAGGAACGGCTGAGAGAGCTGGGGGTGTTCAGCCTAGAGAAGAGGAGGCTGAGAGGAGACCTCATTGCTCCCTACAACTACCTGAAAGGAGGTTGTGGAGAGGAGGGATCTGGGTTCTTCTCCCAAGTGACAGGGGACAAGACAAGAGGGAATGGCCTCAAGCTCCACCAGGGGAGATTTAGGCTGGAGATTAGGAGGAATTTTTTCACGGAAAGGGTAATTGGGCATTGGAAGAGGCTGCCCAGGGAGGTGGTTGATTCACCTTCCCTGGAGGTGTTTAAGGGATGGGTAGATGAAGTGCTTAGGGACATGGTTTAGTGTTTGATAGGAATGGTTGGTCTCGATGATCCGGTAGGTCTCTTCCAACCTGGTGATTCTATGATTCTATGATCATCAGTGGCAACTCTAACGACTTGTAAAATTCACAGAAGAAAATTTAACAGTAGATTTGTGCATAACTGTGAATCCGTGTGTGTGTAACACAACTGATATTTCAGTGAGCAGTGCAGCTCTGCACAAAAGAACAGTACACGTTATTCCTAATGGTAACAACAATACTAAGGAAACAAGACAACTTAGATGTTACATTTTGGAAAACAGAGGAAATAAATAGGCATTAGCTTGTAAAAGGTCTTTTAATCTTCTGCTGCATGCCCACTTTTGCACTTAAACTGAATTGTCACATACTCATCTTTGCAAGCTTAGGGATAGCCAGAAAATTCCCTAGTAAAGAGTACTGAGCAGGTGGAAAACTCAATGATGGCTTTAAGCACTAGTGGAATATATATATGGAAACTACATTTGGTACACGCTGTAACTTTTGACATCTTCCTTTTCTTGTGGCATGTGTCCTCCTTGTTACAACTTGTGCTGTGCTGCATACCCATTGCTATTAATATAGAATTATAAAGAATGATTTTATGAAGACGTTGACCCCTGCTATTCCCAATGCAAGAGTTTTTCTTGTTCTCTTTGTCTGGTCCAGCACCATTCTCCTTCTCTACATCATTTCTCTATAGCAATAATGGCTTATCTGGACACACTAGTGAAAACAATTCTGGGACTGCACTGAGACTTACCCATAACAGATGAACACAGATGCCCTCTTTAATTAATAAAGGAACCTGTGAACTTTGGCGGGTTAGAAAGCACTAAAATATCAGGAACATGTCCTGCTGATTGATACTAATACCATCCTTTCCATATTCACGAGCTACCAGATTTCTCAGGCAGAAGAAACAGTGCAGCTGTATCACGCATGAGATTTGTTAGAGAAGCAGTGCAGGGACTGCTGCTGCAGTAGGAGCAATAACGAGGAGTTCATAGTATTCCAGTTCTTTTATTCTCCAGTATTGCTTAGACATGCTAAGAGACACTCTACTTATATCATGAGGATAATTTAGCAGCTGGTAGGGAGGATTTACCCTTTCATAAGGAAGAGGCTGAAAGTTCTCGGATAAAGAGTTCTGCATAAAAAACCCACTGTTATAGGGTGTGGGCCATATTGTGAGTGTTAGTTATGGCTGCTGAGTACCCAGAAATATTCAGTGTATATGCCTTCAGCATAGTCCAGGGAGACTTGCTTTTTCATTAGATAAAATTCTTTCTTTCCTGGGAGTGAAAGAGATACATAAAGCAGGTGCTGCAGATAAACTGTCTTGTAAACATTCTAGGAAAATCACTGGAAAATTATTTTTGTTGGAAGAGAAATTAATCATTGCAAATTTTCTCTCTCTCTGGTAAACGCACATGATCATTCTGCAGAGAAAAACCTACATGCATGTGCCATGTCAGATGCTGACTGATATTTCTTCTCATGAAATCTTGGAACTTGAATCTCCTTCTGTGACATCCATGAATGTGGGTAAGAGCCTTACAAGCCTCACTCGCTACTGAGAAGGTTATTCAAAGCAATATAAAAATAATGTTCATTATAGCTTAAATTATTTTTGTAAGGTATCAAAAACTTGATGACTTAAGTAAAAATATGAGGGCTGTTAAGTGATCATTTTAATGGAGTTTCCTCTCCAAAATAATACTTACTGTATTATTTTCTCATACAAGAAATAGAGTAATGTTAAGCAGAGAAACTGTTGGTATAGAATCACAGAATTACAAAATCACCAGGTCGGAAGAGACCCACTGGGTCATTGAGTCCAACCATTCCGACCAATCTCTAACCCATGTCCCTCAGTACCTCATCCACATATGCCTTAAACACCTCCAGGGAAGGTGAGTCAACCACCTCCCTGGGCAGCCTGTTCCAGTGCCCATTGACCTTTTCTGTGAAAAACTCCCCTGGTGGATCTTGAGACCATTCCCTCTTGTCCTGTCCCCTGTCACTTGGGAGAAGAGGCCACCTCCTTCCTCTCCACAACCTCCTTTCAGGTAGTTGTAGAGAGTAATCAGATGCTCAAAAGGCCTTTCTAAACTAAATCATAGAAAAGCCATTTCTAACACCACAGAGGTTTAAAAGAAATGGATAATTAATAAAGAAGAAATTCACTGGTACTTTTCTTTATTAAGGTGGTGATAAAAATAATGATCCTACCTCTAATAAATAATTTATACAAAACTCCTTCCAAAGTGCTGCACAGCTTTTTGATGTGTTCAAGGACATTCAACTAGGTAATAAAATGACTAAAACTTTTTATCAGGCTTTTTTTTTCACGCCTCTTTAGCATCTGACTAAAACATGCAGAAGAACTCTAAAAACTGTAGTAACAAGACAAATGAGCTGGCTCTGGAACTCTCTTTCTCCACTAGATCCACAAAGAAATTTAGTAAAATAAATCACTGTAAAAAAAGTCATTGTGAAAAGCATAGGCAGAAAGGATCATTTCTGATATCTTATCTGACCAAGAGGAGAAATAAAATAATAAAAGCAATTGAGAAAAAGCATTGATAAAATTGATAAAAGCAATTGAGAATTAAAATAATAAAAGCAATTGAGCAATGAAGCTGGTGAAGGGGCTGGAGAACAGGCTCTATGAGGAGCGTCTCAGAGAGCTGGGGGTGTTTAGCCTAGAGAAGAGGAGGTTGAGAGGAGAACTCATTACTCTCTACAACTACCTGAAAGGAGGTTGTGGAGAGGAGGGAGCTTGTCTGTTCTCCCCAGTGACAGGGGACTGGACAAGAGGGAATGGCCTCAAGCTCCGCCAGGGGAGATTTAGGCTGGAGATTAGGAGGAAGTTTTTCCCAGAAAAGGTCATTGGGCATTGGAATAGGTTGCCCAGGGAGGTGGTTGATTCACCTTCCCTGGAGGTGTTTAAGGGACGGGTGGATGAGGTCCTGAGGGACTTGGTTTAGTGTTTGATAGGAATGGTTGGACTCGATGATCCAATGGGTCTCTTCCAACCTGGTTGTTCTATGATTGTTCTATGAAAATAAGCTATATCTTAAATAGCATTAGATTAATAGGTAGTTACAGAATCGGTCTTTCTGCAAATCAGTCTCATAATGTCCTCTCCATAGGGAATGGAGATTAAAGAGGGGGCTCACAGTCACCAACTTTAAATGCAGCAGACTGATTCCTATAAGCTCTCTCTCCATCCTTCCTTTTCTTTGCTTTTGCAATTGCCATTTCTGTTGCCCTTGCTCCATGAAGAGCATTTTCATAACAGGCTCAATGAAGCTGTTTTAACTATAGTCGTCCAGCTCCACCCTGCAAGACCACCAGGGAAGTCAAATTAAAAGATTAAGAAACCCAGGTCAAGACAATTCCAGCAAGTTGAAGAACTCCTATTTGGAATGTATTGCCAAGAGTTTCCTGCTTGATAAAATATGCGAGTCTGTGTGTGCAGCCTTCTGGGAGCAGGTCTGCAAATTTCAGTAGTAGAAGACAGAGAAGAGTAGGGAAGACGCTTACTTAGATAATTCCGACTCAAGACCCGGCTAAGTTCAAATGGGACCACTTACTTGGATGTCAGCAGAACTTAAAAGAAATCAAGGTTCTAAAGTAAATAGACTCTCATATGTGTAATTAATAATTTCTCAATGGTTATATCTTATTCTTAAGCACCCACTTCAAAGATTATGAAAGTAAGTCAAGTAATTCTGTAAAAAGTATCCTTTCCAATTACCAAGTCCTCGAATCACTCACTAGCACACAAGTATATTAAGAGCTGTCACACAGATCAGGTGTGACGGGAAGGGAGCTGCAAATATTCTGGTTACAACCAATTAAAAATGTTTCAGGCATTATAGATCTGTTGTGTTTATAACTCCCTTTGGGTTCATCATTGGAATAAACAGATTTAGTTGGCAGAATCTAAAATCCTGTGTTGAATTTCTGGGCCTTTTTTGTGCTGAGCAAAATGTGCATGGAAATCCCATGAGCCCACTTAGGCAAGAAGCAGCAGCTTGCTCAAAAAATAAAAAAAAAAAGAAGAAATTGAGTACCTCTGTCTCACTTAAGTTATTATTTAAGATTAAAAAATGAAGACAAAACTTTCAGTAGGATAAGGAAGTCACCATGCAGAGATGTTCTAGGAGAAGGCTGCTTATGAAGAATCTCCAAGGAATTAACTCTTTGGAATCATAGTTTTCTCAAGTGGAACTGAAACACTAGGTCCCTTCCTACCCAAACTATTCTACAATTCTATGATTCTATGATTGATTCTATATTAAATAGCACTGGTCCCAGTATGGAACCCTGAGGGAGACCAGTTATCACAGATCTCCATCTGGACATTGAGCCATTACCCACTACTCCCTCAACGTAACTGTTAGGGTCCAAATATTTTGCTAAGACGATTAGGCAGAGTTGCTATCAACAAAAATGTTTATTACCTATTGTAAAAATAAATGCACATAAAAATTCATAGCTGATCGACCAGTGGTCGCCCCATGTCCAATTTGGAGTGAACCCCGAAATGAGAATTTGAGGGCTTCTTATAGAGGCCAAGCTTTTAGTTAAACAAAGACTTGAAAGACATGCAATCAATACAGGAATTTTACAAGCCAGATAGTAACATCGTGGTGTTAGCTCTTATCTTCAGAGAAGGATTTATGGTCATCCTGAGGGGAGATGTCTCTTGAAACTCCCCTTCATTCTTCTTGCCTTCCAGAGTCTGGGGCAGACAGGCCTTATCTCCAATCCGTACCAGGCCAGCAGCCCACTCTTGAAAATAAGCAAGAAAAATAAAAATGCTCTGACAGGGGAAACCTGTCCTTCCTTGAAAATAAGCAAGAAATAAAAAAAATGCTCTGACAGAAAGGGACCTGTCACAACATCTCTCCAATTTAGAGAGAAGGGTATTGCAGGGGACCATGTCAAAGGCTTTACAGATATCCAGATAGATTACATCCATTGCTTTTCCTACGTCCACTGCTGTGCTTACCACACCATAAAAGCCACTAGGTTGGTCTGGTAGGATGTGCCCCTGGTGAAGCCCTGCTGGCTGTCTCAAATCACCTCCTTGTGCTCCATCTTCTTTAGCACAGCTTCTAGAAGACACGGAGGTGAGGATGACAGGTTGGGTTCCCAGTTCTTTTCTACCCTTTTTAAAAACAGGCACAATGTTGCTCTTCTTCCAGTCACTAGGGACTTCTCTTGGCTGCCGTGACTTTTCAAATATCACGGAGAATTTTCTTTCCTAAAATTCAGCATCCTGACTATACTCCTCTCCTGTCTCATATCCCTCAGAACCTTGAACTCCACCAATGCATGATTGCTGCAGCCCAGCAATTCTTCAATATGACAGATGGACAAATTTAAAGTGCGGGTGGAATGAGGTACTGAGGGGCATGGTTTAGAGATTGGTGGGAATGGTTGGACTCAATGATCTGGGGGGGGTCCCTTCCAACCTGGTGATTCTATGATTCTATGATTCTGTTTCTTCGGAGGGGAATATATTGATTTTAAGATTATAAGAGTCCCATCGGAGGAGAAAAAGCAGCCTGCTGAGCAGCACAAGGGATCTGCATGAGCATATTAATAATGCAATTATCACAATGCAACAAACAAGACAGAGCAAGCAAAATAATTACCAAGATGAGAGCAAGCTGGAATTGGTATTTTGCAGTCATGACTGCTGCTGATATAATTCATGTTCATTGAAAAATACTTCAAACTGGGAACTGCAGAGGCAGTTTAGGTATGAGTCCCAAATGAAATTTAACCCTTTACAACCCAAACAAATGATGTAACGAGGATGAAAACCATCAAAATATCACCTCTGGACCAATTTTGCTCTCAGCTGGGTATTTGAAAGACAACTGGACTGGTAGTACCAAAAGGCAGCACCATTATGAAAAAGAACTAAGGCCAGAGGTCTTTGCAAAGTGCTATCGAAACCTCTGCACTCTTGAGTAATAATCACACTTGACCACAGCTCCTCAGTGAATTGTTACCACAGCAAATACTGATATTAAACATGCACATATCAAAGTTTACACACGCACTAATGTTTTGCCTGAGTGCATTAGAAAAAGCACGATAGTACTTTGTGGATTATTTTCATATTAGTGCTCATAGCTGTAAAATAAGACACAAAGGAGATGTAAACAATTTTTCAACAGCTTTCTCCTCCCTGAAAGGTGCAGGCTGGGACAGGAGGTTATAGTGAGGAGGGTAATGGCCTCTTCTCCCAAGTGACAGGAGACAGGACAAGAGGGAATGGCCTCAAGCTCCACCAGGAGAGGTTTAGGCTGGACATTAGGAAAAAAATTTTCATGGAAAGGGTCATTGGGCACTGGCAGAGGCTGCTCAGGGAGGTGGTTGATTCACCTTCCCTGAAGGTGTTTAAGGCACAGGTAGACAAGGTGCTGAGGTACATGGTTTAGTGCTTGACAGGAATGGTTTGGCTCGATGATCCACTGGGTCTCTTCCAACCTGGTTGTTCTATGATTATATGATTCTATGAAATTGAAGAAGTCTTCCAGTTTTACTTCTTGCTTGGGGAAATCTCACAATTTCTCCTCTTTAAAGCATAAGTAGTAATAGTTAACTGCAAGTCTTGGCTTCCAAATGTTTTCTGGTGATGGTTTTTCTAGTTTTGGGGGATTTTTTAGCAGTGCTTTCGCCTGAAAAAAATGATTACGCTTTATACACAAGAGACACACATTGCATAGCCGGATAAAATAAGCCACGTTAAAAATAACATTTGAATTTATGAAGTTGTGCTTGCATTGCTTACGGAAGTTTGTACTACTGATAATTCTGCATCATCCAGAGGGAGCTTTCCCTCAGTTATTCCTGAGCTGTCTTTAGAATGAGATGGATTTGCTGAGAAGGGCAGCCCAGGTCACCCACTGCTCTTTTGTATGGTACAGGGCACTGTAGCCAATTCAGATAAAGAGAACAGGAGTGCATGTTTTTGAAACTTAAGAGTCTTTACCTGAATTTAATTTGATATCTCTTAGGATGTATACAATTACATGAACATTTTTTTTTGACAGTGTGAAAATAAAAAACATCATGTATAAACCAGAAGCTGTTTGTCAGCAAAAATATAAGGTTCCTTGGGACAATGTAGAAGCAATAGAGTATGTTGAAAGTAAAGAAAAAAAAAAAAAAAAAAAAGCAGAGAGAGAAATCATAAAATCATAGAACAACCAGGTTGGAAGGAACCCATCGGATTCTCTAGTCCAACCATTCCTATCAAACACTAAACCATGTCCCTCAGCACCTCATCTACCCGTCCCTTAAACACCTCCAGGGAAGGGGAATCAACTACCTCCCTGGGCAGACTATTCCAATGCCCAATGACCCTCTGTGTGAAAAACTTCCTCCTAATCTCCAGGCTAAATCTCCCCTGGTGGAGCTTGAGGCCATTCCCTCTTGTCCTGTCCCCTGTCACTTGGGAGAAGAGGCCAGCTCCCTCCTCTCTACAACCTCCTTTCAGGTAGTTGGAGAGAGTAATGAGGTCTCCTCTCAGCAATGAAGCAAATGAAGAGCTAAACATAATTTTTTTATTTGAGGAAATTATACTTCTTCTTTTAGTGCTCCAATCACTTTACTAGAAGGTTTGTAAAACGCCTTCCACATGCTTTGGTACAGCCTTGCTGGAGCTAAGTAAGAAACTGAAAAGATGATTATTTTAATACATGCATTGAATATACATAGACAGCACTGAAGTGATTGCTCATAGCTATAAGAAATTAATCATTATTTGGTTTCAATATTTTGTAGTTATACTCCAGAAATAAATTTTCCTGGTAAAAAAAAAAAAAAAGGCACATCTCAAAAGTGGCTTTATTAATTTTCAGACATCACATTACAGGAGGCAAGTACACAGAGAGCAGGAAAACAGTCTGGAATCTATCCATGTAATGCTCTCTAATTATAACTTCTCTGTCATCTTTCCAATAGACGACATGTTTACAAGAAACTGTCACTGACTTTTGACGTATGTGAGAGCAATTGGGTTGAACAGTTTTTAACCTATTGGAACTTGAGAATGTTGTTCTATTTATGTTTTTACTTCTCGGTATGGTGCATACCTTCATTTGCTGTAGAGTTCTAACATGGGTGAGTAGTCTAGTTTTCCTTGGTAGTCAGCAGAGAGAGTTGACCTCTGGAGGCCGAGTCAGAGTACTTAAAATCAGCCTTGTCCGTTGTTTATTTGTGGAGCTTAGATTTTTTAGTGAAGGCACATAAATTAGGTCATTGCCAAGCATTTTAAAAAGCTGCATCATTAAAATTGCAACAGTGTATATTGATCTCATAAGTAAATGCAGACCTTGGTCAGAATTAGTTTTTACTCTTTTTTGGTCACAGTAAGCAAGTCAGCAAGAGCTTTTAAGCACCTCTTCTTGTTACCTTATTCTTAATGACCGATTCAGACAAAAGAAGTGGAACAAGTGACAGGACATAGGCTTGTACATACGAATGTGATTTATCAGAATACCCCCATTCATAGAATTTACCAGGAAACTCTTGTATTTACATCTTGAAAGTGCTTGTTTTACTAACCCATTTTCGTAGAATCATAGAATCACAGAATCGTAGAATAACCAGGTTGGAAGAGACCCACCGGATCATCCAGTCTAACCATTCCTATCAAAACTCCTATTTTATGTGTTAGATTGATTTACATGTCGTGAATATAATTCATATGTGTATATGTGAAGTTTTATGTGTATATGTGTAACGATATATAAAGAATGGCATCATTTGCTGCTGACTTTGCCCTTTGTTAAGGTCCAAAGGATGCCCTCATGGGTCAGTATTTGAATTCCTTCAGAAAGAAAGTCAACATGCTGTGAGAATTTGGCAGAACCATATGAAAGAGAGCTATACAAATTCCAAACTGTGTTCCTGAAATTATCAAATTTTGGGTTGGCACGAATTTTTAAAACTAATGTCATAAAAATGAAGAATTGCTTTATTAATAGAAAGATTACACAGGTGATGTCTAGCCTGGTGAGCAGCTACCAAGTAAGGTGAGTACTTACTGAAATTTTCTCTCAGTGATTGAATTCTGGGCAGGAGTCTTGGCAGAGGAGCTAGACCTCTGTCATTCATGGTTCCTCAGATTTATTTCTGAAAGGTTGTTTTTAGAATCATAGAATCATAGAATCACCAGGTTGGAAGAGACCCACCGGATGATCGAGTCCAACCATTCCTATCAAACACTAAACCATGTCACTCAGGACCTCGTCTACTCATCCCTTAAACCCCTCCAGGGAAGGTGTATCAACCACCTCCCTGGGCAGCCTGTGCCAGTGCCCAATGACCCTTTCTGTGAAAAACCCTTTCTATGTGTTTTTGCGTTATTTGATTTCATACTCTCCGTAATCTTATAATTATTTTTCTGTCAATTGGCTTAATACGATTTGAAACATTTCAGTTTCCTGAACTGAAAAAAATAAGGGGATACACAGAGAAACAGCTCTCCAACCACAAAATGCTAGTAAGGAAAATAACTAAATGAAAGCAGGAGTTCCCAAGTTTATGTAGAGAACTACAGAACTGATTTAACACATCATATTTAGATTCTTTATGTGTTCTCTACGATTCAAAGTGTTGCAATTGCTTTTTCTATAATCAAATTCTGAGAACCATGGACTAAGTGAAAGACAAATAAAAGTGGATGTTCTCAAAGAAGTAGTACTCCAGTCATCGTGATGAAATTCGTGGTGCTCCACGACACTGGGAGGACCCTACGTTATCTTTCCGCAGTGACTGCCTGCAATACACTGACCCAGAAGGTTCTTTCTAGACCTGAATTTCTTTATGTAGCTGATAAAAAATTAACATGAATCACTTTCAATTCTGTTCATTATCTAAGCATCTTTACAGTATTAGTACCATTCATGTGAAGGAAAGAGGGAAAATATTTGGTTTTTATTGAAAAAAACAGACCCACAGCTGCAGCTGGTTATTCGTTTTCAGAGAAGATGTAAGCCTGTTGCAAGCCTCTATGAGTCTAAAGTAAATATTATCTGGATTTATTGCAATATTTATAGTTTATGTAATTAATAAATCCCAATGTGAAAGGCCCTGACTTTTAATAACTCATTAAGTCAATCTAGCAATGCAAGAAGTTAAACATCATTATTTCTCACAGACTTGTATTTTTTTAGCATAGAATCCTAAGCAAATTTCAGGGATGATTAATAGGGGACTCAGGCAAGCACTGCTCAGTTCTGTTTCTCTTATAAATTCCCTTCTAAACTCTGCTGCAAATCTCTAAAATTACTCTTATGGAACTGCTTTTGTTACGGAAGACTAGAATGAACTAAGATAAGGAGGGAGCTGGCCTCTTCTCCCAAGGGACAGGGGACAGGACAAGAGGGAATGGCCTCAAGATCCACCAGGGGAGATTTAAGCTAGAGATTAGGAGGAAGTTTTTCACACAGAGGGTGACTGGACATTGGAATAGGCTGCCCAGGGAGGTGGTTGACTCACCTTCCCTGGAGGTGTTTAAGGCACAGGTAGATGAGGTGCTGAGGGACATGGTTTATTGTTTGATAGGAATGGTTGGACTTGATGATCCAGTGGGTCTCTTCCAACCTGGTTGTTCTATGATTCTATGATCTGATTTTTGCTATTTTTTACATGTCAAATAATACTGTCATCGACTAAATAAGGATGCAAGTTAGAAATTCTTTGTGCAAATAATTTTTTATTTTCCAAAATTCATTTCACTGTTTCTCATTAGTCTCAGTCAAAGAGGCACAGGGGCAGATAGGCTGCCAAGTGCAACACTCATTACCTCAGCAAAACCATTCAGGAGGGATATTCTGGCTAAGGAAATGTCAGCCATAAACAACTGCTGGTTAAGTGGCTGACTTAATACTTCTCCACAACAAGCACAACAACAAAACCTGCTGCAATTATTCTACTTAGTATAAAATGTGTCCACGTTTATCCTAAAGGACCTAACTGCAGCTCCAATTCAATAAATTGTTTAACCTATGATTCAGGCTACTTACTGCTTTAAAAAGATGATTTTCATCCTGCCTTCAGGCAAGAGTTGAATTTTGGCTGTGTAATGGGAGCAAGTAGCATGGCACAAGGGGAACCAGTCAGTCTTCTCCCAAGTGACAGGGGACAGGACGAGAGGGAATGGCCTCAAGCTCCACCAGGGGAGGTTCAGGTTGGACATTAGGAAAAAAATTTTCACAGAAAGGGTCATTGGGCATTGGAAGAGGCTGCCCAGGGAGGTGGTTGATTCACCTTCCCTGGAGGTGTCTAAGGGATGGGTGGACGAGGTGCTGAGTGACATGGTTTAGTGTTTGATAGGAATGGTTGGACTTGATGATCCGGTGGGTCTCTTTCAACCTGGTGATTCTATGATTCTATAATTCTATGAACCAAACAGTTAATACTGGGAACCCAAATTTCACAATAGACAAATTTCCAGCAGTTGTAAAACAGTTAACCCTTCAGTATGGTTGAGGCATGGAAGTACCCAGTGTGTACTCTGCAGCTTCAGCTGGAAGGCAGTCCCCAGGCTCATCCTGAGTGGAGAGAGAATGAGGCTACAGGAACAGGGCTCAGCTGGGAATTCGCTTCAAAAACACGCTCTTGATTAAAATTAATATGCTAATGCAGATACAACCTAAGTGAATCCCTGGGTTTTGTTTGTATTCAACCTTTCTTTATGTGTTTTCTACTTCCTTTGCTGCTGTCCTTAAAAAGAATCCAGGTAAGAATTATCAGGCGTAGATCTGTGGCTGTGCACCACCTATAACTCTAGGGCAAATTACCTTATCCAGTGTTGCATTCCCCTACAACACAGGTTGTTCTTTGCATATTATCCCTTATACAGTTTCTTATTTCATTTAATCTCTCTACTTTTCACTTCCAACACATTAACTCCTTATTGTCATTCAAGTGAATATTAGCCTTTACATTAAATGCAAGAGACAATCTATTGTGCATGGATTTTAACAATTCTGTAGGGACCCATACTGCTAATTCTGCTCAAGATAATGACTTTACGATCAGGCAGAGTTGAAAATAATTCTTTCTTGGTGTATGTGAGAGAAATTTAAAGTGGAAAATTTGAATCTAGATGTCACAGAGCAAAATATGGTTCTATAGTATGATGTGGAGGCTCTGGAGCGAGTCCAGAGAAGAGCAACGAAACTGGTAAAGGGGCTGGAGAACAGTCCTTCTGAGGAATGGCTGAGAGAGCTGGGGGTATTTAACCTGGAGAAGAGGAGGCTGAGAGGAGACCTCATTGCTCTCTACAACTACCTGAAAGGAGGTTGTGGAGAGCAGGGTAATGGCCTCTTCTCCCCAGTGACAGGGGACAGGACAGGAGGGAATGGCCTCAAGCTCTGCCAGGGGAGGTTCATGATGGACATAAGGAAAAAATTCTTCACAGAAAGGGTCATTGGGCACTGGCAGAAGCTGCCCAGGGAGGGGGTTGATTCCCCTTCCCTGGAGGTGTTTAAGGGATGGGTGGACGACGTCCTGAGGGACATGGTTTAGTGTTTGATAGGAATGGTTGGACTCGATGATCCAGTGGGTCTCTTCCAACCTGGTGATTCTATGATTCTATGATTCTACTGCTTTAAAATACATTTCAGTGTAGGAAAAGACATTAAGTGACTGCCTACTTTTATATCCATGGTGAAAAGTAGCAGATCTTCCCCCATGTTGATTAAAGATGATTAACCGAACTATGTCATTCTATCCTTCAAGTACTTTCACACTGGCCTAAACTTGAGAGTTCAGTACAATTTCGTTTTGCTTTATCCAGAAATTGACAAAATCCATTGTCTTAGATGACAATGCACAGAATTGGGAGATGGCCAAAGTAAGACACATTAATTGCAGGCTACTTCTTAGACAATTGATGTTAATTCTGATGAGCACTGTGAATAAAAATGCTTTGAAACTTTTATCTATTCTTTTTATTGTTCGTGATGGAAATGAATGATTCTAACACAAATTTTAGGGTCCAGTTTGGTATTTAATTCAGTAGCTTGGCATTGATTTGAAAGTAAGGTTTGACTCATTCCCTAAAACTATTTGAGACACTTCGGTTTGGTTAAGTTTTACATTAACTACAAGATTGTGATTATTTCCATGGTTCCTTGTATTTCTGCGCACTCCGTGTCTATAGGCCAGATGAAGGATCCAATATTAAGAGGGAATGCAGACATAACAATGCTGCTCTTGAACTAAAAGATATCTACTGCACTGTAGACCTGAGCTGTTCCTGACAGAAGTGAACTAAATACATAGTCGACAGGTAAAGCACAGTTTAGATTTTAATTAACTTCTATGATATTTCAACCGGTTGCTGATGTGGAAGCAGGTGGGTTCTCCAAATGGAAAAGATCTTGCTCTGAAAGCACATGGATTTGATCCTGATTGTGATGTTTTTAAGTAGCGTGAGGAATCCAAACTGCAGATGTCACTATGATTGCTTATGCCTCTTAGATCAGCTTGTCAAGCCTGTAACTTTGCAGCTTGCGGTGTGATTTCATCTGCTGCTGCTACAGATCTTACTCCTGCTTGCTCATACATACCTTAATCACACCAAATAAATAATGCCTGGAAAGTGTTTAATATCATTCTGTAATCAATAATTTTAAGTAGCTTCCCTTGTCTTCTCAGAGTTCTCGCTGCTTTTTCCTCAAATTTAATGTTGCCCCTGCAATCATAATCAATGATGCTTCTTTTCCAACATGGACATAATCTCCTTTAAATAATCAAAGAAAACCTTTATTTGAGAGAAGCAGAGTAACAATTTTACTTATGAATTAAAATAAATACTTACAGAAACAGATATTTACAGGAATACGTATAATAAAACAAGAACTTTTCTCAGGAGATGACAGCTCATTGCACTATATCTTTCTTGATCAACATGTCCTGAATTTGAGCAGAAAAATAGCAGCTGAAGTATTAAAATCAGTCACTACAAATATATCAGCTTTACAAGCCCTAAAACCACCATCCCTGTCTATTATTTTTAGGCTCTTTTTCTTAAAATGTGGAAACTGCAATAAACCAAATTTGCATTTGGCTCTGTTTCTAAGCAATTTGATGGAAAGTTTTCCCTTTGACTTCAATACTGTAGAATTAAATTACTTCTCTTTTTGCAGTACCGATGTCTTATTTATACAGTCAATACCTCCTGTGTAGACTTCACAAAGAAAGGTTCAAGGGGATTGATAAACTGGAGATCACTCCATTAAATGAAGTTCTGTTCATTTTCCCTGAAAATGACTTTTGAGGTGATATTTTTTTTCCTCACAGCAGTATTTTGTATTGGTTCCTGAGTTACAATTTAGCTTAATTTTTTTTCTATTGCCATTTCACATTTGTATTTGAAGATCTTAATGAAATGTTGCAAGAGCTGCATTATTTAAGGAATCTGCGTTGGACAAAAGTTGCAAATCAATCTAATGTTTCCCTATGTTGAAAGATTCTTAGGCAGTGGATGCAGTGATTTTCATCAGGGAGATGTTCCCTGGTCTCTCCTGCCTCTAATCATGTTTGATGCTCTGCTTTATTCTTTTTCCCTTTTTTTCTTCCTCTCTGGCATGTTGTAATGTCATATTCGAGGCAGACAACTGATGCTCACTGCTGAAAAAACTGACCTCAGCCCAAACTTTATCTGTGAAGTGCGATGTAGTTCTCTTGCTCTTCCGACCATGAGAGGCAACAAGTGCTCTTTAATCAATCTTCCCAAGCACGCAAGAACTTCAGTTCCAGTAGTTTAATCATAGAATCATAGAATCACCAGGTTGGAAGAGACCCACTCATTGAGTCCAACCATTCCCACCAATCTCTAAACCATGTCCCTCAGTATCTCGTCCACCCGTCCCTTGAACACCTCCAGGGAAGGCGAGTCAGCCACCTCCGTGGGCAGCCTGTTGCAGTGCCCAATGACCCTTTCTGGGAAAAATTTTTTCCTAATGTCTAGCCTGAACACCCCCTGGTGGAGCTTGAGGCCATTCCCTCTTGTCCTGTTCGCTGTCACTTGGGAGAAGAGCCCAGCTCCCTCCTCTCCACAACCTCCTTTCAGGTAGTTATAGAGAGCAATGTGGTCTCCTCTCAGGCTCCTCTTCTCCAGGATAAACACCTCCAGCTCTCTCAGTTGCTCCTCGTAAAACTTGTTCTCCAACCCATTCACTAGTTTTGTTGCTCTTCTCTGGACTCGCTCCAGAGCCTCAACATCCTTCTTGTGGTGAGGGGCCCACAACTGAACACAGGATTCAAGGAGCGGCCTCACCAGTGCTGAGTCCAGAGGGAGAATAACCTCCCTGGACCTGCTGATCACACCGTTTCTGATCCAACCCAAGATGCCACTGGCCTTCTTGGCCACCTGGGCCACTGCTGGCTCATGTTCAGTCACTGTCAACCAACACCCCCAGGTCCCTCTCCTCCTGGCAGTTTTCCAGCCAGGCTTCTCCCAGTCTGTAGCTCTGCATAGGGTTGTTGTGCCCCAAGTGCAGGACCCGGCATTTGGCCATGTTAAACCTCATCCCATTGGACTCTGCCCAGTGGTCCAGCCTGTTCAGATAGTTAGCTACATGCATAGGTATTTTCTGCATGACTATGAGTAGTAATCGAGTATTTGCTTTCCTTAAAAATATGAAGTAATTAGATATTGTTTGATTACAGACACTTACCAAAATGTCAGGATTCTCAACAGTAATTCAAAGTTAAAGGATACTTTTCTGGCTTAGGACAAATAAAAACCCCTGGAGTTTTCAGAACTGCTGACAAGAGGCACCTGTTTAGGAAATCAAACAACTGCATGTCTGAGTTGGAGTTCAAGGTTTCTGTTTTGATTAATAATTGACTCCCTTTCACTTTGTGGGAACAGATGAGGGAACTTATACTTTGTGCTCGCTTGGTTTTAAAGAAATGATAGCCCACAAGCATGAGCAGGGAACTGATACACAGTTTGCTTCCCCTGTTGCCATCAGATCCAGAAAGGAAAATCAGCTCTTGTGACTGGTTTGTGCATTAGGTATTCATAGGCCTCTGATCAGCAATGTATCCGAGAAGCTGAAAAACTCCCTGGGAATTTACTAATGGCAGAGGAAGAAAAAAATTCTCATTATCTCGTCTGTATAGCATTAAAAACTACCATGGAAAGAGCTGAGTCAACGTCTTTCAGACCTAATTTTTCAGCTGTAAGCCTTTTTCCAGGGACAGATGGTTTATTTTTCTGACTCACAGATATTCACAGTCAAAGCTGAAGAATCAATCCATCCTGCCCTGTTTAAGAAGGCAATACGATACATGACCTAGTATGATTATTATTTTGTAAACCACATCCTTCAGCCTTTGTAGTAAATGTAACGTGAATTTTAGTATTAATGTTGAGTAGATAGAATTTGCTAACTGCAGTAAACATGGGACTGTGTCATTCTCTTAATCAGAAAGATCAGATGAGTCTCCTGAGTATAGTTTGTAGGACAAGCAGAATAGCCAGAATATCCTTATGATGTCAGAATATTTTTTTAGAATGCAAGTATTTTATCACAAGCTGACTATGATTTCGTACCTGTGATTCTACAGTGGTATCAAGGGTAAGATGTCCGAGCAATGGGAATTGATGTTATCAAAGTGAGAGAAAGAAACTGTGCATTTTCATTTTATTTTATTGCAGGTGGATGAGGTACTGAGGGGCATGGTTTAGAGATTGGTGGGAACGGCTGGACTCGATGATCCGGTGGGTCTCTTCCAACCTGGTGATTCTATGATTCTATGACAAGAGAGTCTTATAGGTGATAATACTAGTATGTGAAATATGCTGTTTTTTCCACTTCGGTCCTCAGGTTTGAAGGTCTGGTCAAGAACAATGCAAACAAAGGGAATTCCTACTCTTTGCTCCTATTCTTTACTGAAAGTACAGAAACTTCAATCACAGAGAAAGCTCTTATCCCTTGTTTTCTGTGCTAATATGCCCTTCTACCCAACTGCATCTTGTCACATCATGAAACAACTTGTGAAGCAGAGAGTCTGTATCATAACACAAAGGAGGTTGAGCAAACAGAATCTCTATTTCTAGCAATTCTTGAGGCTTGTTTCAGTGCATTAGTCTTCACTCAGTACCAGCTATCGCTGAGAGAAATTGCCAAAGAGATGCTATCAGGCATGTAACACTGCATATATCACATCTTCACTGTACTTTTCAGAGGAAAAACTATAAACGTTCGATCAGATGTTGGAAACTGAGGATATGGTATTACATAAGGAAAAAATTTTTACCTCTGAGAGGACACATATATGATGCTGCTGATAAACTGCAGTCTTATTTCCCATAGTGTGCAATCATTATGAGTTTCACGGAGTCCACCTATTGAATCATAGAATCATAGAATCATAGAATAACCAGGTTGGAAGAGACCCACCGGATCATCGAGTCCAACTGTTCCTATTGAGTAGCAATTAAAATGCCAATATCTCCACTGATAAATCATTAAATGCTCTTGTGGGGTATTTTCACTGGATTAGCTATGACTGCAATTAAAACAATGCTTCACCTGATGTTAAATTGGATTATATTCAAATTCTTAAAGCAATTATCTCAAATATCAATTTTATTGCATGAGTTAGCGTGCAATTAAAAGATTAGGCAATGCCACATCCAGACTGCAATCCTAAGTGATTAAAAAAAGAAAAACCAACACATTTTTGTACAATTTCTCCATTTCATGATGGTACAGTTAGAAAGTTAAAAAAAATCTCATTTTTCCTTAAACATATTAAAAATTGATCAAGTAGAAAAACATGAGAAGGGCAGCATTAATGTTATGAGGCAGTGTTAAAAGTCAGCTGACTGGTAAATGAACTAATGTCCTTATACATGGGAATCGGGATTTGCTGTCAGTGACACTGCTGAAATCTTCTTTCTGAAATAGTGTAAGTTGACAATTATCTCAAGCAATCATCTCTCAAAAGGAACTATTTCCAGTTAAAATCCCACATTTCATCTGTTGCAATGAGAAAAGATCTAAGAAATTAATGGTAAATGACTCCCATCGAGATTTAGAGATGCAAGTCCTATTTTGCACATGCAAATCCTGACTTTTTTTTAAAACACTGGTGTCATACACTAACGAAAAGTTAAAATTTCATCTTCCAAGCCTGGTTTTTGTACTGAGTGCTTCCAAAATCCAAATTATGTTTCTCTTTCTTCTGGCAAACATTTCAATATTAGGACTCATTTAAAGTTGGTTACCCCAAAATGTATTTTAAATACATGTGGCTCCAGCAAAATGAAGCAGCCTCTGCTTCCTGTTCCAGTTGAAGAAGTTTGTAAGTTTCTTTCAGTAATTAACTTCTCATTTTAATGACTTTTCAGCAATCCCTAAAATACAAGGTAAAAAACCAAAGAACATTTTGGGGCAAGAATTTTAGGGCACAGTTTTACTTATATATTGCAGGATGTATTTGCCTTTTTCATAATAACATCATGTTGTTTACTCAGAATTCTTAAAATCCATTGTGATCTTGAGATCTTTCTCTCTTGTACTGCTGTACCACCTGGATGCGTGCAGATGCTATCCTGCCACAAAGGAAATCGTTACTGCCAGGTTTTCTCAGATCTTTTTGATTTCTAAGCCTGATATTGAATGTGTTGACAGCAGCACTGCCTGCAAAATTGCTGAGTCTAATCCTTATTCCACAATCCAGATAAATGCTGAAATTACTGAAAAGGACAAGGCTGAATTAAAACTTTTGCAGTTATCTCATTCGATTATATTAGTTGGTTTTGATGTGGAACCATTGATAAACTGGAAAACTATATTCAGAAAGATAGAATCTTAGAATCACCAGGTTGGAAGAGACCCACCGGACCATCGAGTCCAACCATTCCTATCAAACACTAAACCATGTCCCTCAGCGCCTCATCCACCCATCCCTTAAACACCTGCAGGGAAGGTGAATCAACCACCTCCCTGGACATCCTGTTCCAATGCCCAACGATCCTTTCTGTGAATTTTTTTTCCTAATGTCCAGCCTGAACCTTCCCTGGTGGAGCTTGAGGCTATTCCCTCTTGTCCTGTCCCCTGTCACTGAGGAGAAGAGGCCAGATGTTTTCTCTTACGTACATTGTAATTTCATTTATACATCTGTCCCACTTTAGTTTATCCTGTTGCCATTGTGACATCAAGAGGGTATTACCAGTACAAATAGAAGAAAAAGTATTTTTGAGTTTTCAACTCTAATGCTTTTGATTTCTTGTAGATGTTGAGTTAAAGACAGCCCTTAATGAGAAGTTAAGGCTACTCACCGATTTTGAAAAGGAAACACTTCTTCTACTGTGTTAATGAAACACTACTAATTATTTAATTTCAAAGAAAAATAATCTATAGATGTGATTTAAAGAAATGAGGACACATCATTTAATCTTCCTTGACCTCCTGCAGGATTTCACTCAGGAAACTCTTCGGTCACGCTGATTTCATTACTGTAATCAGTAGAAACATCAGTTTGCATAAAAGCGTCTTGTAAAGGAACAAAAATGCAAGATTAGCTTTCCTGGGTTTTATTTTTTTTAATACTATTTTTGCTCTGTCACTTTTCAACACAGTTCTCTCTCTACAGACTACCTCGGCTCCCTCTGGTGGTTCACTAACAACGACATTACTTAGGACCACATACAAAACCACAAAATAGAGACTATGATTTCATTAGCATTTCTTGCTTTCATAAATATTGTGTAATATGAATCTAAAAATATTTGAAAGCTGCATTAGGATTTTTTCCTGAGATTTTTTTTTTTGGTGTTTGTAAAATGAGAAATAGATGACACAACTAACCAGCAAGTTAATGTCCCATAATATCTCTGTTAAAGATCCCACAGAATATCTGAATATATACTTCTAGATAAGTGACATTTAAAATCTCTTTTTACTCAGGCAAAATTCTCTGATGCTCAGGATATATCATTCTGTCAGCTGAGGTCTTCTATCTCTCATGTGGAAGCATATTTTCTCTTGATCCCACAGACAATTTCTGGTTGAAAGTGCAGTAGATATGGCCCTATTTTGAGATGACAGCCAACCAGAGTTAGCATTACTACTTATTTTTAAAACTTTTTATTGTTAAAATGCCTGTATTTCACTTCCAAGAGCAACTAAGTATGGAGACAATGAAAAATATATGCTTCTTTACCATAATTCTACGTGATAAATACTTACATGATCATAGAATCATAGAATCACCAGGTTGGAAGGGACCCATTGGATCATTGAGTCCAACCATTCCTATCAAACACTAAACCATGTCCCTCAGGACCTCGTCCACCCGCACCTTAAACACCTCCAGGGAAGGTGACTCAACCACCTCCCTGGGCAGCCTATTCCAATGCCCAATCACCCTTTCTGTGAAAAACTTCCTCTTGAATGTGATGAATGTAATAGTGTAGAAACTTTCTGTTCTTGTTGTGTTTACACTTCTTATATTGCGTATGGAGCATGAGAAGGACATGTCTTAGACAGAAATATGTGAAAAAAAAAGAAAAAAGCTTTCACATTTGCCAGGTCTGAGCACAATTAAGGCACAGGAAAATGTCCAAGATTATTCTTTCCTATCTGCTCTGCAATTCTCATGTTTTCAAGACTTTTAATTAAATGTTTGTGCCAATTAATATTGTTAAGATGCCCTTCCTGCAGCTCATTACTGTAGGAAAAAAATACCCTCCAGAGAGTGTCATGACCATGTGGCTAGCTGCATATATCAAACCTCTTTATTAATTTGCACTTATATTTATACATCAATAGATACATATGTAAAATAGGGAAAGTTCTATTTACTCATACACATATGTATATTTGGCAACTACTTTATGGCAGCTGCTCTGAGAAGAAGCTGGTGAGCACAGTATCCTGCTGCTGACTGTACATTTATAAGAAATGCCAACGTGCCTGAGTTGATCAAATACTGAGAATGTGGTGCCTTGAAGACTCAAACATGGATCTGATGTTTGGTAAAGCATTCATAGAATTATAGAATCACCAGGTTGGAAAAGACCCATCAGATCATCGAGTCCAACCATTCCTTTCAAATACTAAACCATGTCCCTCAGCACCTTGTCCACCCATCCCTCAAACCCCTCCAGGGAAGGTGACTCAACCACCTCCCTGGGCAGAGTTTGAGGCCATTCCCTCTTGTCCTGTCTCCTGTCACTTGGGAGAAGAGCCCATATGTATATTACGTATATTACGTATATTATATATATGTGTATATATGTATATTATGTTTTGTAACATCGGTTATACATAGTTAATCATTCTCCTTTCTGGTTCCTGTTTGCTCTCTTCTGAGTTGCAGGGCAGCTAGATTAGGAACTCCTTCAGAAGAAACGTCTTTCATGGTGCTCTGTGTGTTCCTAGTGAGTCTTGAGAGATAAGGAAAGGAAAACAACCTCACCTATGTTTTCAGTAAACTTCAAATAAAGTCTGAGTAATAGCATCTCCCACCAACTCTCAGAACTACAAAAAGTGAAATCAGTCTAATGATCCAGACTCTGAATGAAGTCCTCTCCCAGAGCAAATTAAAGCACAGTACAGCTGTGCCTGAATCAATAAGCACCAACTTACGTAGCTCCCAAAATCAATAAAGAAGGAAAGTGTGGCTCAAATCAAGCTTAAGCTGTCTTCATCCACTGCAATAAAAAAGTTTCACTAACTACTTGTAAGTAAAACCAATCTCTGTTCTATGAGAAAAACTGCAAGAGCTGGAAAAAAAAACCCTCAAATCACAGAGAGATGATAGCAGCACTGAAAACTGCCTTCTTCAAGACCTTAGGTTACAATCTATGGCAACTATGGAATGATGTTTCTGTGATCAATTTTTCATTTTGCTTGGCACGCTTTAACATCCTTTCCTTGAACTCTAACACAATGTCATAATAGTAGTAAGGTGATGGGCAACATACGAACCTGTAGAAGAAAACAAATTTTTAGTTATCCCCGGAGCTTCATAAGTTAAATTAATTTTGACAGGTTACTTCACTAGAAGATAGGAAACATGACTTGTAAAGTAGTCAGGATCTGTTAGTATTTCTAGTAGTAATTGTAATGAAGGCTATTAAATTTGCTGTAAGCTTTTCTCTTCCTACCTCACTGTGTGACTACGACGATCTGCTGTATAAAATCAACAGAAATAGTCTACACAAAAAGCCTCTTCTCTCTAATACATCTGCACATAATTTGCATAGTTACAAAAGCACAGTTCTACCATTTTCCTAGAAACGAAATCTGTGCTTCTACAGCACAGATAAAAATGTTCCAGGATT
Organism: Coccyzus lansbergi; assembly: GCA_033558105.1. Taxonomy (NCBI): domain Eukaryota; kingdom Metazoa; phylum Chordata; class Aves; order Cuculiformes; family Coccyzidae; genus Coccyzus; species Coccyzus lansbergi. Next base: position 166,848 of record JAUMJK010000797.1, on the reverse strand, counting down.
CCAAGAGCAACCAAAATCACATAATTCGCATGCTTTTTGGACATAACATTTGCAGAAAAAAATGACAATCCCCTTGTATTTTCTCTTACATGGTTGTATTTGGAGGCCTCTCCAGGCTCCTCAGCAATGTGGACAAAGTGGATTTTTCTTCACTTGAATGGGGAACCCTGGGGTCAAGTAAAGGGCAGAATGTTACTGACACACAAGCCCTTTCTTAGCAGTGACAGAGACCCCAAGAAAGTCATTGCTCTCTGTAACTACCTGAGGGGAGGTTGTAGAGAGGAGGGAGCTGGGCTCTTCTCCCAAGTGCCAGGGGACAGGACAAGAGGGAATGGCCTCAAGCTCCACCAGGGGAGATTTAGGCTAGACATTAGGAAAATTTTTTTCACAGAAAGGGTCACTGGGCACTGGCAGAGGCTGCCCAGGGAGGTGGTTGATTCACCTTCCCTGGAGGTGTTTAAGGGACGGGTGGACAAGGTGCTGAGGGACATGGTTTAATGTTTGATAGGAATAGTTGGACTCGATGATCTGGTGGGTCTCTTCCAACCTGGTGATTCTATGATTATATGATTCTATGACATCTATGGCCATGACTTGGATGTCTGCTGCACTATCTTGAGTTTCATAAGACTTGCTCTGTTGTGCTTTATTGCATTCCAAGTGTTCTTCAAAATACTTTTGATTCTTTTATGTGCAGCAAAATCAGTTATCGACACTCTCAGTTTTAAATAAAACAGTTATGTTTTTATGCACAGGGAAGTTGTTTCTGCAAGCAACGCTAAAAAGCATCTTCTAGCGTAATTGTCACAAATCAAGCAACATGAAACAAGAAACCTTTTTCAGCAACGGTAAAGCAAGAGCATGTTTCTAGACTGTGGTGATTACCTTTTGTCATGTTTAAGGAGAAAATTGCTCTGCAGTGAATAAAGCGCAGGTAAATGTTTTCATATGTAACTTTTAAGTACTATGTTTAGAATAATAATTTAAAGCACTAAGTTGTAATACAAAATTAGTAAAATACTAAATTGCAATACAAAAAAGAGGTTGTAGAGAGGAGGGAACTGGGCTCTTCTCCCAAGTGACAGGGGACAGGACAAGAGGGAATGGCCTCAAGCTCCATCAGGTGAGATTTAGGCTAGAGATTAGGAGGAAGTTTTTCACACAGAGGGTCATTGGGCATTAAACACCTGGAGGTGTTTAAGGCACTGGTAGATGAGGTCCTGAGGGATGTGGTTTAGTGTTTGATAGGAATGGTTGGACTCGATGATCTGATGGGTCTCTTCCAACCTGGTTGCTCTATGATTCTGTGATTCTATGAAAATATGGATGGGATTTTGGAAACTATAATGGAAACTATAACTTCAAACTTAGTTCTCCACTCCTGTTTGCCTTAATTCTAAAGGCTGTTTTAGACCTGATATTTAAGAATGGGAATAGAGGTCTAAAAAAAAAAAAAAAATCAGCACAAACTCTGTGATGAAATGGCAATGGCTCTCAAACTAATAGAAGCAGATGTTCCCATCTTTCTAAATGTCAGCAAAGAGCAATAAACTTCAGTTTCTTAGTGACACCTCTGCTATGGAAATCTGAATATAGTGACAACCATGACCTCTGGGTCACATTATTCCCAAGATTCAAGTGAATCAGAGGTGGGTTATGAATCACGAACATTTTCATTCAGCTTTTGAATTATGTTTAAAGTTCATATCTGCCTTTTGAATGTAAATTTCTGCTCCACAAGCTGTTGTAAAGAAAAATAAGGCAGTTTGGTTGATGTGACTATTGAGTCTGATCTTGTTTCACAAGTGAGTAAAAAAGCCTATTTTCAGCCTTGTCTTTTATAATCCAAAGATGACCAAACCTAGAGAACATTTTTACAGCAAATAAAACTGGTCAATCTGCTAGGGACTGAGCTGTTAAAAGATTTCTGGAATTTTCTGGGGCACTCATATACTTTAACAGAGGTTCACTTTGAATTGTTTCTCTGTACTGACACTTAGGTGCAGTTTAGAGGCTTGAACATCTACTCCAGATTAATCTTTGCTATGGTAAAAAAAAAGGAAACATCAGAAAAATTTATTCAAGATTTTCATAGAATCATAGAACAACCAGGTTGGAAGGGACTCATCAGATCATCGAGTCCAATCATTCCTATCAAACACTAAACCATGTCCCTCAGCACCTCATCTACCTGTGCCTTAAACACCTCCAGGGAAGGTGACTCAACCACCTCTCTGGGCAGCCTGTTCCAGTGCCCAGTGACCCTTTTTGTGAATTTTTTTTCCCTAATGTCCAGCCTAAATCTCCCCTGGTGGAGCTTGAGGCCATTCCCTCTTGTCCTGTCCCCTGTCACTTTGGAAAATACCTCTAAGATCATTGAGTCCAAATGTAAACCTAACACTGCCAAGTCTACCACTAAACCATGTGCCTAAGCACAACATCTACACATCTTTTAAATATGTCCAGGGATGGTGACTCAACCAATTCCCTGGGCAGCCTGTTGCAGTACTTGACAACCCTTTCAGTGAGGTAATATTTCTTAGTATCCAATGTAAACCTCCCCATACACAACTTATGACAGAATCATAGAATTACCAGGTTGGAAAAGACCCACCGGATCATCGAGTCCAACCATTCCTATCAAACACTAAACCATGTCCCTCAGCACCTCGTCCACCCGTGCCTTAAACTTGAGGAACATTTCCACTCATGCTATCTTTGTTCCTCAGGAAAAGAGACTTACACCTGCTTCACTACAATCATCTGTCACATAGTTGTAGAGAGCAATAAGGTCTCCCCTCAGCTTCTGTTTCTCCAGACTAAACAGCCCCAGTTCCCTCAGTCACTCTTCACTGGTGTTGTACTCCATATGCATAATAGAAAAGAAAAGCTGAATTGCAAGACTGTCAACTAAGCATCTAAATAAACTAAGAAAGTTAATGTTTCCATCCAGATCATTAGTGTGATTTTCAGTTTGCTTTCCCTTAAAACTGATTTTGTGTCTGTACCCACTTTTTCTGCTCACATGACCGTAAAAACGTCTTTTGGGTTTTGGTCACCTTTCAGGCTACATTGCTCAAAACATCATACTTCTTAAGGAAACAGAACCACAAGTGATGAGGAGTAACACGACACTTCAGCTGGAGGGTTGTGATCGATGCAATCTTAGCATTGACTTCAGCAAGGCTGAGGTTGTACTCCTGACATTCTAGAGAAGAGTGTTGTCTTTCAACAAGACACAATTCAAAAGCAAAACATTAGTGTGATTAAAAAATATTCCTTGTACCGCACCATATGAAGGAATCCATGGTGGCAAACAGGCATTAGCAAATCTAAGGAGATCTGTAGAGACTTCTGTTCATTTTCACAACATACTCAGAGCACTTCTAAAAAGTCTGCAGCATCGGATATATTCTAGACATGTTTAACAATATCCCTTCACAAATTCCTTGCAAAAGTAGAGAGCAGTAGGTTTGCATGGTAATGAAACGTGTCATAGAATCATAGAACAACCAGGTTGGAAGAGACCCATCGGATCATCAAGTCCAACCATTCCTATCAAACACTAAACCATGTCCCTCAGCACCTTGATCCACCCGTCCCTTAAACACCTCCAGGGAAGGTGAATCAACCACCTCCCTGGGCAGCCTATTCCAATGCCCAATGACCCTCTGTGTGAAAAACTTCCTCCTAACGTCCAGCCTCAATCTCCCCTGGCGGAGCTTGAGGCCATTCCCTCTCATCCTGTTCCCTGTCACTTGGGAGAAGAGCCCAGCTCCCTCCTCTCCACAACCCCCTTTTGGGTAGTTATAGAGAGCAATGAGGTCTCCCCTCAGCCCCCTCTTCTCTAGGCTAAACCCCCCCCAGCTCTCTCAGCCGTTCCTCATAAGGCCTGTTCTCCAGCCCCTTCACCAGCTTTGTTGCTCTTCTCTGGACTCGCTCCAGAGCCTCAACATCCTTCTTGTGCTGAGGGGCCCACAACTGAACACAGGATTCAAGGAGCGATCTCACCAGTGCTGAGTCCAGAGGGAGAATAACCTCCTTGGACCTGCTGGTCACACCATTTCTGATACAAGCCAGATACATGTCAACATAAAGATAAGGTATGCGCATAAGAGAAAACCCCTGTAAGCCTTTTAGAAATCTTTACTTGCTTATGTTTTCTTGATATGTTTGTAAACTGAGTTACAACAAAGACAGAAAACAGTTCAATTCAAACAAAAGTTCCTCAGATCTACAGAAGCCAAATTGTGCTCTCTCTTCACCATGTTCCTTGCGACATTAGCAGACCAGATCGTGCGTCAATTTAATTAAAATCCAGACCTGCTGCGGTCCATAGCTCTCCGGTCAGCTGACGTACAGCTGCTGGGGAGGCAGCAAAAGGTAAAGTAGAAAAAAAAAATCCATCATATTATGGACAGTAAATTAAGCAAACAAAGGCTCATTGCCTTCAACAGCACTTGTGAGCAGCAAGGTCTCCACGGCTCCCGCAGGGAAAACGCTGCAAAGTGGCATTGGGCTCTTGAGTAAACAGGATGCTAGCTGAAAAACTAGAAAATAGATAAAAAAATAAATAAAAGCAAACCATGCCTCTGACGGCTTGTACCTTCACCTGTGTGCCCGACATGTGCTCTGTGTAAACAGAGGGAATTATAACCTTATTGCTCTCTACAACTACCTGACAGGAGGTTGTGGAGAGGAGGGAGCTGGGCTCTTCTTCTGAATGACAGGGGACAGGACAAGCCTCAAGCTCTGCCAGGGGAGGTTCAGGCTCAACATAAGGAAAAAAATTTTCACAGAAAGGGTCGTTGGGCACTGGCAGAGGTTGCCCAGGGAGGGGGTTGGCTCGCTTTCCCTGGAGGTGTTTAAGGTGCAGGTGGATGAGGGGCTGAGGGACATGGTTTAGTGTTTGATAGGAATGGTTGGACTCGATGATCCAGTGGGTTTCTTCCAGCCTGGTGATTCTATGATTCTCTGATAACAACCAGCATCCGAGGTCCTTAGAGACGAGCGATGAAATACAACCCTATCAGCTGTAGATCACCCACCTTCAATCTGAAAATAAACATTTAAGAACCCTCAGGGAAATCTGTTTTGTTCACGGGGTGTATGTGCGGGCGCGGTTTTTTTACATTCTGGAAGAAGTTTTGCCTTTCTCCGCTTCTGAAAATTTTTTCACAGAAAGGGTCATTGGGCACTGGCAGAGGCTGCCCAGGGAGGGGGTTGACTCGCTTTCCCTGGATGTGTTTAAGGTGCAGGTGGACAAGGTGCTGAGGGACATGGTTTGGAGATTGGTGGGAATGGTCGGACTCGATGATTTGGTGGGTCTCTTCCAACCTGGTTGTTCTATGATTCTATGATTCTAAATAGATAATTCATACATTACCAGAAAGCTTTGTGCTGGATAAAGTTCTGTAAACCATATAGAACCTGGTTTCAGCATCCTTAAGGACCAGCCGCAGGGGGGATGCGACTGAGCTGTGAGAGAGCTTCGTGACTTGGGAGGGCAAAGAAAGCATCCGGGATTTCATTTTCCTCTATTCGGTTAGGGAAGGAGGAACAGCTTCTCCCACTTTCTATTTTTTTTTAACCCTTAGAGGAGGTGAAAACGCCGAGCGCGGGGGCTGCTGAGCCCCAGGCTGGCTGCCGGCTACCTGTTGAGGTGTGTTTACGCAGGCGCTTGGTTATTCCTGCCTTTCCGAGGAGTTTATTTAAGCCCAGCCGGCCCTGCCGAGCATCCCTAGGAGCCGAGGCGAGAGGCGGCAAGAAGTTTTCCTCCTTGGGAACCGTCTCCTGCTCCGCTCCAGCACCACCCGGGGGCAGCTACGAGCTTAACCAGGGCGGGGAAATCCCTAAAGGATCAAGAAATCCTCCCCCTCCTCTCCCCCTTCTTCTTTTCCCCTCGGGAGGCATCATCCCCGCAGAACTCAGCATCCCGGAGCATCCCTAGGAGGCGGCTGGACCATCTCTTTCAGCATCCCAGGGGGACGGAGGGCTCCCTCCTCCTCTCCCTCCCTTCTCTCTGTCCGTTTGTCCGTCCCTCCCTCCACCGGGGAGCAGGATGGAGCCCCTCAACCGGTCCGGAGCCGGTGCAGAGCCTCCCCGCGGGATGCTCAACCTCTCCGGGCTCCCCGAAGCGGAGGGGAAGCCTTTCTTCGGCATCGGAGTGGAGAACTTCATCACCTTGGTGGTCTTCGGCTTGATCTTCGCCCTGGGGGTGCTGGGCAACTCGCTGGTGATCACGGTGCTGGCCAGGAGCAAGCCGGGCAAGCGGCGCAGCACCACCAACATCTTCATCCTCAACCTGAGCATCGCCGACCTGGCCTACCTGCTCTTCTGCATCCCCTTCCAGTCCACGGTCTACGTGCTGCCCACCTGGGTGCTGGGAGCCTTCATCTGCAAGTTCATCCACTACTTCTTCACCGTCTCCATGCTGGTGAGCATCTTCACGCTCTCGGCCATGTCCGTGGACCGCTACGTGGCCATCGTGCACTCCCGCCGCTCCTCGGCCGTGCGGGTCTCCCGCAACGCCCTGCTGGGCGTGGGGCTCATCTGGGCGCTCTCCTTCGCCGTGGCCTCCCCCGTGGCTCACCACCAGCGCCTCTTCCACCGCGACGCCAGCAACCAGACCTTCTGCTGGGAGCACTGGCCCAACCCGCGCCACAAGAAGGTCTACGTGGTCTGCATGTTCGTCTTCGGCTACCTGCTGCCGCTGCTGCTCATCTCCTTCTGCTACGCCAAGGTGGGGCAGAGGCGGGGAGCGAGGAAGGAGGTGGAAAAGGGATGGGGGGTGGTGGTGCAGGGTTGGTGTCCTCACACGGACCTCACTTCTCTGAGGTCTTTTTTATAAAAAAGTTTAAACAGAATAGGATGAGTTGAATACTGTGTCCCGTTGTGGGCCCCTCACCACAAGAAGGATGTTGAGGCTCTGGAGAGAGTCCAGAGAAGAGCAACAAGGCTGGTGAAGGGGCTGGAGAACAGGCCTTATGAGAAGCAGCTGAGAGAGCTGGGGGTGTTTAGCCTAGAGAAGAGGAGGCTGAGAGGAGACCTCATTACTCTCTACAACTACAGAAAGGGTTATTGGGCATTGGAACAGGCTGCCCGGGGAGGTGGTTGATTCACCTTCCCTGGAGGTGTTTAAGGGACGGGTGGACAAGGTCCTGAGGGACATGGTTTAGTGTTTGATAGGAATGGTTGGACTTGATGATCCAGTGGGTCTCTTCCGACCTGGTTATTCTCTGATTCTACGATTCTATGATTCCTTGATCTGTGAGCAATCTACGTGTGTATGGAGGGACATCGTGCTCTTGAGAAGCACAGGGCAGGGGTGAGTTTGTGGTGCAAAAGGAGAGGAGAGGTTTTATAATCAAGGGAAACCCACACACACACACGCATGTAGTCCACGTCCTGACCTTTCTGTGCCACACACACACGTATGTGTGTGTGTGGCACAGAAAGGTCAGGACGTGGACTACACAGGTTAGGACGTGGACTACACAGGGCAGGGAATTCTCCTATTTTCTTGCAGTGCTGCACGAGGAGTTTAACTCATATGACGTACGACACAGCAACAGGTTGTTCAGGCTTCAGATGAGGCACTGCACTTCTTAAAAACTTAGTGCACTTATAGATAATACAAACCCACAATTTTGATCTGCCTGGTGATGCCTGGTGCCCGTGAACCCTGTCCTGCCCCTCGTGAAGTGATTGGGACATTTACCTCTGAATTCAGGGGCAGATGGTGCTAGGGAGAAGTGCATAAGGACCAGGATAGGAAAAAGAAATAAGTAAATGTGCCTGAGTAGTGATACTTAAGGACTTCTGAACTGTCACATTTTGCTTTGAATGCTGATTGCAGCCTTCAGCGTAGGGTCCACTGCTTGCTGCCAGGCAGGATTTGGAGCATTGTCTGCTACCTGCTAAGTTAGGCAGAGATTTCCCTGTTTAAGTGCCAGCAACCTTCGGTAGCAGGATTTCTCCTCCGGCAGTAATTTACATTCGAGAGGATAGGGCTGCTCTTGCAAATAAGGACTGCTTCAGTGTCAAGAAGTCAGTTCTTTAATTGGAAAATAAAACAGATGTAATTAATTTATTCAGTTTGTTCAAATTTGGGTTGAATGTTTGTACAGAACTATGTGCCTGATGATGTTATAATTCGTAGAATGTGCTTTTAGTGTATAGTGAGCAGATGTGGTGGAAAAGATGCTTTTTTTCTCTGCGAAAGAAATAGAAAAATGTGGAAACTAGGGTAAGTGATGTGTGTATGGGGTTGTTTAGCCTGGAGAAGAGGAGGCTGAGAGGAGACCTCATTGCTCTCTACAACTACCTGAAAGGAGGTTGTGGAGAGGAGGGAGCTGGGCTCTTCTCCCAAGTGACAGGGGACAGGACAAGAGGGAATGGCCTCAAGCTCCGCCAGGGGAGATTTAGGCTGGACATTAGGAAAAAATTTTTCCCAGAAAGGGTGATTGGTCACTGGCAGAGGATGCCCTGGAGGTGTTTAACGTGTGGGTGGACGAGGTGCTGAGGGACATGGTTTAGTGTTTGATAGGAATGGTTGGACTCGATGATCTGCTGGGTCTCTTCCAACCTGGTTGTTCTATGATTCTATGAATTGATTTTATGTCCTGCTCAGGTTTATATGTGTTACATGAACTTGATTGTGATGTGCAAATTAAAGATAGAATCGCATCCAGTTCTGCTAAAACTGCATTATGCAGACCTCAAAGGAGCATCTTTTTGAAATTATTGTTTGTAGTGATGTAAGTCTGACCTGGCAAGTGGGAAAGAAATGCATGTTTTCATATTTGAGCTGAATTTTGTTTTCTGTAAGAGCATACACTGGTGAAAACATTTATGTTGGCGGATACCACTGAGCTGCGAGAGGGAAGAAATTTTGTAGAGCCATAAATCATCAGAGTTTGGAGAAACCATTACATATTTCAGGGAGACTGTTACCAAATGTGTGGAGAGGGAGTTTATTAGCTGTTAAGAATTCTTACTTGTGTTTTTCAAAGCCACAACATCTTCAATTTCAGCACAAAATACCAGCCTTGAAGTCTGATTATAGGACAGAAGATTGAAAGCAAGTCTTTCAAAGCCTTGCATGGCACAAGGGCAAGAAAAAAAAGAAATTTCCTTAAACAAAATATAGAATCATATAATCATAGAACAACCAGGTTGGAAGAAACCCATCGGATCATCGAGTCCAACCACTCCTATCAAACACTAAACCATGTCCCTCAGGACCTCATCTACCCGTCCCTTAAACACCTCCAGGAAGGAAGGCGAATCAGCCACCTCCCTGGGCAGCCTATTCCAATGCCCAATGACCTTTTCCGTGAAAAACTTCCTCCTAATCTCTAGCCTAAATCTCCCCTGGTGGAGCTTGAGGCCATTCCCTCTCCTCCTGTCTCCTGTCACCTGGGAGAAGAGCCCAGCTCCCTCCTCTCTATAATCTCCTTTCAGGTAGTTGTAAGAGAGTAATGAGGTCTCCTCTCAGCCCTCTCTTCTCTAGGCAAAATATAATATATCACAGTGTGTTGTTACGAAGTGCCACTACAAAAGCACATATTTCAATATCGGTATGGATATGTAGGGTTTGGTTGGTTTTTTTTTTGTTTTTTTTTTTAAGAAAAACCAAACAACACAACAACTCCCTGTGAAATACATACCTGGAACAAGGTGACAAAATCAAAGCCACTCCAAGTTGCAATTAAAATCTTGCGCTTAAATTATTGCCAAGGCTAGGGCTTCACCCTTGCTTGGTGATATGCTTTGAGCCTTTCTGTGTGATCCTGCTTGCCATGGTGTCATGCTGGAGGACTCAGGCTGAAGCAGTGATCTCTAGGAGGTGCTTCCATCGGTGTTGGTGAAGCTGAAAAATGAAACAACTTGTACAAGACTGTTTGAGGTGTTTGTACCCTGCAGCATCATGGTTCTTTCCTGCCCTCATCGAGAACTGCTGGCAAATCCCCAACTGCAATATTTTGGCATGTGGGGCAGAATGAGGAGGAATTACTGATGGTGGGAGTTGAAAATAAGAGCTAAAATTTTTGACTTTTTAAAGCCATTCCTACTCTCACAGGTCTCCTGCAGGGTGGTCACTGTGAGCTTTTACGGATGTCACTGAAGTGCTGTGAAGTACAAGTATTTTGGCCTCTCGATGCACTCAGTGTTAGGGGCTTGCTACTGGCTAATAGCCTTGGAAATATTGTAAAAATAAATGCATTAGTTTCTTATGTACTTCGCTGGTTTTCATGAACTGTGGATCATCTAAATAATACAATCTTCTGATACAGTAGATTAAGACAAAGGAGACTCATTTCTCTATTTGAATATCTTGCCTTTTCCAGACTCCTTTAAGGCACTTCTCTTTCTCTTATAAGTAATTTACTATTCAACATTCAGTTTGAAAGTCTCATTTTTTAAGTACTCTAATAGGGAGAAGAGTTTTTTCTCTCTCACTCTCTCATATTGTATTAGGGCAGATTGGTGTTTTTCCCGGTGGACAGCAAGACTGCTAGAACCTATGGAAGTGCTGAAATAGTGTGTGATGTTTGGAAACAGAGTCCTCCCACAAATCAGAACAGGAAATCTCACATCACGTGCTCTTATAGAAAATTTATGAAATCGTACTCTGTCGTGCGTGTACAGCTACCCAGTCCCTCTCTCCCACAAATACCTTTGGGTCAGTTCAAATCAAACTTGATAAAGGAGTGAAAAAAATCAGAAGGAATGATATTTCCCAAGTTTTGTGAAAACAAGAGTCAATGAAAAAGGCTAAGAGTCTCCATCTTCTCTTTTCTTTAAGGAGTCAGTTTACACTCAGCTGTTAAACACCAGAAAAGCCACAGGTGTTTAAGGGACGGGTGGATGAGGTGCTGAGGGACATAGTTTAGTGTTTGATAGGAATGGTTGGACTTGATGATCTGATGGGTCTCTTCCAACCTGGTGATTCTATGATTCTATGATTCACTCCTTGTAAGTCAGGCCTCCATCAACCAAACCTTTAGGTTAGACACGTAAAATCATTATCAAACTTTTCCTTTTATAGATATATGATGTGGATAGCTTTTCTTTTTTGAAAAAAACCCTATTTATTGCCTTAAGAATGTTTTCATTATTATATATTATATATTCTGAACATTCTGAATTCATGGAAGACTTGTATGATTTATAGACTTGGTTAAATTAAGCTATAAAAAGTAAGAGACTCAACATAAGCTACAAGTTTATATGGTCCTTCGCTTCAGATATTATATCTTAGATTTTGTTGAGCATTGAGGGAAAACTTCATTAAACTACAATGAAAAGAAAAAAATAAAGTGTATTACACATTAGCAACACACTATTAAACTAAAGAGGATAAAGGATCTGTTGTGACAATAGGAGGAACAACCCTACTTTAAAAAATGGATTGCAGGCATTGACACTTGAATTTAAATTAGGTTCATACTGTAAAATGTGGTTCAGAATGTAATGCCTGCATTAGGGTTCTCTTAAACAAGTAGTTCATTCATAATAGGTAATGACCTTGGGCAAGCTTTCCTGCTACGTGATTTTCAATGGCTTATACAAAAATGTACTCAGTGGAATGATTATATACAGCCAGATTATATGCAGCACTGTGCCCAGGCGGCCAAAAAGGCCAATGGCATCCTGGCTTTTATCAGAAATGGTGTGACCAGCAGGTCCAGGGAGGTTATTCTCCCTCTGGACTCAGCACTGGTGAGGCTGCTTCTTGAATCCTGTGTTCAGTTGTGGGCCCCTCACCGCAAGAAGGATATTGAGGCTCTGGAGCAAGTCCAGAGAAGAGCAACGAGGCTGGTGAGGGGTCTGGAGAACAGGCCCTATGAGAAGCAACTGAGAGAGCTGGGGGTGTTTAGCCTGGAGAAGAGGAGGCTGAGAGGAGACCTCATTACTCTCTACAAGTACCTGAAAGGAGGTTGTAGAGAGGAGGGATCTGGGCTCTTCTCCCAAGTGCCAGGGGACAGGACAAGAGGGAATGGCCTTAAGCTCCACCAGGAGAGATTTCGGATTTTTTTTTTCATGAAAAGGGTGATTGGGCCTTGGAATAGTCTGTCCAGGGAGGTGGTTGATTCAACTTCCCTGGAGGTGTTTAAGGGACGGGTAGACAAGGTGCTTAGGGACATGGTTTAGTGTTTGATAGGAATGGTTGGACTTGATGATCCGGTGGGTCTCTTCCAACCTGGTAATTCTATGATTCTATGATTCTATATTTTAAAGAATTACTTATGAATATTACATGGCAAGTATCAAATTATTTAGAAAAGTCATGCCTCATGTGGGATACATTTTAATATAAATCATGTTTGAGAAACTAGGCTTCTTTTGAAGATAAAATAATTCCAACATCCTGATTAAAATAACTAAACATCTGCCTGGAGAAAGTAAATTGTGCAGGTGATTCAGCATAACTCTGACTGAAAACACACACTTTTTAAGTTACATGCAGTAAAGGTCATTCTAAGCTAACAGACAATGGCATTTTTATGGCAGAGGAATGATCGCTAATTCCAGGTGCATGACAGGTTTCCATTTTTTTGCCCTGTTTATTTTTAGTATGTATTTGTTATGTAATTCCTCTGAATTCGTATTTGTTGATTCACACAGATGCAGATATGTAACTCCTTTGAATTTTATACTGTGCGCTTTTGAAATACGTAAACTGAATCAGCAACGTTTGTAAGCAACTCGCGCAGTGTCGGAGAACATATCTAAAATATATGAGTTTGAATTTTAGAAAATGATGAAATACAAGATGCAAATTAATCTTTTCAGGTTCTTAATCATCTGCATAAAAAGTTGAGAAACATGTCAAAGAAGTCAGAAGCGTCCAAGAAAAAGGTAGATTGCTTTTATTACCAATATCTATTTGTTTATATTTTCAGTTTTATGATTAAGCTGCTTTGGCTCTATATTGCTCATTGCAGGAGATGTAATGGGGGAAGTAACTGAAATGAAGCTCCTAATGATATATCCAGCACATCTCTGAAGTTATCCTGACTGGAATCTTTGCTGATGCGAGTTTGCCATTACAGCACATCAAACCATTACCCCAAATCCCCAGATTCTGAAGTTCAGAACATCTGAAATATAGATATGGAGAGACAACCTGTCTCTAATATTATAATGGGGGTTTTGCCTCACAGGTATTTTTTTCCTGAACTTGTAAATATTTTTTTTTAAATTATTGATTTTTTTAGCTAGCTGTATTTTTTAATGTTTTATGAAGAATTCCAAGGGTATTTGATGAGACTTTAAAATTAGCTTTATTGTGCTTCTTCATAGGAGTCTGAGAGACTTTTATTGATTCTGCAATTCTTCTACGAAATGGTGTTTTTTTCCTCTTCTGATCAAGATTTAAGTTCTAGACTAGTTACAAGTAGAATCATGAATGGTCTTTAAAGCAGAATATAAGCTCTGTGATTTTGAACAATATTTGAAAGACGTGTTTATGTATTGAATTTGTCAGCTAATATAAGACAGTTCTGATTTTTGTGCAGATTCGTCCGCAGTAATCACTTGACTAAAGTCTCAGTTTATAAGTGTGGAGTCAGAAAAAAACCCTGAGGCTATGGCTCTTCCTTTGATCTGATCACTATCACTATAAGGATATGCAGACTGTCTGTAATGTAAATGAGGTATACATGAGCTCAACAGAGGATAAGTAATCTATTCTATATATATTCTATATATATTATCTATATATAGATAAATTCTATTCTATAGATTCATGGTTGGACTCGATGATCCGATGGGTCTCTTCCAACCTGGTTGTTCTATGATTCTATGATTCTATATATTCTATTCTATAAATAATGCACTCTCTAGTTTTTGAAAAATATCCTAGTCAATAGATTTTAATTCCTAGAATTAAAAATATTATCCCCCAATTCTGTAAAAAAATTGACATATACATTTTTGCATTTAATGTCATCAAGGCCAAACGCTGTTTTCTGTACATTGCCATCTCTACTTTCATCTAAATTATTCTCAAACAGGAAATATCTGTGCGTTTTGATAGGATTGGTTGGACTCGATGATGCATTGGGTCTCTTCCAACCTGGTGATTCTATGATTCGATGGTTTCCTCTAAACACTGACTCTTAAAAATTGCAAGTAGAAATCAGATCTGACTAGGAACTAGCTTTCATAGCTTCAGGGAAAAGCGTTACAAATATACACAAGACTGCTTGGACTTATCAGGGTTCAGTGACCGAAGAGGAAAATAAAAAGCAGCCCAAAACTTTTTTTGCCTTTGAAAATAAGTTTCCGATCCTAAGGCCTAACTCATGTTTTTCAAAGCAACTCTGTTTTCCCTAGAGTGCTGTCTCTTTCTGGTTACTGTATCTTCATTCTTTTCCTTCTACTATTCAGTTAAGAATGCAATTCAGGGTTAATCATACCTTTCTAGCTATATTCAAAACTTAAAATCTTAAAATTAATTTGCTGTATGTGTGGAAAGAGCTTAATGAAAAATACGAATGTGTCTAAATGCTACTTTTTGTGCTTTTGGCCACAAAGCATCAGTATTATCATTATGGTTGGACTCGATGATCCGGTGGGTCTCTTCCAACCTGGTGATTCTATGATTCTATGTATTTCAGGTGGGTTTTATTTAATAATTAGACACCCTAAGAAATCTTCCTTTAGGTAAACGAGAGCTACCTTTTAGTGTAACTGTGATTGCGAAACATGGTGATGGTCTTGGAAAGATAAGCACTGAAGTTAGGCTTAGGAGGAATAACGGGAGAAAACAGATGTTGTGAGGTTTTCTAAGATAAAATTTGTTATTCTGCAGGTACGAAATGCCTTAAGTAAAATACTTACAAGAGACACATGGTCACCCTTTGCTTTCAGGTGCAACTATATAGCGTATTGAAAGTCAGTCATTTTCCTGGTGTAAGAATTCTTTAAAATTTTAAACAAATGGGACTAAAATGACTCGTTAGACTTAATTGTGCATATGGCATCTAGACAATCTGTTTTCAGTTGGAATATTAATACATTTAGGGGATCAGAGGATGAACTGCTCTGAAAACAGAAAAATCCTTGAGACTAAATAAATTCTATATACTTCAGATATAATGTCCATTGGTTTCTGATCTGAGACTTTGCTAACCTACAGCAGTAGCTGTTGTAAGTTATGCTGGCCTATTGCCACAGAAAGCAATCTTCTTTTTATTTAGATATTTTTATAATTTATTTAGATTTATTTTAATTCCCTAAGTTAGGTCATGTTGTGATGAGGTAGGTCAGTCTGAATTATTACCAAGCATTATTAAATTCAAGACGTATAAACCAAGTTCAATAAGATAATAAAAAGTCTAGATATACCCTGCAGCCACTGGGTTAGTTTTGCCTGTGAAGCAGAGCATAAGTCATCTGAAAAATTATATTTTAAATTGTTAATATAGTAAGTATAATGGTCCATAACATAATATGCTGTGGAATGAGTATTCGGCTATTGTGAGACTGATTTAGTTGAACGATATTTTTGTTAGAGGAGTAGATATTAATCAGTTGAGCAACAGCAAAGCACTAAACTGCTGTTTCTGAAGTAAGTGAAAGTTAAAGAAAGCATTGCCAAACTCCCCTGTGCCCTTGCAGAACACCTCCAGCACCTGCATGGTCTATATTGACTGATACTGTCGCTGTCTGGATGCATCTAATGAACTCGATGGCCCTTCCTCTCATAAATATTGAAAGTAGAGTCAGGAGGCAGCACTGAGGATATTTTGTGTTCCAATTTTTCAATTCACTGTTTGGTGGAGGGCTTTAATTTCCAAATTAGTTTTGGCAAGGTGCAATCAACAGAAATTTCAGACTCCTTACTTTCTACTTTTTTTCCACCCTAGTTGTATCCCCTGAAAGTTGTTGTGTGACTCCTCCTGTGGAAATGTTATGTTTAAAGGAGAGACTTTCAAAAAAGCCCCTTGTACCATTTACACACTTGAGCAAAGGGTCGACCTGACTGCTCTAAGCTCTTCCACTATCTCTCTTTGTGTATAATGATGATCCGGTGGGTCTCTTCCAACCTGGTTGTTCTATGATTCTATGATTCTATAATAAATCTCTCTTGAAGTAATGGTCAAAGATTCTTGTGCATCATAAGGAAATATAGATCACTAGATCTGGATGGGATTTCCCAAAGACCCATGTTATCATTATTTTAAAACAAGCTCAGAAAAAGCTAGACTTTTCTGCAGGGACTCAGTAACATAATTCTTTACCTTCCAGGAGAGCTGTACATTTGCCTTTTACTTTTTCAAGGCTAAGGTTTTCCTTGCAGTAGTCCTATGGAAAAGAAAGCCCATAGAGGAAATGGACTGGAATCAATAATAGATATTGAAGAGTGTGGAATAATTTCTCAGTATGCCTTCCCCATCCCCCCCCCTCCCCCAGTAGCGATTTTGAAGCAGATTTAGAGCTGATTCTTCAAGCACTCATCAGACATGTGTGTTTTCCTTTCCCTGTCTCAGACGGCGCAGACTGTGTTGGTGGTGGTGGTGGTTTTTGGCATCTCTTGGCTGCCACACCACGTGATTCATCTCTGGGCTGAATTCGGAGTTTTCCCACTGACTCAAGCCTCCTTTCTCTTCAGAGTAACTGCACACTGCCTGGCTTACAGCAATTCTTCTGTGAACCCAATTATATACGCGTTTCTCTCTGAAAATTTCAGGAAGGCCTACAAGCAAGTCTTCAAATGTGAGATAGGCAATGAATCACCTCTCAACGATGCTAAGGAAAATAAAAGTCGGATAGAAACACCACCATCTACCAACTGTACACACGTGTGAACTTTGAAAAGACCTGTAGGCTTGTGCGAACTGAACATTTAGAAGACAAAGCACAATGAGCTTTTTTTTCTGAGTTTATCTTGGTAAAGCTAATTGGTATTTGATGTACGGATGTTGCACGTGGAGCAAAAGTTTGTGAAACTGGTAGGAAAGAAAACTGGGTGGATCCTTTGCAGCTTAGAAAGACGCATCTTCACTTGAAGCTCTTGGACCTTTAAAAGATACTTGAGAAAAAAAGTGTTAGAGATTATATGTCTATATTCTTACTCTGTAAGCATACAATGTGTAAATATTCAAATAAACAAGAAGGAAATGTTGATATGGACAAGTAGCTCTTTGACATCTTACTCCATTCAACTGAAGAGATGACTATTTTTTCTGCCTTACAGATAATAAATACTGTAGTACTACGATTTCAGAGAGGAAATGTTCTGTTCTCTCTTCAGATTGTTTTGACAATGCCTTTTTGACTGTTTAAAGTAAAGATGGGCTCGGATTCAGAACTGAACAACTTGAAGCAGTTGCTTTAGAGGGGAAATGCTAATTTTATCTGTTTAGCTGTCTTTTTAATGTAACGCACAGAGTAATGATGGACTTCTTTCCATTTCATACGCCTGCCTCACTGTATACACAGAACCTTGTGTTCACTGTATAAGGTTTTGTTTATGGCCCTATGTGTAGCTGTACCAAAACGACAATTTGTATCTACCGGAGGGAAGCTTTTCTCCGCGTTCTGCATGTATGTGTGTGTTTTGTTAATTTTATAGATCTCGAGATGGATATGCAGTTTTAAATGTGCAATATGTACATATGTTTTGTGTTCCCTGAAGCCACTCTGGGAAATGCGTGAGCATTTAAAAAGAGCATTCCCTTAGAAGCTGCAGGAGGGGCTTGATATTGTGTAGCTCTAATTTGGAAAATATTTAGAAGGATGCATTTAAATCGATACAAAGTGTATCAGGTAAATGGTCCAATTCTGCAAGTTCTTTAATAAGATGAGTGCTTTCAATGATTTTATAAAAGTACTTAGTATATCTTTAAGTGGTAAACCACTAATGAAAAAATGGCAGGTCACTCAGTCCTTTGAGAACATTATTGTTAGCTGGAGTAAGACAAGCTTTTACCTTTTTTTATTAATGCCCCATAGACTCATAGAATAAATTAAGATGAAGGAACCTCCAGACACCCTCTCAAAGCAGGGCTGCCCTCAGAGTTGTATCGCTTCCTTGTCTAAGCAAGTGTTGTAAATTTTTGAGGACAGTGATTTAACAATTTCTGAGGCTCGACCTGTGCCAGTGCCTGATCACCCTCGCTACAATATTTTTTCTTACCCTCACTTGAGATTTCCTTGATGTGACTGTATACTAAAGTCTTCTTTCTAATTAGTATGAAATTTAAGATGGCTATTAATTTTCCCTCCACTGTTTTTCACTGAAACAGTGCATCACGTTCAGTCTATCCTCACTTGTTGTGCTTCAGCTCCCTGGCTGCATTTGTGACCTTCCTTCCATCCCTCATGAACTGGGGTGTTCAAAACGGAACAATCTGTTCCAGATGTGACCCTCGTGAGCACTGAGTAGATTAACTGCTTCCCTTGACCCATTGGCCGATTCTTGCTAATACAGACCAGTAGCACAGTAATTTATTGCTGCAAGGATACAATGCTGACTCATATGTAATTTCTGCTTTACAAGCACTTGTGTCCTTTTCTGCAGAATTGCACTGAGTCACAGCCTGAGTTTCAGGACCTTGTTTTTGGTTTCGTTGATAACTATCACTTCATTCTTCCAGCTTATCAAGGACCCTCTGAAAGGTAACCCTGCTCTTCAGCACGTCCAGCACTCCCCTGGGTTTGGTATCATGTACTGAGAGAGTCCTGCACCTTTGTCTGGGTCTGAGATGACTGAATATGAGCCAGCAGCAGCCCAGGTGGCCAAAAAGGCCAATGGCACCTTGGCTTGGATCAGAAACGGTGTGACCAGCAGGTCCAGGGAGGTTATTCTCCCTCTGGACTCAGCACTGGTGAGACTGCTTCTTGAATCCTGTGTTCAGTTCTGGGTCCCTCAGCACAAGAAGGATGTTGAGGTTCTGGAGCGAGTCCAGAGAAGAGCAACGAAGCTGGTGAAGGGGTTGGAGAACAGGCCTCATGAGGAGTGGCTGAGAGAGCTGGGGGTGTTTATCCTGGAGAAGAGGAGGCTGAGAGGAGACCTCATTACTCTCTACAACTACCTGAAAGGGGGTTGTAGAGAGGAGGGAGCTGGGCTCTTCTCCCAAGTGACAGGATAAGAGGGAATGGCCTCAAGCTCTGTCAGGGGAGGTTCAGGCTCGACATAAGGAAAAAATGTCTGAGAGTGCTGGAACCACATTGTCTATGGAGGTTTTACATGAAAACATCTATGTTTGTGCGTCAGTATTGTCAAGTTGAAATCAGTAAAATAATACCGAAGAAATGCTATTGCATGCATGCCCTTTGTGTCCATTCTTTCATATGAAGAGGCAGTTTGATGGTATTGCTGGGAACAGAAAATTGAATGAAACCTTATTTGGAGGAGAAGGAAATCTGTGCAGGAAATCATTTTCTAGGCTAGGATTGATGTTAGGAAACAGCCTAGAATAATGTTGATGTTCCTTTGAGTTTTCAGATCATCATCACCCACTACACACTCAAATTATTAATCTGCTATTAGGCTTCAGCTGAATTTATAATCTATTACAAAATTCTACAGCTTTGAAAATTATACTTCTTTTCCTTTTAAAATTTTTCTTGTGATTTTACTACTGTGAATCAAAAGTTACAATATAGATATGTAATTATATGAAGATAAAATGCTGTGTTTATTTTTTCATCTGGAAAAGTATTTTTTTCCTAATTGTACATAACATTAAACCCGGGTGCTTCATAGTAATGGAGTTACATCTGTTTCAGATTTTAAGGATGAGAGGGTGGGAGAGGAATGTTGTAACAGATGATTAGAAAGGTCCTGCCTGGATCATTGTGAATATAAATAAAACTTTCACCTCACTTTTCTGAAAAACCTTGCGAAGCACCTGACATGCCAAGACTCATTTTCCTGCCTAAACAACTCTTTTTTGATCAGTGTGTGTTGCATGATTTTGACTGAGCTCTGATATGGATGTTGTGGATGTGAAGAGAGTGTTAGCATATGCTGTGGACTGTGTCTAACGCCTGAACAGCTGGACATGAAGAGAGTGTTAGCATATGCTGTGGACTGTGTCTAACCCCTGAACAGCTGGACAGTCAGGAAAGGAGTTGTCATGACACAGAAATGGATAATTTGGTCAGAAGTTCAGGGAATAGGCATTGATGATCCCTTACAACTGAACGTCTGCTTTCAAGCTCTGAATTTGGCAGGGGTTGCCGTTTCTGGTGGAGGGCAAAACAGAAATTGCACATATTTTTAACCAGGGAAGTTGATTTCAGAGTACGCTGAGGTTAAAAGAAATAATTCTCTGGTGGAGGGCTGAATCTTCCACTCATAGAAAGACAAAATCGCACTGTGTGCTGTGTGCATATGAAAATATTCTGTACAAAACAGGTAATGGGAATGATTACTCAAACTCCTCTTGAACTAAACCAATGTATGTGTGGGTAATTAGGCAAATACTTAAATTTCTCTTAAATTATATTTCTCATTAACTGAGAGAATTGGAATGCCCCAACAAAAAATGCTACTCATGGTTTTTTTTTTTTTTACAAATCCCCTAAAATTCTTTAGTATGTAAACTGCCAAAATGCTACCTCTTTGTGCTGCTTCCCGAGTGCCTTCTGAAGTTTGCAACATACAATGCATTCTCAACATTGATGTCAACATTGGTGACAGAAGTAGTTTAGTGTTTGATAGGAATGGTTGGACTCAATGATCCGATGGGTCCCTTCCAACCTGGTTGTTCTATGATTCTGTGATCCCATCCTATCAAGTAGTAGGAGTTGTTTAGTCCATCTCAAAACTGTGTTTTGGTGGAAAAGCACAGAAATCTTTCCTTGTCATACTTCTCTCTGCAGAGTGGATGAAAGACTTGTAGGGTCATAAGATCTCTGCAGTGCCTCATGCTAAGGGGAGAGGATCTTCTTTCTTGCAAGCTCTGAAAAGCAGCTCAGTTCTGTCCATTTTTTTGAGGCTGTGTTAGGACAGTGCAGCAGGTTTACAGCCAATTTAGCTTTTTTTTTTTTTTTATTTATTTTCTATGTTTTAGCTTTTCCTTTAAA
Organism: Coccyzus lansbergi; assembly: GCA_033558105.1. Taxonomy (NCBI): domain Eukaryota; kingdom Metazoa; phylum Chordata; class Aves; order Cuculiformes; family Coccyzidae; genus Coccyzus; species Coccyzus lansbergi. The sequence goes on along the minus strand of JAUMJK010000797.1, from coordinate 145,797 downwards.
AAGATGCAGAAATCTCATTAAAACACCGCACCATTAAAAGTCTGAAATTGTAAAAACTCATGCTTAAAGAGATCAAGAAATTATTCAATCAAGGTCGAATAAATAAATAATACCTTTATTTATTCTACCTCTAGCAGCATAAAGGCAAAGTATTGCCCTCAGTTTATAGTTGGACTCGATGATCCAGTGGGTCTCTTCCAATCTGGTTGTTGTATGATTCTATGAAGGTTTTTTTATGCAAACGTATCCTGCCTGGGTAGGTCTTTGAGGTGTGACACAAAACCCTCCTCGTCAACTACTAAATGCTAAAACACATCTTGCATCCTCCAAGATACATGTAGATCCAGATGCACACTGTACACTACTATATAGAAATCAGATTTAGGATCCACATCCAAAATGGAAAAAAAAAATTTTAAATAGTACTTAAACAACTTAATGTTCATCATGTGTGAACACACTGAAAAATGATGGGACCTACTCACCTATGTGTTCAGCTCTGCTAGCTTCACCGGTGATTATATCACCTATTTAACTAATTTTGAAGGTCGTACTCATATGAATTGAAAGCTAAGCTACTGCTTAATGGCCTTTACTGGGTCATTAAATTACCCAGAGTTTTCAGTCAGCAGGATATACTAAACCTTTATGCAATACTGTAAACATTCAGAATTGCCTAAAATTTATATCTTGCATAAAACCCGAAGAATTTCCTAATATTTTTCTTCTACCTAATATAGATTAAAAGATCATGGTATATTACAAAGACATGACCAAACTGGCTGAAAATATACGTAAAATAAATATTACAACTAGGAGCAAACTCTAATTTTGTTGTTGTGTGTTCCCATCTGCAAATTTAACATTCTTCCAATATTTTGTATGATGAAATTAACTGGATCTTTGATTGTTTACAAACTATTCTGAAGTCTTTTTTCTAAATTTAATCACGCAAAACGCTGTTTTCAAAGCCTTTTAATTTTTTGAAAGATATTTTAATGACATGTTTTAAGTTACAGTCCTTTGAGCTTTGTAATCACTTATACTTTGTAAGCATGAACTATTTTCTTAAAATAATATTATATTATTATTATTTTCATAATCTAATATGTTTTTATTTTTTTAAAAAAAATAATCTCACTGTCTCAAAAAGATAAACATTAAACTTTGTACATTCAATGTTGTGAAATACATTTTGCTTTAAATCCCACATTATAGGGCAAGGGAGGCATCTTTTTATGAAATAATGTTGTGAGTGCATTGTTTTAGATATTGTCGTAATGGATGCTTAACAATACGATGTATCACATTGAACTTAATGATATATGTGGCATTTGGGGAAAGGATAAAAGCAGAGAAAAGAACAGCTTCTAGCTCACAGGGTTTGCGTTACTGTTAAGATATTCAGTGCAGGTACAAATGTTAAAGACCAGAAAATTAAAATTCAGTCTTTGTTTCAGTGTATAATAAATGCAAAGTAACACGCAGTTGTTTTGAGTTGGACTGTACTTTGCTTGAATTTCCAAGTGATTTTTTTTTCAATAGGTCTGTATCATCTCTGCTTATGTTACGTAAAATACAAACCATTTTTCTTAAAAATATTTACTTAATATTTAAAAATCAAGCAGTGCCCTTGGGAAAACATCCAGAAAAAGTAGCATACACAAAGCCCTGTTCGTGGCTAGATGTCATTATGGGTTGAAAATACCTTTTTGAAAATTTAACTGACGTAAAAAACATTCTCGTTTTCAAGTACATAAGTGCAAGAGGCATGGTCCTCCCTTCATTTTGGCTGGTAAAAGTCAATTAAAATTTATAGAATTCACTGGTCCTTCTTATTCAAGTGCAATTTTAATTCCTGTAATTTGCGTGTTGCTGAAGAGACACACAAACAACCAGATCCGTGTATTTGAATATGAAAAGAGGTAGAGCTCTCCATTAATATGAAATCCAAACCCCTTTTATTATATGAAAGCCTGTACGTGGCTCCACTTTTGGAAGGAGGCAGGCAAATTGGTGAACATAGGTGCATATTTGTGTATTAATATTGAGCAGTGGCTCTTTCAGCACAGTAAAAATAGCTAGATGAGTGTGAAAACAGAATATGATCTGCCCTACACCTAATGAAATGTACTTCTAAAAACAAAAGTAAATGCTACAGCATGGATTATATTATATACATAATTATAAAATTATGTGCACTTTAATCTCTCATTTTCCTGCGCATTTCTTCAGCAACCATTTATTTGTCTATATAGATGTACTTGATATTTGTAAATATATTGATGCGCTTTTACCAAAGAGATGTATTGGATGCAGACCAAGCTCTCATTTTACACAACTATTTCCTTAAGTGCAGCATTCTGCCCTTGGAAAATTTTGTGCCATTTCCGTTGAATAGTTATTCCATTCCCTGGTAGATATCTAACTGTATTTAATATTTGCTGAGAAAAATAAAATCTCTCTTTTGGTAATAAATTATCTGAGCTACGTAGATGTTTCCAGCATTGCCTGCGCTTAGTTAAGTTCTGTACAAGGATTCTGAAAGAAAGTATAAAATTCTTCCTGGTGGCTCATAGATGTGACATTTATAGATGAGATGATAACACGACAATACTGCTTTATATCAAATTTCACAATTTAACACAAACTGGTAGTTTTTATTTAGTAAAATGAAAGGCCATTCATTTAGGATTGAAAAACACGAGGGAAACTTTAAGAAATGGTTATCATATTGGAAAACGATGATTCTGAAGTTGTCAGTTTGATTGAACGTAATCTCCAATTCTGTCTAACTGAGAGGACTTTCATAGCCTTGGGAATTGTGAATTCAGGGTGTGGTGGTACCCAGGTTTGTGCCACTGGAAGCACTGCTGCAAAAAGGGAGGCTTTGTCTCAAAAAATAAAAAAAAAAATCCAAGTTGAAAAATGTCATCAATTCAGTTTTGGGAGATATGTTAAGAGGTGGTTTAATTACAACAGAGCTTTGTAGCCATATAGACAGAGAAATACCTAATGTTATGTTGCTCTTAAACAAGTGCTATGAGTTGTCAATGTCCAGTACAGTGGAACTAAGCTTTAACAGTTAAATCTGTAACTGAAGTGAAAGTCTTTTCATTAATCCTTGGGTATAAAGAACCCCAGAATGCTTAATGAACAAATGCAGTATATTCATTTTGCCTCAAATCACTTTTCAGTATTTCTTACAAGATTTTTATGTATTTAAATCTCAAAATATGGGCTAGGTGGTAGCACTGCTGTGAAAAAAATAAATGCAGCTTGTATTACTGAGTGTTTAGACCTGACAGTGACAGTGGACAGGACAAGAGGGAATGGCCTCAAGCTCCGCCAGGGGAGATTTAGGCAAGAGATTAGGAGGAACTTTTTCCCAGAAAGGGTCATTGGGCATTGGAACAGGCTGCCCAGGGAGGTGGTTGATTCACCTTCCCTGGAGGTGTTTAAGGGATGGGTAGATGAGGTCCTGAGGGACATGGTTTAGTGTTTGATAGGAATGGTTGGACCTGATGATCCGATGGGTCTCTTCCAACCTGGTGATTCTATGATTCTATGATTCTGATGGTCAGAATGGTCCCTTCTGGCCTTAGTCTATCGGCATTTTTATTCTTTTTTTTTAATTAATAATATGAGAACTATGCAGATATGAAGAAAAAAATTACAAAACTGAACTAATAAGTAAGTCTTCAAGTAATCATCAGATGTATCTGAAATAACCCCACAAGTGGGCTACACCCTGAAAAGGTCCTACAATGGTTAAGAAATGCGATTGAAACACAGATTTGCCATTGTTAGAGAAAGAAGTAGAATGACGCTGTGAGCTCTTCTCATTTTATTTAATTATTGGTTTTGGCATTATTACTCTAAATGTAATCTCTCTGCAGTACTTTAACGCAGCAATCTATCATTTTCATGAGAATTGCAAGCTGATGGTTGCCTGCACGTTTGAAGGACCTGGTGGTAATTGCATTTCACTCCATAAGTCAATGGTGAAGCTTTTTACCAATCTGTTGTGAAGCTGTATTGGAAATCTTTAGGAGCTAGAGGCTCTCACAATAATGTTTTCATTTCAGCTCAGCTTAAATGAAAGCTTGTAAAAAGTAACACTATACTAATCACACATGATCTGACGTGGAGTTTCCGATAAAGCAGTCAACATTTTGGGGGAGATTTATACAGGCTGAGTAGTAGATAAAGCTGATTAATTCTGAGTGTCCTGTGTGAGTTTTCAGAAAAAGAACAGCTTCAAAATTGCTCCTGTCCTGAATTCTGCTGACTTGCAAGAGTCAGCAGAAATTGTCAGTTTGACTAAAAATAGCTTCCAAATCTGTATGACTGAGAGGACTTAGACAGCCCCTGGAGTTGTGAATTCAGGAGGTGTTTAAGGCACGGGTGAATGAGGTCTTGAGGGACTTGGTTTAGTGTTTGATGGGAATGGTTGGACTAGAAGATCCGATGGGTCCCTTTCAACCTGGTTGTTCTATGATTCTATGATTCATTATTTTTTTACATGTATTTGTCTCTCCAAATCTATAATAAACCTTGTACAATCATATTTATATTACATTGTCCCTTGTTGCTCTCTAGAGTGGTGCTGAGACGGGGTTTCATCTGCTCTTGCATCCATACGGATTAAGATTTAAATATTTTTTTAACTCTTATGTTAATATTAAGGGAATGAAAGGCTTATTTTACCACCACCACTGCAGACACCTGACAACGAGGCACTGTGTGTTTATAAATATTTAGTAAATACATAGGGAATAACCCAGTAACACTTGAAAAGATTTGAGAGGGTGGGAAGGAAAACAAGATGCAGCAAGTAGGTTTAAATATGGACTTAATATTCACCTGCACTATTACTGTTGATGTTCTTGTGTGAAATATGTTCGGAAAGAGTACTTATACTATTACCCCATGCTGGAAAAATTCTTTTACTTATAGTAATGCAGAATCATATCATGGGTGTGGATGGGAAATATTGTCCAGGTAAAGGACTTAAGACCATTTTGCTATGCATGAAGTAATACAAGGATGTTTTGTAATCCCAGACCTCTCAATGAGATATTTTTGATGTTATATCAATTTTGCCACATCTAGATCTTTATTATAAAGCCAAAAGAAATAGCATCTCGTATTTAAATTATTTATTCTATAGTTTCCATTAATATATAACCACAAGAGTTTGTTCCCTCTTTTTATAAGACAGCAATATTGTCCATGGTTTAGCTGAGTACAAATGGAAATAAAGGGACTTTCCTAATTCTAATCGGTTTCTTACAGTATTTACCACTCTTAAATCTACTACTATATGTTTTTCCCACCTGTCATTTTGAAATGCTGATTTTTGTGTGATTTTAAGTGAAATCACTTCCATCAGTGTAAAAGAACATGGTAATAAAATGGCTGCTAAAGTGATTATAGTAGGAACCAAGCTGTGCACTTTATTTTGTTTTAAAATTTTGACTTGATACTTGTAATTGTAAACTTTTTCTTCTTGTGTATGAATTATATTTGTTGTATTTAATTCTTGCCTGGCTAAAAGGATGCAAACAGAATGTATTATTTTCTTGGTGATTCCGATTTCTAAAAAATGTGTATTAATCAAATTAAAGCTCGTAGCACTGAATGACCATTCATGTCCTTTTCTAATCTGTAAAAAACCCCTCTGTAACTGAAAAACAAACTGCTTTTAAATTACTTTTATCCTTTGAAAAACCAGTGTACATGAGAGAAAGAGGGAGAATATTTTTAAGACTATATTTCTAAAGCCAAGAACTGTGTTACACATCATTCTAAGAGGCAAGAGGGTAAATTAGAAAAGAGCAAATAAATGAAATTGATCTATTATTGCTACATATATATGTTGATGACTAAGTACACCTTCTGTTTTCATTAGAAGAAAGTGACAACTGTTCTTGTCAACCAAATTCTACTCTATTATCTTTCTAGTTGTATTGTAATTTTTACTGTACTCCACCTGAGCAAAATCAAACTTATTGCTTAACGAATCACCTGGACTCTAGTGAAGGAAAACAAAAGATTAAATCATTAATACTTAATAGTAAAAGATTTTTAAAGAGACAAGAAATAAAACAAATGAAGCAATTATAGTCAAAACTGGTTTTGAAAACTATGCAATGCTGTACTACTGGAAACTCTTTCTGTAACTGATTAAGGAGATTATTACACTCAATTGGAAATGTCCCACAGGCCTTGTAAAGACTTTAAGTCAGAATGGAACGGTCTGCCCAGGGAGGTGGTTGACTTACCTTCCCTGGAGGTGTTTAATGTGCAGGTGGATGAGGTACTGAGGGACATGGTTTAGAGATTGGTGGAAATGGTTGGACTCGATGATCCGGTGGGTCTCTTCCAACCCGGTGATTCCATGATTCTATGAAGTGCGATACTGGGAATACCAACTGTCTCTAGGCAGTTGAAAAATTATCCAGCATGGGGTGGATCACTGTATGATTTATTAGGTCTAGAAACTTTCCCACTAGCCATAGTTCTTCTACGATCTGTCACTTATTTAGCTTTTTTAAAAAGCTGACTAGCTTCTCAAGAACTTAGTGAGTCTTTCCAGTTATTTTAGTGGAAATTGGATTTGACTCCCTCTCCTAATGAAAATGGTGTTGAAGTTTCCACTTCTGCAGCTTCTCTCCATGCTACAGAGCAGCATTTTTCTGAAGACAGAAAATGAAGTATGTTCTAAGGAGGAGGAAAATCTCCCGGTAAGATTTTGATGCCATGAAATCTGACCTTTATACCATGACTGCTGCAATGTCTATCAGTATGAGACCTGATAACACTTGCTATCTCTAGAAGAAAAATAAATTGAGGGCTTATATTAATTCCTTAAACTCATTTGACTTCCTATTGCTCAAAAAAAAAAAAAAAAAAGAAAGTAAAAAAGAAGAAAAGAAAAAGAAATCATTTGTTATATGTGGAATAATAACACATCCAGAAACATTTAGACAATGCATAAACAATCCATGACATTGTTTAATACACACAGACTATAGTACAGTGAACTCTAAAAAAACCAGACAAAGTGATTGTTCAAAAAAAAAAAAGCCTTTGCGTGTTAATACTGGTAATTCAGTTAAGGAATTAGACAATAGTCTTTTAGAGCAGCAGTCAATGCACATTAATTAATTAATTTATGCACAAACATTCTTGGTCTAGTTGCAGAAAGTGGAGGACGTTTTTTCTCTCTTTCCTGTTTTCTGTATTTTATCATAGTATTGCTTCAGGTTTTACTTTATACTTTCTGCTTACTTTCCTTTCCTTGGATGACTGATTTTTATTTAAAAAGTCCAAGTCACACTTCAACAGAACTAGTAATTTATACATCTGATGTATTTATATTGTGGTGTGGGTGGATGAGGTACCGAGGGGTATGGTTTAGAGACTGGTGGGAATGGTTGGACTCGATGATCCGGTGGGTCTCTTCCAACCTGGTGATTCTATGATTTTACAGGTATTACTAGTAGTAAATCAGCCACATTTGATTGCATCCATCCCTAAATCCTACTGAAGTGGTCACCAACTCTAACACTAAGACAGAGAAACTATCGGTTTATCCAAGCGCTAGCGACCAGCCCAAGTCAAATGAATTTTCCACAGAGACGTCAAACAGATGTCACCAGAACATCTCCTTTCGAAAGCATTATCATCTTATTAGGAGCTCTGAGACATTCTGTTCCACGAAACCAGGAACAGGCAGGCTGGAGTAGGTGTCTAAATCATTATGCAGCTCTGTGTGTCTGTTTTCTGTACTTGGTCATGCTTAATGCTCGCTGCTTCTAACGAAGTTTTCAGTGAAGTTAATTGTGTTACAAGGTTTTGCCTCTAAGAGTTCTGTGACTGCAGTTGCAAGATTGCTTTGGTTAAATCACTGACAGCAGGTATGTGCAGAATTCTGAAAGCTTATTTAGGTATAACTCTCTTCAGAGTTTCTTCTTTGATTATTACTTTCTTATTATTACTTTCTTATTGCTGCTTATCTTTTGTCAAAATCTGCTTTCATTGATGCTAAAGATGGTATTATTTGTAGTTGTAGAAGCCCCATTCCTACTAACATTCAAGGTCAGGTCGGATGGGGCTCTCAGCAATCTAATGTTGATGATGTCCCTGCTAATTGCAGGGGGTTGGACTGTATGATCACTAAGTCTCTTCCAATCCAAATCATTCTATGATTTGTACTGGAGAAAAAAAGGCAAGAAAATGCTAATGCAACTAATGCAATGGACCAGGTCCACTGGACCAGGATCTGGAGATGCTCCTTGAATACTGTGTTCAGTTCTGGGCCCCTCACCACAAGAAGGATGTTGAGGCTCTGGAGTGAGTCCACAGAAGAGCTACAAAGCTAGTGAAGGGGCTAGAGAACAGGCCCTGTGAGGAACGGCTGAGAGAGCTGGGGGTGTTTAGCCTGGAGAAGAGGAGGCTGAGAGGAGACCTCATTACTCTCTACAACTACCTGAAGGGAGGTTGTGGAGAGGAGGGAGCTGGGCTCTTCTCCCAAGTGACAGGGGACAGGATGAGAGGGAATGGCCTCACGCTCCACCAGGGGAGATTTAGGCTATAGATTAGGAGGAAGTTTTTCACAGAAAGGGTCATTGGGCATTGGAATAGGCTGCCCAAGGAGGTGGTTGATTCACCTTCCCTGGAGGTGTTTAAGGCACAGGTAGATGAGGTGCTGAGGGACATGGTTTAGTGTTAGATAGGAATGGTTGGACTTGATGATCCGATGGGTCTCTTCCAACCTAGTTGTTCTATGATTCTATGTTTGGACACGATGCATCCCCTGACATCATACCTTATTTATTTTAGCTGAGACACAGTGTTGCTTTCCACTAAGAGACTCATGAGGTCTCACTGTCTTTTCCTCAGTGCCGGAACTCTGGCAGTAGAGACAATAATTGAAATCCTGCACAGACTCATGAACCAAGTGCTGGAATGGCATCTTGGAATGCGGCAGCTGTGGAGAACTCCTGTTACCAACTGATCTCTCACAGTTACTTGGCACAGGCTAGTAGTTCCTCACTCTCTTTTTTTTTTTTTTTTTTTATATGCTACCTGTTCAAAATTTTGGGTGCCTTGATTTTCTTTTTTCCGGTACAAGTTTAGCTCATAGCGCACAATAAACAGTCTGATTAATACACTGTATTTTTATTTGAAGCAGGTTTCCAAGGTCTGTAATGCTGTCCTTTTAGAGGAAAAAAAACATGTTCTCCCTAGCTCTTCCAAAATAAGTATCAGCAAAGCTAAGAAAGCTGGCGTAAGAAATAATGGAAGGGATTAGCAGTACTACAGCTATTTCATACTTCAGCAACTCATTTTATGTTTTCAAGAAATGCAAAGTTATTTATTGGTTTGCTAGGCTAGCTGTTTACATTTATAAGCTCAGCAGCTATGTGATGGAGTCAGAGAAGACTGCTAAAAATAGATTTTGGAAGCAAATGCTCTGAGGAGTGCTAAGGAGAAAACTCAAAATGGGATGAGAATGAGAACAGAGATCAGATTTCTGACATTTAAATAAATGTGTGATAGAGCAAATATATATGATCTTTTCACAGAGTATTACTAACTATATAGCTTATTTCAACACGTCATGTTATTTTTTTAAAAAAACAAGTTTTTTAATGTGAGGGTTGTGAGTTAAGAGGCATAGTCTGGCTGAATGCACCTACATGTCAAACAATTTATAGGGGTAGGAAATGAATATCTTCCTCACGTAAACAGTGAGATGACGCAGTAGAGACAATGGGAAACTTCTGTGGTAGCCTAGAAGTAATGCAGGTGATTATTTACCTGTGCTGTAGATGGGAGGATTAAGTAATCATTTAATAATATGTCTTGTTTCTAGTAATCAAACTCTAGACGAAAAATATTTTTTGTTCTTATTTCCTCTCCTCTCAGCACTGCTTCTCCTTTTCCTCACCTTTATTAGTGATTACACTCTGAAAAAACAATATGCTTGAGTTTTCCTCTCTCCTTTTCTGTTTCCCCACTAAGTCTCACTAGTTCCCACTTTCATTTGCTGTGTAGAAAGCACCTCTGCCTCCATTCTCTGCTAAGATAGAAGTGAGCAGTGGAAACCAGCTAATTAATTGGGCTTTTTTATTTGTTATCTCAGTACTTGCCTTTTAATCTAATGTAATAATCAGCCAATTTTTTTTCTTATTTAGAAGAAATAAACCTTAGTAGCCGATCCATCAAATCTTTGCTGGTTGTTTTACCCAGAAACACTCAATGTTATATTATGGAGGGCTGCTATGTAGTGACAAATTTGGCTTATGGACAACAGCTTAAGATTTATCTTGTTTCAAAGTTCTTAACATTCCTTTGAGCCACTGCCGAAAGGTTTACTTGCTCAATGTCCTCCCTGAGACTTGGATAGCCAGGAAGTATTCAGAATACTCCACAATCAGATGAAGCCTGAAGTGACTTGGAGGAAATGTTGCCCATTTTGTCCACCTACAGAAGTTAATTTTAATAATAATAGTAATAATAGTAACAATAGTAACAATAGTAACAATAACAATAACAATAATAATAATAAATAATCATTAGATTGGAAAAGACCTTGGAGATCATCAAGTCCAACCGTATCTGTCTACTACTAAATCATATCCCTGAGCACTTTATCTACCCCCCTGTTAAACACCTCCAGGGACGGGGACTCCACCACCTCCCTGGGTAGCAATGCCAGTGCCTGAGAACTCTTTCTCTGAAGAAATTTTTCCTGATGTCCAACCTTTTCCTCCCCAATGCAGCTTGAGGCCATTCCTTCTTGTCTTATCACCTATCACTTGGGCATAAAGACCAACACCCACCTCTCTAAAACCTCATTTTTAGGTAGTACTAGAGAGTGATAAGGTCTCCCCCAAGACTCCCCTGACCCTGTCCCTTTGACTACAGCCCCCCCAGCACAGTAACACTCAGCATCACCTTGGAGCACCCAAAGCTGAGTATTTTTGCCCTGCGTCCCTGTTGCCCTGATCAGTCCGTTTTCCTCACACAGGCACAAGGGTTCAAGCAGGAACCAGGTCAGAGATCGGATCCTTTTGGAAGCATCAGCCCAATAATAACCTTCCTAATAAGGTAGATGCTCCATGATTCAGAGGTTTCCTATTTCAATCATTTTCTTTGTCCCTTCAGTGAGCAGGTGATAGGAAATGTATGTTCTTCCAGGCATATATTTATTTGAGAACTGTTCAAATGAATACCTGCATCTTTAACTCCAGATTGATTAGGTAGCATAGAAAGGAGAGTGCTTGAAAAATAAACTATCTCTGTGGTTAAAATATTAGCTCAGTGTGGGAAAAAAAATGTCCACGGCTTTCTAAGAATTCTGTGACTCAGAAATGTATTTCCTGAGACTTGGTATGAAACCCTTAAGCAGTTAAATTAAACAGGCTCTTTCCTTCTTAAATCTAACTGACATATCTTTTGCTTTCCCACATATTGTGTATTTAATCTTAACGCACTCCTTTCCTTTGCCAGATACAGATATTTAAAGGTTCCTATGACCCTAATTGTAGTAGCTCTAAAATCAGAGAAGAAAAAAAAAAAATATAACCTAATAATCAAGGAAAATAAATATTAGAGCAGTACTAAACAACGCTGGAGTCAGATGTGTTTCAAAATGTCTTTTTATTAATCTTTTCCTTTAAAATGGACCTTTTCTTCAGGTGGATGCCATGTTCTGATCATGAATGGGTGGATGAGGTCTTGAGGGACTTGGTTTAGTGTTTGATAGGAATGGTTGGACTAGAAGATCCGATGGGTCCCTTCCAACCTGGTTGTTCTATGATTCTATGAGTAATTTCCAAGTGTTAATTTGTTTGTTCTTTAATTTGCTTCCAGAAATGGTGGGATTTAAGAAATTGATTAAACTACAAAAAAAATGTGTCACTAATTGTGAGTAAACCCAAAATGTTACAAGCCCCGTTTTCCAGCTTGTGCAGATTTACAAGTCTTAAAGCCTAGATTTTATTAGAAACTCCCTTTGCCTACTTACAGTCAACTCAAATAAGTTTAAACAGAGTTTTAGAGAACTTCTAATAGAAAACAAAACTCTAAAGTATAATCCCATAAAAAAAAACACTGACTGGAAAAATGGAAATATTTTCAGGTAAGTGGGGGGAGCCTTGGGGGGAACAGACAGGGCTGCAGATGCTCCTGGGGCCTTGAGGTAACTAATGGACATTTTTATTTACAAACTCATCAACACTTTAGCCATAAGATGGAGCCAGCAATTAACTTGATATGGAGCTGACCACAGAAATTCAGAGGAATGTCATATAAACCCTCTACAACGGTAACAGAGCTGGTAAGTTTTGTGTATCCTCTTAAATATTACTTGTATTTATTCCATATGGTGTTTCCAAATATTCATTGTCTACTAGAATCTGAAAATAATTTTATGGAGTCAAATACATGACAAGACTGTATTTTCACCACTGCAGCATATAATAGACAAATAAAGTGTCTTTGCAATATTTTTTGTTTGCTTCCCAGCAGGAGTATAGAAAGTAATAGAAGTTAAGTAAGGTTAGTATGAGATGATTATGGATTATTCAACTTTTATCAATATGAGTGAGACATAGCAAGACTATTAATAGGGCTAGAACTCTAGAAAGCCAATAGGTTGCTGTGCATCCCTTTTCTCTACTATGGTGTAGATAATATTAATAATTTCACTGTTATATTTATCTGCAATGTTGGCTTACACATCATGTGAAAGACATTTTCAGCTGCATTTTTGTAAAAGCAGTGGTTTGAATTTTTTTTACTTTGCATATATATTTGATCTCATGAGTTTTTGTTGCAGCTGGAATGAGGCATTTGGAATACTGCGTGTTATGGTAAGCATAAAATAGATATAAACACAGTGAGCTGATGAGGTAGCTGTGGGATATGACGACAAAATCTGGTATCTGTGTTCATAGTTCAAAGCCTCATGATACAAAGCACTGATCTGATATAAAAGCTTTTTTTTTTTGTTCTGTTTCAGAAAAAAGAAGAAAGGGTGATTGGGCACTAGCAGGGGCTGCCCAGGGAGGGGGTTGAGTCACCTTCCCTGGAGGGGTTTAAGGGACAGGTGGATGAGGTGCTCAGGGACATGGTTTAGTGTTTGATAGGAACGGTTGGACTTGATCTGATGGGTCTCTTCCAACCTGGTTGTTCTATGATTCTATGATTCTAAACAGATAATTCATGCATTACTAGAAAGCTTTGTGCTGGATAAAGTTCTGTAAACCATATAGAACCCACATAAGAGCACAAGCTGATGTAAACTATATATTGTGAACTCCAGCATTTCAACAGATGCGTGATTGTATGTTCACCTCTAACAGGGATCAAACTTCTGTTGTGGTGTGATTGTGTGGTGCCCAGAGATAAACAATAATAATCAAGGAGCCAAGCAGTGCCATAACAGGAGACATAAACAGGAATGTTGTTTCTTCAAATCAGAAAAGCTCACAGCAAAAAAAGACCTTTGCAAATTCTACTGGCAGCAACAGTGACTTAAGACAATGAGAGGTGATTTAGAAAACTTAGTTAAGTAAAGCAGTAGCTAAAGCTCATTTGCTTTGCACACCAAAACTATAGAAAATTTGTCCTCCTGGTCAACTCAGAAACATGGCAAAAAATTAATCAAAATAATGTTAGAGTCAAATCTTCTTCCAAATGGTTGGACTCGATGATCCCATGGGTCTCTTCCAACCTGGTTGTTCTATGGTTCATGATTCTATAAACTGCATACTTAAGGCCTGATGGTTCCCTAAGCTTGTAGAGTATTTTATATGTACTTAATGTTATTGACAGTTCTAGTAACCTGAAATGCTGTGTGGGTAGTCTGTGAAGGGGTAAAATGATCCATCCTCAATAAGGTAGTTGGGTTGCATTCTCTGGTTATTTGCATTACATGTTTGCCTGCCTCTGTCCAAGAGCACAGATGCTTACCTTGTAAAACCACAACTAACGCTCGAGAGAAAAAAACACAGCTAATTTGAAAAATAAATATTAGTAAATCCTAACAAGGCATGTCAGGTTTTAAAATCTGTTTACCAAGAAAGCTGAGTGTGTGGTTCATTCCCAAGCTGTTGATTTTGAAATTTGGTATTTGAAACTTTGTTTGTCTTGACAGATCTCTGTCTTTTCCCACTTTCCTTGCCAGGATGCCAGTAGAACCAAATATTCTTTATTATTCTATTCTGTGAGAGTGAGTAGTTCTTTCAAAAAATTGAGCAGCTTTGTTTACTACTAGACTGTTAATATCAATCTGTTATTAATAGGTAGCATAAGAGTATCAGCATTTTAATAATTACTAAACTTGTGCATTCAATATTAGATACAGCATATAATTTTGGTTTGATTAAATATAAACAATACTTGTTACTAAGTACAGTTTGAAAAGCTAACACTAGTTATAGGAGAATAAATTTTAAGATCAGAGGAGAGCTATAATTTCTTTTGAAAGACCTACTTCAGGACATCGGTCATAGAATTTGATCACCTCAGCTACAGATTTCTCAAGGGAAGGGCAGAAATGAGAGAAGAACGGAAAGTCTGCACATTGGCATTTATGGGTGTAGTGATGCTCCCAGCTGAGGAGAGGTGGTTGAAGCCACATGCTGCTGGTTTAAACTGGAATTGTACCCTTCTGTTCTTTTGTTAAGGTCGATAAGTTTGCAGTTGAGTAAAATCATAGAATCATAGAATCACCAGGTTGGAAGAGACCCATCAGATCATGGAGTCCAACCCTTCCTATCAAACACTAAACCATGTTCCTCAGGACCTTGTCTACCCATGCCTTAAACACCTCCAGGGAAGGTGACTCAACCACCTCCCTGGGCAGCCTGTTCCAATGCCCAGTGACCCTTTCTGTGAAAAACTTCCTCCAATCAGTCTTTGAGAAAGGTCATCCAACCCTGATCTGAACAAATCAAATCAAAAACTTTCTCTGAAGAAATAAAAGGATGCACTATCTAAAGCCTCCTTTGTAGTCTGTGAAATTCCAGTTTGAACATGTTTGGTTGCTGCTTCTGTTTTTTACTCTTTTCTCTGCTAGTTGAAAAACCTCAATGAAAATACCAGTACTCCTCACTCTGAAGAAAAGCAGGAAGACACTGTCAACTGTGATCAAGCAATCTTGAAATATGAGACAGATTGTTAAAAAGTAACTGTTGCTGTTTAGCAAATTAATTGTTTTCTAATATTTCTCATGGACGCATTTTGTATAACATATTCGACTTCATGTATGTGTAGTGTAATGAAATAGGTTCAGAGTTGCTGTAAATCTACCTATTAACAATGATGTTGATAGCACATCCCCAGTTTATGCCTCATGTAAATGTTCTTTTGGGATTATTTATTTTAACAAGGACAAATGACAAACCACGAGAAAAAAAGATTAAATACCCTTTCCCTTGTAAAGATGTAAAATAGAAAACCAGGGTGTACAGGAAAGAAAATTTCTTATCATAGAATCATAGAATAACCAGGTTGGAAGAGACCCACCTGATCATCGAGTCCAACCATTCCTATCAAACACTAAACCATGCTTCCTATAAAATTCAAACCTTTTTTTGAAAAAGCCTTTCACAGATCTTTTCTTCATTTTTAGAATAGCAGGTGTTGGCAATGACAGAAGAGTGTGTGATAAGTCAATACCTATATATACCCACTGCACAAAGCAATAAAAAGTCAGCCTTTCGGAGAAGAACAAATGGATTTATAACCACACACAGAAAATTGTAGGTATGCATTTTTCATGATCACTAGAATGATGGAATCATAGAATCATAGAACAACCAGGTTGGAAGAGACCCATAGGATCATTAAGTCCAACCATTCCTATCAAACACTAAACCAAGTCCCTCAGCACCTCATCTACCCGTGCCTTAAACACCTCCAGAGAAGGTGAATCAACCACCTCCCTGGGTAGCCTATTCCAATGCCCAATCACCCTTTCTGGGAAAAACTTCCTCCTAATCTCCAGCCTAAACCTCCTCTGGCGGAGCTTGAGGCCATTCCCTCTTGTCCTGTCCCCTGTCACTTGGGAGAAGAGTCCAGCTCCCTCCTCTCCACAACCTCCTTTCAGGTAGTTGTAGAGAGTAATGAGGTCTCTTCTCAGCCTCCTCTTCTCTGAGGAGTATGTGATAAAACCAGAGGACTTACTTTTCACAATATGTTACAGATGCAGATAGATTTCATCTTAGTATTTATTGGCCACGTTCACTCTCCATCAGTCAAAACTCTAATGAGAGTTTCATGGCCACCTCAAACTGGCAAACCCTTAGTAAGATTCTTCACGAACTTTAGCATATAGCTGCAGGAATGCTACTGGTACCAGTAAAAATATGAGGTGGTACTAGATAGAGAGTAAGGACTTGCAGGCAGAAGATACAGACTGTTTCTTTTTACAGCAGTGCCTGCTTTGTGCCGTTGTGAAGTGGTTGTGAAATTACAGCTTTTCATTAAGTTTCAGAGATGCCTTAGAAATGTCCACAAACAAGCACAATGATTAACACTGAATCATCCTAGTTTGTGACTATTTTTTGTACCTTCCTTGTCTGCATTAGATACAAAATATATTTATCCCTTATTCATCCCCAGGGACTGCTTTGCTCCTATCCTCAAAGCCTTAAAATCTCTAAAAGACAACAGCCTGTCTCATTCCCATTCAACTCCATAAAAGGTCAGTTCTATGTTATCTCACTGCCGCATCCTCTGTGGTGGAGAAAGAGCAATTTCCATCCATTTCCAATATATTTATACCTAGGCAAGTCATTGTCTTTTGCTGTTTTCAGACATAGGGTTCTTTAGCTTTCAATAAGTGCATCTCCAGACTGGTTTTTCTTCTGTCTGTGTCTGCAGAAGGATGTAAGGGTCAAACATAACCTTTCTTCTTAACTGGAGGTAAATCATCAATATACCAATGATCATAATTGATATTTTGAAGTGTTAAGTTTCTCTGATGGACCGTGAATGCTCATATCTCACTCCCAGATCAGATGAGAAAATACTACTGACATCAAATGTACTACAAATGTAATAATTAGTATGTTTGTTGTGGAGAGGAGGGTGATGGCCTCTTCTCCCAAGTGCCAGGGGCAGGACAAGAAGGAATGGCCTCAAGCTCCACCAGAGGAGGTTTAGGCTGGGCATTAGGAAAAAAAATTTCACAGAAAGAGTCATTAGGCAATAGAAGAGGCTGCCCAGGGAGGTGGTTTATTCACCTTCTCTGGAGGTGTTTAAGGGACGGGTGGACGAGGTGCTGAGGGACATGGTTTAGTGTTTGATAAGAATGGTTGGACTTTATGATCCTTTGGGTCTTTTCCAACCCGATGATTCCATTATTCTATGATGCAGTTTGCCTTCTGCAAAGCCTTGTCTTAGAGTGCACAAGGAGCATTTTTTTTTCTCACCATGGGAAGTTCGCTAAAAAAATTTTCTGCTACTCCCAAGTCCTACTCAGGTCTTATCACTCTCCGTATTATAAAACCAAACTCTGCCTTCCAGAGCTGTCAGCTACATTGCATATTACAAAAAAAACCCCAAACCCCATACACTCACGCAACTCTAATAACTTGACTTGTCTATATTTCCAAAGAAATACCACCAGGATATGAGCTGGCAATTTCTGACTGTAGCCAAGAAAGTAAATCAGCTCCTGGGCTGCATAAAAAGAAGCACAGGCAGCAGGTTGAGGGAGGCCATTCTGACCAACTCTGATGTGATTCCAGCTGGAGTACCATGTATGACTCTGGGGCCCTCAGCGCAAGAAACACATGGACCTGTTGGAGTGGGTCCAGGTGAAGGTCACAAAATGATCAGAGGGCTGGAATAACTCTCCTATAAAGAAGATAGAGGTCATTAAGCCTGGAGAAGAGATGGCATATTGTTCAACACAATAATTTTTAGGGATTTTAATATAGAAATATAAGATGACAAATGAATTATCATTTAAATTGTTTTACTTCTTATAGATCTAAATAATCATCGAAGTTAATCTAACCTTAAGTGTGTATTTTGTGTAATTCATCTGTTTTCCATCCTGCCAGAAGCTGAGATATTACTGTGTCTTTTCTGGCTGTTTCTGAGGTTGTCACGCTTTCCTGGTTTTCAGAAATGAAATGGGTTAATAAAGTTATATGTATCTTGAGTCTTCCTGTTTTCTGCTAGAAAAAATGTGCAGTGCCTTTTTGCCTGGCTCTGGTCTGTACCTTTTAACTTAAAAACTTTTTCCGTGGTTCTGATTTTTCACTTATTCTCTTATTCATACACTCAAGGTCTCCTTCCTTGCCCCTAGCTTGCTCTCACATTCATTTTTGTTTGCATAATCTGGACAGGGTTTTATTTCTCATTAGCTGGAATGTTTGTGCCTGAACATTTTCCCTGTAGCTGACATTATATTTGGGTAGCAGAATTTTTTATTTCTTTTAAATTCTCACGTTTAATTCGATTATATTATGCTGCAAGCATCTTGGATTATATTAGAGATGTACTAATTAAATAGGTGTATATTCTTCATGTATTTTATACATACAGATACAGATTTTTTTTAAACTATCTATAAATTTAAACTCATTGAAGACATATTAAAGATTTTTGAGCATTCAGGAATGACTGAAGTGTCATAGTGGTTTCAGAGTAGTGCCAGAAGCACAAGGACACTCAACACAGTTAACAAACACTCAAAGCCAGTGCCTCTTAACGACCAAGCTCTGCCTTGATCTGGGTTTCAAAAACAAACGGGGATAAATAAATTATGTAAATGTATTCAGGAGCACAAATCCTCTACAGTAAATGTCAAAGCAATTGTAAACGATGACATCTTTAAAATTAACAGCTAGTAGAAGAAAACCATGTGCATGAGTCTGGAAGACTGCTCAGTCGCTTTTCAGACATAGATCTGGGGGTAGGAAAGAGAATCTTTAAATGTCACTTAAAGAGAGACACAGTGGGAAGGAAGAACTGAGAAAAGTCACATGTGCAACAGAAGAGACATTCGGTGTGTTTTGTGATCCTGACAGATGTGCTTATCAATAAGACTGGCTGTGAAAATTGTAGATGTCATTGCTATTTTGCTAGTAGGAGACAATAATACGCCGCTAATTTGCTGCTGCATTTCTTATCAGACAGCTAAGAGGATAACATAACCTTGTCTAGTACCACTAGTAATTATATATGTAAAGGTAACAGTAACTCCTATGTAACGCAATAAAAAATAAAGCTGACATTTAATCCTTTATATTTATTGACATTAAGTGCCTGCTTTTAAAGCATTCATTAGGAATTAAGTAAGTGTTTAAATAGCTTGTTGTATGGTGACAGAGCTATAGTCAAATACAGCTAGTGCATGTCTATGCTATAAATTGCAAAGCTCTGGAATATCTTCAGAATGTGTTTCAAATCATTGAATCATAGAACCACCAGGTTGGAAGAGACCCATCGGATCATTGAGTCCAACCATTTCTATCAAACACTAAACCATGTCCCTCAGCACCTCATCTACCCGTGCCTTAAACATCTCCAGGGAAGGTGAATCAACCACCTCTCTGGGCAGCTTCTTCTATTGCCTAATGACCCTTTCCATGAAAAATTTTTCCCTAATGTCCAGCCTAAATCTCCCCTGGTGGAGCTTGAGGCCATTCCTTAAATGACCCTTAAATTGCAGATTACTAGAAACAGGGATGGTAGACTTAGGATGCATAGAGGACAAGAGGGAATGGCCTCAAGCTCCACCAGGGGAGGTTCAGGCTCGACATAAGGAAATAATTCTTCAGAGAAAAGGGCATTAGGCACTGGAACAGGTTGATTCACCTTCCCTGGAGGTATTTAAGGGACGGATGGACGAGGTGCTGAGGGACATGGTCTAGTGTTTGGTAGGAATGGTTAGACTCGATGGTCTGATGGGTCTCTTCCAACCTGGTGATTCTACGATTCTATGATTCTCTTATTCTCTAAAACAGTAAAAAAGCACAAACCTCAATATGCACCATAGCAGTGCAGATGTCAATAAAGCTCAAGAGGTACTCAAAAGCTCCTGTGTCACGGAGCTGTGTGCTGCTGCAGTTTTTCTTCGTCTCCAAGAAACATGGTGCATTACTGGGGATGACAAATAAAGCAGAAAGCCCTTGATTCAGTTTGCTTTAAAGAGGCAACCCCAGAAGCCGCTGTTGGCGAGTCCTAAGTTGAGGAATGTCAGTGGGAAGAAGCTGTCCTGTGCTTGTCATTTCCGAAGTCTGTGGAACAGGAGCTGCTTGAAACTATTGTACTTTGTCAAAGGAAATGACAGTGACCTTTGCTAAAAAACACTTTGTAGAAAAGGCTGTTTATGATCCCTAGCATCTTCCCCCCTCGTCTCTGCCTTTTCTATGCACTCCTGAATCATAACAGACGTTGCTGTTCTGTAAAACCCCTGATGTGTCAGCTTGCTAATCTTTCTAGCCCTGAAATCTCCTGAGCCTCCCTCCTTTCCTGAGTCATTTGCCCTGCTTCTTCTGACCACTTCCCAAATAACTCTTCTTTTCTATGTTTTCTGTCCACTCCACTCCACCATTACTTAAATCACAAGACGGTTTCTAACAGTGTTCTTCTAGAAAGCTGCTCAAGTGCAGTTCGAGCTGAATTAAGAAAATGTACATTCGCTAATTGTTCGGTTTCCATGGCACCAAAGACTTCAGGTTTTTTCTCTCTTGTTTTGACAAGCTGACTTTGTATTGAGAGACCATAGAGGTTGCAAATGGGTTTTATGCTGAATCTTCTTGTGATATCAGCTCCTTTGTAATCCAGAAATGGCAAGTGAGCAGCAAACAGTATTGCCAGACGGAAGGATCTAATAGTCTGTCACTCTCCCTTGTACCACAGGAGTGAGCTAAGAGAAATGCTGACTGTATGAATGACAGGATGATGCAGAGCTGAAGACAAGTTGGTAATATATCTGTACAAGGTTTTTTTCCCATCGAACAAGCTGCCGACCTTTGTGACCCAGACGCAAGTACCTGGTAAGAAAGATGATAGATGTGCTGTAAAATACACATTTATGTTATTCCTTAGGAAGGGTCTCCCTGAAGCTTGGCTGAGGACATAGGCACCTCTGCCAGACAGAACAAGACAGCTCTATTAGACATGAAATATTTTATATCTCCTGCCGAGATACATAAAAAGCTGCTGTGTGTATTGAATAGGTCTGGGGACTACACTGCCCTGTCTCTCCCCCTCCTCACTGTCTATTTACATTGTCGTGTATCCAAGCGATTCTATTGGCTTTTGAAAATTAAAGTTTTGGATAGGAAAAAATTGTTACATGGAATTCTTTGTAATAATTCTTTTTGCATTCAATTATTAAGTGGTACAGAACATACACGCAGCTATTTATCTCCTTCACAGAGTTAGGTAGTATATAGTTAGCACTTTCAGAATCTGAGACAGAAAATTTAAATTATATGTATTACCACAAGAGTGAGATTTTATTTGAGTCAGGTGCATGGAAATGTAATAAAAGCTATTTTGAAGGGTCGATGCATTGGTGAGTGATCATTATGAAGCTTGAAATGGAAATAAAAGAAGAAACCTTTGAGGTAAGTGATAAATCCACCACTGTCTGTCAGGTATTACATGCATTCAGTTCAGTACAAGAAGAAGACATGAGGTTTAACACAGCTAAATGCCGGGTCCTGCACTTGGGGCACAACAACCCTATGCAGAGCTACAGACTGGAGAAGTCTAGCTGGAAAACTGCCAGGAGGAGAGGGACCTGGGGGTGTTGGTCGACAGCCGACTGAACATGAGCCAGCAGTGTGCCCAGGTGGCCAAGAAGGCCAATGGCATCTTGGTTTGTATCAGAAATGGTGTGACCAGCAGGTCCAGGGAGGTGATTCTCCCTCTGTACTCAGCACTGGTGAGGCCGCTCCTTGAGTACTGTGTTCAGTTGTGGGCCCCTCACCACAAGAAGGATGTTGAGGCTCTGGAGTGAGTCCAGAGTAGAGCAATGAAGCTGGTGAAGGGGCTGGAGAACAGGCTCTATGAGGAGCGGCTGAGAGAGCTGGGGGTGTTTATCCTGGAGAAGAGGAGGCTGAGAGGAGACCTCATTACTCTCTACAACTACCTGAGGGGAGGTTGTAGAGAGGAGGGAGCTGGGCTCTTCTCCCAAGTGACAGGGGACAGGACAAGAGGGAACGGCCTCAAGCTCTGCCAGGGGAGATTTAGACTAGAGATTAGGAAAAAGTTTTTCACAGAGAGGGTCATTGGGCACTGGAATAGGCTGCCAGGGAGATGGTTGATTCACCTTCCCTGGAGGTGTTTAAGGTGCAGGTGGATGAGGTAGTGAGGGACACGGTTTAGTGTTTGATAGGAATGGTTGGACTCGATGATCTGGTGGGTCTCTTCCACTGATTCTATTGTCTGTCACTGGGAACAGTCCCACTGTTTGCCTCAGTGATGTGTCCATATCTGTCTCTTTGGAAAATTTCACTGTTGAGAAAGTCATATTTATTAGCACTTGTTTTTCACACAGAAATGGGAGCATTTTTCAGGAGTGATTTAAAAGCAGCATTTCAAAGGATGGGCAACCACAGTTTTATTTCTGTTTCTTTTTCTAATCAGATTTTGAAAAGGAAAACACAGCTATCAATTTAATGGAATGCTTGCTTTTCTGAAACTGATCTTTGCCACAGCAAAAGATCAAAGGATACTATTACCTTGGGTATTTATGGATGTATTTCCTCATCTGTAAATATATTTCCTTATAAATCAGACATTTTGTCAGGGAAAGAGACTTCTTGTCTATTTCTATATTGCTGCACATTCTGACACTGCGTTTTATTTCTTAGGCTGGTCATATAAAGCCTAAAAAGAAAGAAATTACTAGTTTGCTTCAAATAGGGCGTTAATTTTCAATTTTTCACTCTATTATTGCATTTGTTTTTGTTGGTTTTACAGTTGATCTCTAATAGTAAAATGCAAAATTAAAATAGGGGAAATTGTAAGGCACTTCTTGGACATTCCTGAAGATTATTTGAAGCTTTGAATACCTGAATTTCAGAACTGCTCTTGTGGTAGATTCCTTTTTATTTTACTTTCCTTCCCTCCAGCCTCCTCCCCTTTCTTCTTTTAATAAAACATGGATATATATTAAAAACTTAGTGAATGAAGCTATTCACTCTTTCTTTCTGCTTAGAGGATGTCTGGGGTAGATTGGATTTTTTTATCAGTGGCTTTCAGTTCAGAAATTAGCCCTAGTTGTAAGTGTTGCATATTAGAATGGATTTCACTATATGGATTTTCACTTAATATGATTATTTGAGGGGTCTGTTAATGTACAGATTACTAGTGAATAGCTACATTATACCTGATTCCTTCTATTCATTGCCACTACATATTTTAGCTCTTGGACCAATTATAATAAAATTTACCCCCTTTCAAGAGCTTTTCCCCAGTTTGTTTCTGTGTGTTACTATTGTAGGAACTCATCCAATATTTAGGGCAGCACGTGTACTCTTCCATTTGCATAAGAAGTAATGAAAAATTAATCATAGAATCATAAAACAACCAGGTTGGAAAAGACCCACAGGATCATCGAGTCCAACCATTCCTATCAAACACTTAACCGTGGCCCTCAGCATCTTGTCCCTTAAACACCTCCAGGGAAGGTGAATCGACCGCCTCCCTGGGCAGCCTCTCTCAGTGCCCAATGACCCTTTCTGTGAATTTCTTTTTCCTAAAGTCCAGTCCTACAGAATTATAGTAGTATTGTTGCGGGCCTGGCCGGAGCATTGTCACTGTTACCTGTATAGAAGAAGGTTCTGTGAGCGGTCAAGGTCAGAACGACCTTGTACGTAATAACAAGTAAGAAAACAAGGCAATCAAGTCAAGGATCCTGAGACCGGACGTCTGGAGCCATGGAAGAATGTGGGGGTGAAATGACAAGATGTTCATCATGTATCTGGCCAATAATCAAAGACCAAGTGTATTTTAAGAAACATGTAACCTATCCGATATTTTTCTTAGTCACATCCGGGACACCTGGTATAAATTAAGGTAGCCCTTAATAAAGTAGACATTGTTATACTCTCCATGAGAGCTTTCTTTGTCTCACTTCTGTCCTTTTGCTTAGCCTCGGCATAGTTTTGTGACAAATATCACAGAATCTCAGAATCATAGGATGGTAGGATTTGGGGGAGATCTCTGGAGGTCATCTGGTCCAGTCCCCACTTCTAAAGCAGGTTCACTCACGGCTGGTTGCATAGGAACACATCCAGGTGAGTTTTTCAATATCTCCAGAAATGGAGACTCCACAATCTCTCTGGGCAGCTTGTTCTAGTGCTCTGTCAAATGATAACGATGATAATTTGTGATAATTTGCCATAGGAAATCAGTGGAGAGAAGCTAGGACGCCTGTTATCAAAGAGCTCACAGCAATACATTACGGTTGTTGTTTTCTGATGCTGTCCCTAAGACAGCATATTCCTACCATGCCAGAAGTACTAGGTTTTTCTTATATGGGCACAATTAATTTCTAATTCCTACATTTTTGTATAAAGAACTATATTTCTTGGCATGGTATCACAACTTCTTCTGCAATAGCTGATAATGGATTGTTTCAGTCACTTCTTACAGAGATGAACCAAAAGTCTCAAGGGGAAAAGAAGAAAAGAAGTAAAAGGATGGGAGAAGAGGAATTTTTTATTAGATTCAAATGGAATAATTGTTATATTTCCAGCTCAGCAGGCTCATCAATACCGGTGGAGATTCTTCGGTACATGTTAAATGGTTCTTTTCTGCTCTGTAAAGCTAGATATGATTCCCTGCAGTGCACACGAAAACCAATTCCACTATCAGTAACCTACAGAAATACTTCTGTACACCTCCAGTTTTAGGGAAAATTCCATCCGTCCAACACTTGTGACTTGATACATACTTTTTATTGGGTTTTTTTTCAGAAATTGGTCAAGACCAACTTCTGTTATAAAGATCTAGATATTTTTTAGGCTTTGCCCAGACAACTTTTTCCTCACCTTTCCTAGAAACATAACCTTCATGATCTATGGCTTTATGTCTACATAATAACTGTATTTACATACATACTTGATTTAGCAATGTCTAATCTCTATGACTTATCACTGGGATATATTTTATGCTACCAAAACAAAGCACAAACTTTGGGATTCACATCTTTCCATTAAAATATTATCCCTTCTTTATCATAGAATCGTAGAATCATAGAACAACCAGGTTGGAAGAGACCCATCGGATCATCAAGTCCAACCATTTCTATCAAACACTAAACCATGTCCCTCAGCACCTCATCTACCTGTCCCTTAAACACCTCCAGGGAAGGTGAATCAACCACCTCCCTGGGCAGCCTCTGCCACTGCCCAATGACCCTCTGTGTGAAAAACTTCCTCCTAATCTCCAGCCTAAACCTCCCCTGGTGGAGCTTGAGGTCATTCCCTCTTGTCCTGTCCCCTGTCACTTGGGAGAAGAGCCCAGATCCCTCCTCTCCACAATCTCTTTTCAGGTAGTTGTAGAGAATAATGAGGTCTCCTCTCAGTCTCCTCTTCTCCAGGCTAAACAACCCCAGCTCTCTCAGACGTTCCTCACAAGGTCTGTTCTCCAGCCCCTTCACCAGCCTTGTCGCTCTTCTCTGGACTTACTCCAGAACCTCAACATCCTTCTTGTGGTGAGGGGCCCAGAACTGAACACAGGATTCAAGGAGCGGCCTCACCAGTGCTGAGTACAGAGGAAGAACCTCCCTGGACCTGCTGGTCACACTGTTTCTGATCCAAGCCAGGATGCCATTGGCCTTCTTGGCCACCTGGGCACACTGCTGGCTCATGTTCAGTCGGCTGTCAACCAACACCCCCAGGTCCCTCTCCTCCAGGCAGTTTTCCAGCTAGGCTTCTCCCAGTCTGTAACTCTGCATTGATTTAGTAATGCACTTGATTTAGTAATGTCTGATCTCTATGACTTATCACTGGGATATACTTTATGCTAACAATAGAAAGCACAAACTTTGAGATTCACATCTTTCCATTAAAATATTATCCCTTGTTTATACCTACATATTCCAACACTTGTTTCAGAAAGCCCTTTCTTGCTCCAGCAGTAATGTGAAAACACCTCATGAATCAAAGACACATGTCGCTGTGCAGAAAGAATTTCAACCTTTTCTCTTCTAGTCATAAAAGTAGATGCTGATTGATGAGAAGCTCGATATGAGCCAGCAATGTGTGCAGCACAGCCCAGAAAGGCAACCGTATGGACATTGGAATAGGCTGCCCAGGGAGGCGGTTGATTCACCTTCCCCGGAGGTGTTTAAGGCACAGGTAGATGAAGTCCTGAGGGACACGGTTTAGTGTTTGATAGGAATGGTTGGACTCGATGATCCGATGGGTCTCTTCCAACCTGGTTGTTCTATGATTCTATGATCCTGCGCTGCATCAAAAGCAGCGTGGCCAGCAGGTCAAGGGAGGTGATTCTGCCCCTCTGTTCCTCTCTTGAGAGACCTCATCTGGAGTACTGTGTCCAGTTCTGGAATCCTTAACATAAGAAGGATCTGGAGCTGTTGGAACTGGTCCAGAGGAGGTTACAGAAATGATCAGAGGGCTGGAGCATATCCCATATGAGGACAGGCTGAGAGAGTTTGGGTTGTTCGGCCTGGAGAAGAGGAGGCTCTGAGGAGACCTCATAATGACCTTCAGTATCTGAAGTAGCTACAAGAAGGCTGAGGAGGGACTGTTTACAAACCTATGTAGTGATAGGACTAGGGACAGTGGGTGCATCATTAGAAAAGACTGGAAATGTATTTTTATCACTAAGATCATTTTCCTGCCCAGGATGCATGATGTTTCCTCTTTTCTACAGTTAAAGGAGGCCTTGGGGAGCAAGGTTGCTGACTCTCACAGGGAACAGAGTTATTATCATGCCCCTCACACAGTGAATTAAAGTCTGTGGATTTTCAGACTTCAGTTTAAGCACAATCTCTATGATGTTTGATATATTTCTCTTTAGAAGGAGATAGCATTTGATGTAATAACATCTTCTATAAGTAAGCACCAATCTCTTTTACTATATTGACTCAGAAGGTTTGAATTTAGTACTGACTCTATTTATTGTATATTTATTTTGTCTTACAAACTTATTTCTAGTTAGTTAGATTTGTTGTACTGCTCGGATAGCATGGGACTTAAGAAACTTGACTTTTGGACTGGAAACCCATTTCGAAAACCTAGCAAGAAAAAATTGCATACAGATACTTCAGGCATGAAATTTTAATAAAGTGACCTTTGCAATGTTCTTTGAATGACAAGAACACAAGAATCTCATTGGAAATGTGACATTTGCTTTCAAATATTTCCATTTTTCCAGTCAGTTTTCTTTTTTTAATGGGATTATATATTAAAGTTTTGTTTTCTATTAGAAGTTCTCTACACCTCTGTTTAAACTTTATTTGAGTTTGCTGTAAGTAGGCAAATAGAGTTTCTAATAATATCTACCTTTCACACTTGTAAATCATAGAATCATAGAACAACCAGGTAGGAAGAGACCCATCAGATCATCGAGTCCAACCATTCCTATCAAACACTAAACCATGTCCTCAGGACCTCATCAAATCAGCACAAGCTGAAAAGCTGGGCTTGTCGTATTTTGGTTTTACTCACAATTAGTGACACATTTTTTTGTAGTTTAATCAATTTCTTAAATTCCACCATTTCTGGAAGCAAATTAAAGAACAAACAAATTAACACTTGGAAACTACTCATATTGCAAAAAGTAAAATCATAGACTTATAGAATCATAGAATAGTTTGGGTTGGAAAGGACCTTAAAGTTCATCTAGTTCCACCTCTTCTGCAATTGTATGTATTTCATTAAAATTTATTTTCGACCTCAAAGTGACTGCAGAGCAGTACATTTTCATTATAATGTGGATAGTCTGCACTTTTCAATCTCAGGTCAATATTTAGAAACTTAAAAAATAATTTAAACCGTTGCTTTAGACTGTTGATGTTTTAAGAGGGAAAAAAAATATTTTGTTATTTCTTCCTTTCCTTTCCTTTCCTTTCCTTTCCTTTCCTTTCCTTTCCTTTCCTTTCCTTTCCTTTCCTTTCCTTTCCTTTCCTTTCCTTTCCTTTCCTTTCCTTTCCTTTCCTTTCCTTTCCTTTCCTTTCCTTTCCTTTCCTTTCCTTAACTTTCCTTTCCTTAACTTTCCTTTCCTTTCCTTTCCTTAACTTTCCTTAACTTTCCTTAACTTTCCTTTCCTTAACTTTCCTTTCCTTTCCTTAACTTTCCTTAACTTTCCTTAACTTTCCTTTCCTTAACTTTCCTTAACTTTCCTTTCCTTAACTTTCCTTAACTTTCCTTTCCTTTCCTTAACTTTCCTTTCCTTAACTTTCCTTTCCTTAACTTTCCTTAACTTTCCTTTCCTTAACTTTCCTTTCCTTAACTTTCCTTTCCTTAACTTTCCTTAACTTTCCTTTCCTTTCCTTAACTTAACTTTCCTTAACTTAACTTTCCTTAACTTAACTTTCCTTAACTTAACTTTCCTTACCTTTCCTCTTACCTTTCCTTTCCTCTTACCTTACCTTACCTTACCTTACCTTTCCATCATTGCAGCCACCTATATAAATATTCTTTTAATCCTTAGACCACTGTTCTGATTCAGCTAACCTTATTCTCAACAAAATTGAACCATTGTCAGAATCAAGATATATTAGTGTTCTGATTTTTATGAACAATGTTTAAAGTTGGATTATTAACTAATAATTATTACAATTGTCACAAGGATGTTTGTTCTCCTCTGTACCGATAAAAAAGAACATTCTTGTCAGCAAGGACAGAGCTTTCATCTGTACTGTAATACAGATCAAAGATATATAATTATCCTCTGACATAATTAACATTCATATATTTGAAAAATGAAATTTCACAGTATTACAAGTCTAAGTTGTTAATAAGACGCGTTACTTTATTTTATGTTGTGAATATCCTATTGGCCGATATATGTTCCCTTGCCAAGTATTTTAAGAAACTAATTTGAATGGAACCTTTTCAATATGAAAATGCATTAAAACATTTTACTCTATTACCTGATTTTCCCAGTCTGCTTCATCTATTATTCTGTTTCAGTCTTTTGTCTTCACATTAGTTTGATTTGTCTGCTTTTGTTAAAATTTAATTAAATGTAATTTTCTATTCACTTTTCCACTTCATTTTCTGAGTGCACATCCCAAAATCCTTCAAAGTGCTAAGACAGAATTGTTCTTCACATCTTCTTTTTAAAGCATTAGATACAAATCTGCTTCATGCTTACTTCTTTGTAAGGCATTATGGTCTTTTATGGGTTCCCTAATACAAGAATTTTGTGTGAATAAAGAGACTTCTGCTCATGAATTACACTTTTGTCCTCACTTACCTAAGATTTCTAGTACTTGTTCATGAAACTGGAAGCAGAATCTGGTCACAAGTACGTATTGCGATTGTAGGAAAGATTTTCTCCATCAAAGAAGTATTTGATTTAATATTAAATTAAATCATTTATGAAGTTCTTATAAAACTTCATAAAGTATTATATATTTATATTAATAATTTTTAATAGGCATCTGATGCAGAAAAATATTAACTTTGTTTAAATTTTCAGGATTTCAAGATTTAGGCAGATTTTTATTGAATGCCTTCATTTTCGTTGACCTGGATTTTCGAATGATCGTAAGCTATATTTTATCCCAAGCTAGCTCCAAAATCATAACAAGTGGAAAGAAGTTTGACTTAGTGTGATTAATCTCATCCACAAAATAAGACACATCTAGCAACTTAAGGACTTTCTCAGAATATGAACCACTATAACTTGATAATAAAGGTTGGACTCGATGATCCTGTGGGTCTCTTCCAACCTGGTGATTCTATGATTCTATAATTTTGATTCATCACACAGTTTGGTAGAATAGCATTTAACAGAACAAAATCCCTTCTATTTTATCCATAGTGTCCTGAGGACTATCCCGCGCGTATCCCATTTCAGTCTAACATTCTAGGTATGTTCATATCAATAATCACTCTTTTAATCTGAAAAGTTTTAGTTGTAGACAAAGTCTTCCTAGCTGAATTATTCATTAGTCATAAGACTGTCAATATGACAGGCAAAGCAGCAGTACAAGATGTATTAATTGCTATTCCATCTGTATAATTTCATTGTGCAGTGAAATTTCAGGCCATTGATGGAAACTATATCCACCTGGAGCTAAGATTTTGTCCTGGATATTTCATCTTTCTTTGGATGGGGGGAGGGGGGGGAAAATATTGCTGACAGGTTCCAGAAGTAAAGATTAATGTTTGCTAATAAAAAAACAGTCATCAAATTGAATTTACTGATGTTGTTGAAGTGGAAGTGATTGTCTTTGTAGGTTTTCTGAATTTCCTTTATTTCTTCCTTTTGGCAGCCAAAACCCTTAAAAATATTCTCATCAGTTGTTCACAGTGCTCCCAAGTGACAGGGGACAGGACAAGAGGGAATGGCCTCAAGCTCCAGCAGGGGAGATTTAGGTTGGACATTAGGAAAAAATTTTTCCTAGAAAGGTTCATTGGGCACTGGCAGAAGCTGCCCAGGGAGGTGGTTGAGTCACCTTCCCTGGAGGGGTTTAAGGGACGAGTGGATGAGGTGCTGAGGGGCATGGGTTAGTGTTTGATAGGAATGGTTGGACTCGATGATCAGGTGGGTCTCTTCCAACCTGGTGATTCTATGATTCTAGGATTCTATATGCACATTTGGGTCACTCGTGGTGTTCCCTCCAGCTATATACTGGAAAATTCACTGTACAGTATTTCTTAAATACACATAACTACCTGAGCTGTGTAGCTGATCTTGCAAACAAATACTGAGTCTAACCAAAAGTGTACTAACATTTTAAAAGTAATATTGAAAGTGAGGCAGATTATAGAAATATATGTAATTGAAAGTAGGAGAAAGATAAAGAGAAAGAAGGAGGTATCTGTGTTGATAGGAACAGTTGGACTCGATGTTCCGGTGGGCCATTACCTTCCTCTCTACAACCTCCTTTCAGGTAGTTATAGAGAGCAATGAGGTCTCCTCACAGAGACAGGACATATGATGAATTTACTGTATTTGCCTCTAGCACAAAAACAATCTAAAAAAATTTCACCGTCCAATCTTATTCCCATTCAAATTAACATGACCACTTAAAGAAAGAACACCTTGCATACTTATATAGAAATTTGGAATGAGAAAGGCATAATCTAGTTTAACCCCCAAGCAGGTAGTTGTATTGTACAATAGCAACTGCACAGCAGCTTTGAGCATGGAAAATTACCGTAGTGTCTCTGACCATGGCTGGACCCATAGAATCAGAGAATAACCAGGTTGGAAGAGACCCACAGGATCATCAAGTCCAACCATTCCCATCAAGTACTAAACTATTCCTCCTCCTCCTTCTATTCCTCCTCTTTCTCTTTCTCCTCCTCCTTCTATTCCTTTTTCTCCTTCTTCTATTTCTCCTTCTATTCCTCCTGCTTCTCCTTCTCCTCCTCCTCCTTCCCCTCCTCCTCCTTTCGCACCTCCTCCTCCTCTTCCTTCTCCTTCTCCTTCTCCTTCTATTCCTCCTTCTCCTCCTTCCTCAGCACAGGAAGGAGAAGGAGTTGTTGGAGGAGGAAAAGGCTGTATAAGTTCAGCTGGAGCAGATGAAGGGTGGAAATTACTGTGCAGTTCATGCATTAAAGCTAAGAAGTCACAGCTCTTGTAGCATTTAAGCTCTGGATGATTATCTCTTCGCAACAGTACTTTGCACAAGAAGTTTGTCTCAGGTCCTGTTAGCTACTGGAGATCCTTCTGTTATTGTTTTGTTTAAAATGTCATTCAGCAGCTCTGATGAACAAGGACATGCGGAGTGTGCACACTCAGTCACCCATTCTGAAGGTCATAGACAAAGAAATATTCAAGATACAAATAACTACAAGAACTAGACACTATGGAAATGTCAAAACTGATCAGCATGTGCCTGGCACAGGGTCTGAGGTAACCAAAGCATCACTTTTCAGTCATTAGTTGCCACTGGTAAATTACCGACAAATGACTATACCAGAGTCAGACACTCTACATTATTATGATGACTTTTATTGACTAAATCTGAAAAGAAAACCCAGATATAGATTTATAAAGGTATTTTGGATTGTTCAATATTTTCAAAGCATATACACAAATAGGCACATACTTACTGTGCAGAGACGATGGTCTATAATAGAAGCTTAAAAGAATGTAATTTCCCTTTTTTCTTGTAGGTTTACTGTGCTATACAAAGCCAGACTGAAACCATTCTGGGGATAAAAAATTAATTTCAGGAGCATACGTAATAAGCAAGTAGCTATGAAGAAAGTTATTTATTTCATAGGAGGCTATGAAAGAATATGACTTTAGTGGTAGATAGGAATGGTTGGACTAGAAGATCCGATGGGTCCCTTCCAACCTGGTTGTTCTGTGATTCTGTGACTGCAAAAATAATTAATTTTTAAAGTATAAAGGCATTTTGACATGTAAATGTGTTCTGCAATTCTTCTGTTCAATGCTGTATAATGCTCTCTCTGAAAAAAATCTATTCCCAGCCACCTCGTCTGGTTATAAGTAGCAGAAAAAGGCATAGAAATCATCCAGGAATACAGACCTGCTTAACAAAGCAGAAATACAAACTTTGCTACAGAACTTGGAAATAACTTTTCAAATAACCTCTTTGCAATTGGAATGGTTTTTGGCATGTTTGACAGTGAAAGTGGCACATAAACAGTAAATAATATATTGATTCCATATGTCTGCAAAGCTGTCAAATTTCAGGATCCCTTGTACTTGTTATCTTATATATTCATAGAAATTCTAAGTTGCAATCTATTCACAGTGTGTCCCACATCAACTAAAAAATATTTTCAAGTTGGTATTAAGACAAGAACATCTTTTTTTCCTTCATGAAATGTTAATATGTGAAGCTTGCATTTTCACAGAACCCAAAGGAAAAAAATAGTAGCTTTTTGCCAATTTAGAAACTTTATCATCATGCAGCATCCAGCAAAATTTGCAGTTCCTCTGATGAGACTATAGCAAATCCTGTCTCCCTGAGAGAGTACAAAACTCAAGGCCCAGCTATTTAAAATAAAGTAATAGAAGGTCTTAAAAATTTTTTAAGAAGTATTTCAAATCTGTAATTAAATATGGAATTAACAAGAGGAGAGCAGCACTAAATCTTAAAAAAAAATGTGAAATGTTATAGAAATGATAATACAGGAATCAAATATATTTTCCCTGCACTTGGGGCACAACAGTGCAGGAAACCTGGGACCCTGTGCAGCTACAGATGGGGAGAAGTCTGTCTAGAAAGCTGCCTGGAGGAGAAGGACCTGCGGGTGTTAGTTGACAGCAACTGACCATGAGTCAGCAGTGTGCCCAGGTGGCCAAGAAGGCCAATGACATTCTGGTTTGTATCAGAAACGATGTGACCAGCAGGTCCAGGGAGGTTCTTCTCCCTCTGTACTCAGCACTGGTGAGGCCGCTCCTTGAATCCTGTGCTCAGTTCTGGACCCCTCAGCACAAGAAGGATGTTGAGGCTCTGGAGCGAGTCCAGAGAAGAGCAAGGAAGCTGGTGAGAGGGTTGGAGAACAGGCCTTATGAGGAACAGCTGAGAGAGTTGGAGATGTTTAGCCTAGAGAAGAGGAGGCTGAGAGGAGACCTCATTACTCTCTGCAACTACCTGAAAGGAGGTTGTGGAGAGGAGGGATCTGGGCTCCTCTCCCAAGTGCCAGGGGACAGGACAAGAAGGAATGGCCTCAAGCTCCACCAGGGGAGGTTCAGGCTAGACATTAGGAGAAAAATTTTCACAGAAAAGGTCATTGGGCACTGGCAGAGGCTGCCCAGGGAGGTGGTTGATTTATCTTCCCTGGAGGTGTTTAAGGGATGGGTGGACAAGGCACTGAGGGACATGGTTTAGTGTTTGATAGGAATGGTTGGACTTGACGATCCGGTGTGTCTCTTCCAACCTGGTTGTTCTATGATTTTATCCTGAAAGCCTGAAGTTTTTAGAAGCACAGGATATCAAGTCTGTATCCTTATCAGGTAAGTGAAACTATTGCAGAAATACTCTGAGAGCTTTAGAAGCAGAAGATTGTTGTCCTGGTAGTGCCAGATCCTGCATTGTTTGCGAAAGAAAATTTGTGCTGAACAGTGCTAACTGAGTGCTCTTTTATAGGTAAAATCCTTGTATTTTAACTACTGTAGCAATATCCATTTTTCTTCTGCTGCAAGATGTTAATGGACTAAATGGAGGACGTTAATGAACTAGACAAACAATGTGGTAGCAATGACTAATGCTGATGTTCTAATTTTTTTTTTTCCCATTAATTACAGGTTTGACATATCAGTGTGGTAATTTTTGCAATTACATCACTTTTTGTCCATCTATCCTAGAAGCTGCACTCTGCAAATATTACTGAATTGAGACATAACAAATATTTGCTTAAATAGTTAATCATTGGAAGTATATGGAGCTCACAATAATGAAAAAATCGAGTTCGCTTGTAACATAATATTATTTGCAGGAAAAAGGAAAACTTAAATCTGTTTGTTTCAAGCAAAAATAGCTAATTGCGCTGTGTTAGACTGAATAATAAACTCAATTGCTTGTCGTGACTTTAAATTAAATAGGAGTCTGCACACGGCTACTTCATTTACCTCATATAGATAAAGCTAAACCAACTCTTATCTTTTGAAATTTCTGCACTTCAGGAAGAAAGAATCATAGAATCATAAAATCACCAGGTTGGAAGAGACCCACAGGATCATCGAGTCCAACCATTCCTATCAAACACTAAACCACGTCCCTTAGCACCTTGTCCACCTGAATTCTTTTGATGGAAGTGGGAATTACCGGTTTTAGAAGTTTTGCTACTTAATTTTACAACAAACTGAAGTTCTGGATCTCAATGACCCCAGACTTGGAGATACAGGGTCAACACTGACATATCTGGTTTATTTTCAAGAAGCTTTTTACAGAGTTCGTATTTGTTAGCTGTTGAAAGAGAACAGTGTGTCTTCCACAGGGTTCAGTCCACTTAACACTAAAATGTTCCGTGGCTTAAAATGGAGGAAGTAATAGAATTTAACACGAGATTCACTCCTTGTAATAGGTCAAATGAGTACTTCTTGCTATTACGCTCTGCATTCCACTGTATGAAATGCTAGCATGTTAAAAACCCAAACAACAGAAAGACACAACATGGGAAACCATGAGAGAGGTTAAACCCTACTTTTCTCTATCATCATCATTTCCCTTATGAGTCCAAGCAGATAAAAAAAATATTTCAAGATTTTTTTTAAAAAAAACAACCAAACAACAACACCCACCCCAAATACTCTCTCTTCTTGAGAGCTTTCCATAAAAAGCAATATATATCTTAGGATTTTATGAGCTTTCAGTTATTTGGGAACAGGACTGAATAAATCAAGTGGTAAGTTTTCTGGCTTAGCTTTCCTGAGTTCATGGTGGTGCTTCTAAGCCCAGTGTTACTACTGTGAAGATTTTTTTTTTTTTGTGCACACTGAGAATAGTTCCTTTAAAATATTACAGTAATATTTTAAGATGCTGTCATGTGGTGGTGGCCCTTCAAAAATCCAAAATTAATGAAGAACTATGTTTGTTCTTTATGGCTGAGTAGCCTTTTGAGGCCAAGAGGGAAGCAGGGCTTCTGGTCTAAGAGCAAGAGCTGCTTCACGCTGACCAACCGTCTCCTAAAGGATGTCTTCGCTGTTTACACGTATTTAATTATAGACTCACCTGCCTTTCTCATTTCTCAGCTGGCTCTGTGAGCTCCAGTCCATGCTTAAAGGAGGTAGATATAGATACTATACCAGAAATTGCCCTTTTTTTTTATAAACTACCCTTGCAAAAAGAAATAGCTGAGATAGGGACATTAAAGCAGACAGAGAATTACGAAAGAGGAAGCAATGTCACCAGGATCCATTTTTATAACCATATCACTGTATTGTTTATAGTTGTAGAGCGTGATGGAGAGCCCAGAACACAAAATCCAAGCTTTTTGCTAGTAGCCAGGCAGAGCTTCAAGTGTTTTTATGTCTCACAGTGCAATTTTGCCCTGAACAGAATCTTTCATATAAAACTTCTTCTTACCCTTTTTTATGCTGAAGAGCTTTAGTGCATCATCCTGTCTCAAATTTTTGCCTAAAGAAGATAGCAGTGGAAAAGGACACATGATAGTTTTAATATTAACCTGGTATCCAGCCATATTTTCCCAACGTTTGTGAGCTGATTGTGGTGTCTATGTATTTGCAGTCCAGGAGTATGCAGGTTCCTTTCAATCCCATGTTAGTTCTTAGTTTCCATCTGTGGATAAGGACGTACAAAGTTCAATAGCTGCAAACTTACACAACTTGTGAGAAGTTGTGAGACTGAATTTTCAAAAAAAAAAAAAAAAAGGCTCAAAAAGGCAACAGAAAAGTCTGATTTCCTAAACACACACACACTGTGCAGCATATTCCTTCTTTATGAAATTTTCTACAGTTTTGAATTATTGCAGCATATTGTCTCTGTTAGGTATCTACAATATTGTCTATGCAGGTTTTTTTTCTGTTGCAGAGAGCTGGGGTTGTTTAGCCTGGAGAAGAGGAGGCTGAGGGGAGACCTCATTGCTCTCTATAAATACCTGAAAGGAGGTTGTGGAGAGGAGGGTGATGGCCTCTTCTCCCAAGTAACAAGGGACAGGACAAGAGGGAATGGCCTCAAGCTCCGCCAGGGGACTTTTAGGCTGGACATTAGGAAAAAGTTTTTCACAGAAAGGGTCATTGGGCAATGTGAGAGGCTGCCCAGGGAGGTGGTTGATTCACATTCCCTGGAGGTGTTTAAGGGACGGGTGGATGAGGTGCGGAGGGACATGGTTTAGTGTTTGATAGGAATGGTTGGACTCGATGATCAGGTGGGTCTCTTCCAACCTGGTTGTTCTATGATTGTATGAATTGGAGTACAGCTCCTCCATAAAGCTCGTTTCAGACAGCCCTGGAATAATGGGTCACAACAATATCCTGGACTTAAAAGCATAGTCCTTAACATTGCTTAATTTAGTCCTAGCACAGTTAAATATCCAGATTTTATTTTAATGTTCTGAACATTCCTAGAGATAGCAAAATGTGTAGCTCTATATGTTATTTTAACATGTTTGCCAGACTTACAAGAACATTTTTGGCTTGGCTTAGGGTTTGTTGGGAACCAACTCCTGAATAAAACTTGCAGTTTCCTAATAAATTCCATAGGTTATTTTAGTACCTTAGATTTGCAGGCTGCACTGGTAGCTTAAAGAAATCAGTCCTCAGCTACAGCTAATAGCATTTAACTATTACATAAATTTCAAATGGAGTTGAATTTGGATCGAAACAAAATATTATGATTATAAACTTGAAAATCTTTTCATGCAATTGTTTAATCAGCTGGTCATTGGCATTTTTAAACGGCTAATGAACAGAAAATGCAAACTCAGTGGTCGATGAAATCAGTTTAAAAAAAATATTTAGCTGCACACAAGAAAAAAAAAGCATAATCATATTTTCATATTTCAAAACCTTTTCTTGTTCTGCAGAGAGTGAGATTGCTCTCACAGATGCTGTAAGTCTTAGCATAAGACTGGTCAAGAATTTAAAATCACAATGTAATATTTTAAAAAGGCAAATTCTTGGTCTCTGGGAATTACTCTCATTTTAAGCTCATAAGAAATGACATGGCTGCACATTAGCTGTGTTTTAATTCAGGAGGAGAATGTGTGTCTCAGAAATGAAGAAAGCTTTCTACTTTTAAAAATGGTTCTATACAGTTTATGCCTTTAAAAATCATAGAATCATAGAACAACTAGGTTGGAAGAGACCCACCAGAACATAGATAACAAGTTCTTAGTAATATAAAGAAATGACTGACAATTTCCTGTCCAGGTTGGAAAAAAGAAATCTGTGTGATCAGGTTTAAATGAAGACTCTTTTAAAGGAGACAAAGAAATGTCCATTCACAGACTTTGAAAATTCTCAAGAGAAAACAAAAACTACTCAAGACTCAATATTCAGCATGTCTAGAATTTTTTTTAAAGGCAAAAAAAAAATTTAAAAAATAAATATTTTCTTTCATGGGAGGTAAGTTACTTTTGCTTATTCAAAGTCAAATTATGCCTGAGAAATGTAATCTGTCACTTCAAATAACAGTGTATTATGTTCCTGGCTGTTCAGAGAGGAGTTTTTAATTATATTTTGCTTCATCGTTTTAAAAATAGGCATTATAAGTTCTAAGGGTATAGTGCGCATGATGGCACTGTTATGGCACTTTGCAGCATTTTTTGAGCTTTTACACAATGCAGATCGATTTATTTTCAGCAAATTGTTTTTATGAGGTAATGTGTCTGAAAAGTGCAGCTGTTCCTTTCTTCTTTCAATTTGAAAGAAGTGAAAAGCTTAGATCTTAGACAATTGTTCTAATGAAAACATGGGATTTTACTTTTTAGTATATTCAAGTGAAAAATTGCAGACATTTAATATTTGTTTTTAACATTCTGTTGTAGACCGTTCAGGGTTTCGTTTCTGAATACAATTCCTTCAGTTGTGTGTTCTGCCTGCGGGTCAGACACTTAGACATAAAAACAGCCACGCAAATTGCCTTTAAAGTTTTGTGGGTGGAAAACATAAATCTAGCTGAGTGCACAGGCCCTTTTACCCCCTTTTTTGTCTCATTTTGTCAGTTTACATAAAGCAGCAGACGTTTGCAAATATATGTAATTCTTTTTAACGAGAAGCTGTTGTGCTGTGCGTGCGATTCCTCCTGTTGATAAGGTAATATCGGCCCTAAATGTAGAAGACAATCTGCTCTGATTCAATTCCCATTGATTTCGGTTGGGATTCTATTTGAGAATAATGCAATTAGGATCGGCACATTCCCATCCTTTGCCAGAGGTGTCTAAATTCTTTATTTCAGACAATGTAGCTATTCCAGTCTTGTGTACTTTGAATATTTGATAGCTTTGGTGAGCATTTTGTCCTTTTGTATCAAACTTAGTAACTTAGTTAGCCCAAGAGAATTCCGTCAGGATTCAAATGCTGCATCAACTGTGATTTACTACAAATAATTGACCGACACTGAAGGGCCTACACCCCTGCAGTCTGGACTTCTAAATGCTATATTTCCTTACAACTTGTTGTAGCCTTGGCAACCAATAGAGTGGAAGAAAAATACTAGCATCCCCTGTGTAACTATGGAAAACAAAACGATATTTATGAGTAATGGGATAATCTGACCTACCTACACAGCATAGGAGATACTTAATATTTATAGAATCATAGAATCATAGAACAACCAGGTCAGAAGAGACCCACCAGATCATCGAGTCCAACCACTCCCACCAAACACCAAACAATGCCCCTTAGCACCTCATCCACCCGTACCTTAAACACCTCCAGGGAAGGTGAATCAACCACCTCCCTGGGTAGCCTATTCCAGTGCCCAACATCATATCACAAACATCATATAATAAACTCTTCCGGATAATATCTGGAGATACTATTGGTATATTCATTTGGAATGAGTGATATCTTCTCACTATAAAGCGTGAAAGAGTTGCATAGAAGGAAAATGAGATGTCTCTTTTTTGCAATAAACAAACTTATTTAGCATTAGTTTGGGGGGATTTTTTATACTATTCACTGATAGTCAGCATTACTTCCTCTGGGTAACACGATGAGCTGAATAGTCCTTACTGTTTTGTGATATCAATATTTGGTCATTGTATCGAGCAGCCGGAACTGAAAATAAAGCACTTCAGTTCTAAATAAATCTACTCACGATATCAAGATTTAACACTTGAGGCTGTGGCAGGCTGAGAGTTGCCCCCAAGCCCCCACTGAACCAGCAGATGTGGATTTCTGGGCATAACCTGTGCACAGTACCACTTTCACAGCATTGGGCACTGGCAGAAGCTGCCCAGGGAGGTAGGTGGTTGATTCACCTTCCCTGGAGGTGTTTAAGGCACAGGTAGATGAGGTGCTGAGGGACATGGTTTAGTGTTTGATAGGAGTGGTTGGACTCGATGATCCGATGGGTCTCCTCCAACCTGGTTGTTCTATGATTCCATGGTTAGGACTTGGTGAGTGCATAATCAGATAACTAAGAAACCTACCCTCATTTCCTTTTATTCTTATTGGCTTAACGCTACTGTGAAACTCCTTGATAAAGAAATTCAAATTGCTGAATTTTGCTCTGCTCTTGAGTTCGTTTCTAAATAAACTGTTCTTTTTGAAATATACAATTCCCTCTTATGTAACTGAAGAAAGAAGTTCCTCAAAGACTGAGAGTAATCAAAAAGTGTGAAGTACTTTCATAATGAAAAATGATATCTATTGTTTTTTTGAGCAAACAGCTCATATGCAGAATTTTGCTTGAGGAATGAGGGAGAAGACTGAGAGCAAAAGCCTGAATGCCCCTCGATCCCACTGGTCTCAGCTGCTTGTTGTTCCCAGCACTGTCCCAGCAGGTCACACAGCTGAGAACTGTCTCAGGCTTAATAAATCCACATTCAGACTGCTCAGGGAGACTCTGTGAATGTGTTTGGCTTGTTAAATTCTTCTGACAATATACAAAATATTTTTCATTTGTTGGGCAGTGGGAGTCCATGCATTCCTCTAATCCTACGTAACTCACCCAGCTCTCACGTATTCCTCTCTGTGGAGTCTGGACTTGTTGCTTGTCTACATGGGTAGGTTCTGTACACAGATTGGGAAGGACAATCTGGGATGTAATTTAATACTCTAACCACAGTAAATCATTTGTGAAAACAAGCAATCTTTTAGAAAAAATGTGCTGTTTTCTTTTTTGGAGGCTGAAACGAGTGGTATTCTTCTCTGTACAATTACAATTTATTTTTTTTCCTTTTGCAGCATTAACCTACTTCTTTGTTCTCTGATTACTCTTGTACCTGGGAAATACATCCAAGAAGAGCAGCTGTGAATACCAGCCTCTCCTGCTTTGTCTCATGTTATATGAAAATGCTTTAATAGATCTTGAAGGAACTATGTCAAATATTAAACAAATATTATTTATAGCTCATTAAATCTATGTTACATTGTATTATCTAAACAGAGACTGTGCCAAGACAAGTATTTTTTATCTGTGCCTTGGAAAGTAGACTGTATCAATCATTTTCCTCTGGTATAAAATGGATTTTAGTATGATAAAAACATTAAATAACATAATCAGTAGAAAACTTCAGCTGTATTGCATGAACTGCTATGGGAAACAAGTCAGTGAAGTCTCATTAAAGCAGACCAGACAAAAGTACCCAATAAAAATCAAGCAAAAAGAGAACAAAAGACCGTTGTTTGGGGGAAATATTTTTTGGAGGAGAAGAGATGTAAGACTTCATGCAGGAGGCTTGACCTTCTGGTGATTCACCTGAAATTCTCATGCTGCATCTTTGTGTGGGTCTGGAGTCCTTACTGCTGATCTTGATGATAGAAAACATTAGAATCATAGAATCACCAGGTTGGAAGAGACCCACCGAGTCATCGGGTCCAACCATTCCTATGAAAGCAGAGGAGACTAAGGTTACTGCATTGTGATAAGTAAAATTGCAACTGAAGGTTTCTATAAAGCACCAGTGAAGATCACTATAAAGCTGAAAGACACATCTGAGGAGCGAAAGATAAGAGAGAAATATAGTTTGTTAAAGCTATGATTCACAGGATCCAAAGAACAGTTTAATTGTTCGTAGGGTGAAGATGAGTTTTGTAGGATGGTCTACAGAAATAAATCCAGGGATTTACAATGACATCTGAAAAGGGGAAAAGCTTAGCTGTATGGAAGGATGGGTCTTGAAACTGAAATGAACTGGTAGGAGAAACAAAACATGTCAATGTGAGAGGAATGGGGGAAATAAGGCAAGGATGAAAATCTAATAGAATTACTACAACACAAAATATTGAAATCTGATCTGCTAGGCTATTTAGGAGATATTCACTGAGACTGGTGTGAGTATAAGTGTGGTACATAAACAAATTACTATTAGGCTGAGAGAGCTGGGGTTGTTTAGCCTAGAGAAGAGGAGGCTGAGAGGAGACCTCATTACTCTCTCCAACTACCTGAAAGGAGGTTGTGGAGAGGAGGGAGCTGGACTCTTCTCCCAGGTGCCAGGGAACAGGACAAGGGGGAATGGCCTCAAGCTCCACCAGGGGAGATTTAGGCTCAACATCAGGAAAAAATTTTCACAGAAAGGGTCATTGGGCACTGGAACAGGCTACCCAGAGAGGTGGTTTATTCCCCTTCCCTGGAGGTACTTAAGGTACAGGTGGACGAGGTGCTGAGGGACATGGTTTAGTGTTTGATAGGAATGGTTGGACTCGATGATCTGATGGGTCCCTTCCAACCTGGTTGTTCCGTGATTCTGTGAAACTACTATTAGGCAAATATGACTGTAAACAGCTGCCTTGCAGAAAGGGTTCAAACGTGACCTTGTAACTTGAGAAAATTATAAGGTACTTTGCTTGGCTTTTCTTGAAGCCTTCTTTAATTTAGCTATATGATAATTCACACTGAAGTTTATTTCATGAAACATCCAACTGCTGTTTTGTTAGTGATGGTTTCAGAGATTTTCTAATTTAGTACTCCAACACTCTAAAGAGACCCCAAAGTATAAAAAAATACTAGAAAAGCTAAGTATTCTCTTTTGGTAAGAGTGAAAAGCAAAAATCTATAACAATTGCCAGATTTTACTTGAAGTTTTGAAGTACCTAAAAGGACTGAATCCATCTGTGTTTGCAATGAGATTGTAAAAATACTGGCACTGTACAGCCCTTCAAAATTAACAGTAGCTGAAGTAGAATCATAGAACAACCAGGTTGGAAGGAACCCATCGGATCTTCTAGTCCAACCATTCCTATCAAACACTAAACCAAGTCCCTCAAGACCTCATCCACCCGTGCCTTAAACACCTCCAGGGAAGGTGACTCAACCACCTCCCTGTGCAGCCTATTCCAATAGTAGCATCAGATTCTACTGAGAAGTAGCACCAGATTCTACTGAACAATCATACTTTGGCACAGTGATCAGGGAAAGGCAGCCAATTGCTTAGAAAGGTGTCCAGCAGAATACTCTGAAACACTGATACAAAATACCTGCAATGCTAAAGCCAAGAGGTTTTAATATGGATGTCAATGGGTTTGGAAGAATATTGCTCACTATTCCTTCACTAAGTAATTCACTATTCTGTCTTTCTGTTAAATCATCCAAAGAAAAAATGGCTTTAGCCTAGAGAAGAGGAGGCTGAGAGGACACCTCATTACTCTCTACAACTACCTGAAGGGAGGTTGGAGAGAGGAGGGAGCTGGGCTCTTCTCCCAAGTGACAGGGGACAGGACAAGAGGGAATGGCCTCAAGATCCGCCAGGGGAGATTTAGGCTAGAGATTAGGAGGAAGCTTTTCACAGGAAGGGTCATTGGGCATTGGAATAGTCTGCCCAGGGAGGTGGTTGATTCACCTTCCCTGGAGGTGTTTAAGGCACGGGTGGACGAGGTCCTGAGGGACATGTTTTAGTGTTTGATAGGAATGGTTGGACTTGATGATCCAGTGGGTCTCTTCCAACCTGGTTGTTCTATGATTCTATGATTCTATGAAAATACTGGGTGTTATATTTCAAAAAGACCCTCCCTTTCTCTCACAACTGGATATCAACAGATAATGGAAACGAATCATGTAAAACCAGTAGACAGAATACATACATGATTGCAGTACTATGTACAAGCTAATAATTTATTCAACAATCACAGTCTGATGAGGATCAGAGATAAGGGAAATAACATAA
This sequence comes from Coccyzus lansbergi, assembly GCA_033558105.1. NCBI lineage: Eukaryota > Metazoa > Chordata > Aves > Cuculiformes > Coccyzidae > Coccyzus > Coccyzus lansbergi. Next base: position 101,878 of record JAUMJK010000797.1, on the reverse strand, counting down.
CATAAATCAGTAACCTATATCCATCTGGGAAAACAAAATAGGGGTAGGAAATATGCCTTTCCTGGAACTTCCTAGTTTATGGTAATAAGCTTAGCAATTAACTTTTTAGAGAAGTCCTGACAACTGAATTAGAGCTATTGTAAAGGAGAAACAGTTACACAATAAATAAATTTGTCCATTATTGTGAAGTCTTACTGTGTTTATGCAGTTAAAGCAGAGAACAGGTACATTTTTTTCCTTTTATTTTCCTCCAGAAATATTAATAAGGCAAAAAATCTTTATCATCCTGAGCATCCTTTGTCAGTCCCACTTCAGCAGAGATGTTGAGGATAAGAAGCTATTTAGCAAGGTGAGAGAAATGCTGAAGTGGAAGCAGCAAATATCCCACACCTAATGAACACAGGGTGAAAGGAACAGAAAATAATGATGTTTTGCATAGAGCTGCGCATCACTATGTGTATTTTTAATCATCATGCTGTCCAGTTTTAAGTAGGACAGTCAGGGAAATATTCTGGAAACCACTGAATGTTTAATGAGTGTACACAGACACATATTCCACACAAGGGCATTTGCGTTCACATTCAGAACATGAGACAATAAAAACTCTGCTTCTGTCAATCTGGCCCAGGATGACTTCAGTGTGAATTATTCATGCAGTGGTTTTTACTTGGTTTTGCTACTTTTAAATAGACGAAGTGTGCCAAAAGGAAAAGGTAAATGTTCTGTCTAAAATCCTATATTTTCTTCTTTTTTTCTATAGACAAAGGTTGAAATTTGCATATACCATTGCACTACTTGTTGACAAACTGAAGAAGAAATATTATTCATTGCTTTTTTTAATATATGCTATACAATATAGTTAAATGATACAGTTAAAAAAAAGAGTCTCACTGCTGTTTTGTAGATTAAGAAATCATTCTGCAGAAGATGAGCAAAGATATATGTTCACCTAACTATTGGTTTCAATGACTATTAGAAATCTACATAATAAGTCTTCACCTAACTATTGGTTTAAGAGACTTTTAGTGCTATATAGAATCATAGAATCATAGAATCACCAGTTTGGAAGAGACCCACCGGATCATCTAGTCCAACCGTTCCTGTCACACAATAAACCATGTCCCTCAGCACTTTGTCCACCCATCCCTTAAACACCTCCAGGGAAGTTGAATCAACCACCTCCATGGGCAGCCTGTTCCAGTGCCCAATGACCCTTTCTGTGAAAATTTTTTCCTGATGTTCAACCTAAACCTCCTCTGGTGGAGCTTGAGGCCATTCCCTCTTGTCCTGTCCCCTGTCACCTCAGCTTGAGGTCATTACCCTCCTCTCTACAACCTCCTTTCAGGTATTTATAGAGAACAATGAGGTCTCCTCTCAGCCTCCTCTTCTCCAGGATAAACACCCCCAGCTCTCTCAGCCGTTCCTCCTAAGCCTGTTCTCCAACCCCTTCACCAGCTTCGTTGCTCTTCTCTGGACTATGGCACACCAGAGAGCAATAATTAGTCACCGTCCTAACAGCTCGTCTGGGAAATGCCCCAAATTATTTGCAAGGAATATCCCTCCCATGTCCACCCCTCACAGCATTTGTGGGCCATCTGAGGTGGCTTCTCACTGATGGAGTTGTCTGAACTCCTCAGTTATTTCTCAGCATCACAATATAGAATCATAGAATCATAGAACAACCAGGTTGGAAGAGACCCATCAGATCATTGAGTCCAACCACTCCTATCAAACACTAAACCAAGTCCCTCAGGACCTCATCTACCCGTGTCTTAAACCCCTCCAGGGAAGGTGAATCAACCACCTCCCTGGGCAGCCTAATATCTGGCAGACATGTCCTTTATCCAGTGTCCGAGCCCCACAAGCCACACAAGAACCTTCCTCTCCAGCTGTTTTCATAGCAAAGACACAGGAGGCACAGCCTAAATAACTCTCTTTACTGCTTCTAGAGGCACTGACTCCACAAAATGTTCTTTTTTTGAGAAGATATTAGGGGTAATTTTCCAGTCATAATTTCTTGTTCCTGGAAGGCAGTCAGTGTGGCTTTTATTTCCAAAAGCAGTTGAAATAATGATGTTAAATGTAATATGGCAGTCATTTACATTGCCAAAATCATTCTTTATCCTTTGTGGCTGGAGATGCTGTAAATGGCAGGAAGTTGAATGACCAGCATGTTGTAATTTATAAAATATTCTCTGATATTTCAGTATGAAGAGCTCGATAAAAATGCAAGATAATACTAAGGAACTTGACAGTTTTAGGCTGCTCATATTTAAGGACAAATTCCCACTAGAAACAAAAATTAAATTCAAATCTACTCTGTTTTTCAGGCCAACACAATTCAAAGAACTGATCTTTAAACAAAATTATGCTCTATCTATTGTCATGGGGAAAACATACTCAACTTGGGGAATTTAACTTAATTTCTTGCCAATAAACTTAATTACTGATTTGGGTACCGAGAAACAAAGAAGATAAATATTTAACGAGTTGAGGAAATTGTCTTCCAAGGAACCACTAGCTCCCCTCTGCTGTCTCATGCAGTGAGTCCCTTGGAACTCTCCACTTGGAAGCATTTAGGGTTAGGATTAGTGTTAGGTTTAGGGTTAGGCTTAGGAGCAGGCTCAGGGTTAAGGGTAGATTTAGATTTGTCCCTGTGTAGAGCTGGGACAGAGTTGTCCCTTGGGAAAATTGTCCCCACAGAGTTGTCTCTGCAGAGACTTGTCCTGAGGAGAGTTTCGGAGAATTGTCCCAGACCCCTTAGGCACCTCCACCTAGAACATCTGTTTTGTCTTTTTTCCTGATTTTCATATGCAGAGTCCACCAGCCTGGTGGATTACACACCTCAGACTACTGAAGATCCTCTCTGAAGCACATTTCCATGTGCAATAAACTACAATATTCCAAAACCAAGTGGCACATCAAACGGGATGAAATTTTTACCTAAAGCAAAATATATCAGGTTGGGGTTTTTTTTTTTTTTTTTTTTTTGCTGATGAGTATTTTAAGTCCTTAAGTTGTTTATTCTGAGAGATATTTGCAAAATTAAGAGGTTTTACTTTGGTTTTGCTCTCTGGTGGTTTTGCAATTCTAGCAGTACAGCTGTAGAAGCCATTTACTCCAGGAAATGGAGTTTTAATGAGAAAATCAAAGTCTTTCTTTTATATCAAATCAACTGCAACAGCTGAATGGTCATCTGACTATGATCTTTTACTTACTTTGGTCATGATTTTCCTTATTTTCACATATAGATATGGAAGACAGCACATCTATATTTTTGTGCTATTTTACAGTATAAATGCTGGTTTGAAATATTGATATTTATTACCCAAATATTATATCTGGAACTGAATTTAAGTATGTCCGGGAAAACCCTAACTTTTAAACTTAAATAAACATCTGGCTTCCACAGAAAATAAATTAGTCATCTTAGATTAAATCAGACATTATTTTTTTTTTTCTTTTGAGGGATATACATACCCCTCCCACAAGCATTTGACATCTTTCTTGTAACTGAAACATTTGGAAATATGGACCAAGATACGAATCAGTGGAGTGAAAAAAACCCAAAATGTGTCAAATCTACAGCTTGTCCTGCTGATGGGAAAGAAAATGCTTCAGTTTACATTTCTCACATTCTCTTAAAAGACTTGCTTTGTATGTAATTTCATTTGTTGGGGCATCACTCGTCTTCCTTGCCATTCCTTCTCCATCTGAAAATGTCCGGAAGTGTTTGAGTCTCCAGTACCTTGTGCCAAAGGTCTAACAGAGACAGACGACATTTCAAAAGCAGATTATCCATTTGCTGTGCGTGGATCCTGAACAGTTTACACAGAATATGAATTTGCTGCAGTCAGCCTCTGCTGTTGTTCTCGTGGAAATGTTTTTCTGCTGGATCGTTTTTCTCTTATACTTTTAAAGCAATGTTTTAAAATTCTCTTGGCAATCATATCATTTGACTTGAATGCAGAAAGGAGGATTTTCAGAGGGCCTCTGACAGCTCGCTGCTTAATGGAATATTGAATGGCAATTCAAGATTCTCTCAGACCTAACCTTTCTGACTCTTTCCTTCAAGATATTGGAGCACCTCAATAATTGCTTTGATTATTTTTATAATGACAGTACTGTTCATTGCTAGGTTCCCTCTCACTAAAATGCCTGAAATTACTGTCTTAAAACATGCCAGAGATCTTTCTTGAGTGCAGATACTGAGACTGGTCCATTTTGTCTAGACATGCGCTTTGGTCTGGAGTCATGAGTAACATTCATTCAACAAGAATGAATTGTTGAACTTTTTCAGTGAAATACAACAGAAAATTGTTTCTTGCAGAGTTATCTACATGAGAATCATCTGTATCGGAATCAGTAGAGTAATTTTTTTATCACTGTAGCAGCAAAATCACCATCGTTTTAATTAATAAATGAACATTAAATAGACAGATTATGTTTTACTTATAATATCTCAAGTTACACAAAGTATATTCAGTGATGAAAAAAATGTTAAGCAGGAGTTTTTTTTCCTTTCCCTTTGGAACTGGCTGGTTTTCTTAGTGATGTCACATCCATGGAAAGGGGAATCAGTCAGACTTCCAGCAGGATCTAGCTCTTCTCCACTCAGTGCATACCAGCCTCACCCCACTGACACTTCAGAGTCTAATGTGCTTTTCTTTAATCTGTAAAGGGTATTCTAAAATGAGGTATATTAATCTAGATAAAAGAAATGCAGAATTCATAAGTATATTTTTTCCTTTCCTCCCCTTTTTTAAACTCTACTCATTTCTTTGCTCCGTTACCTCATTATAAAATTCACCTTTTGCTTTCAAGAGTTAATTCATTGTTTTTCTTTCTTGCAGAAGCATAGCATGGGGAAATATGACTATTTGCATAAATTAGAAATTTAAATTTCTCTTTGTCATGAATTTTTAAACAGAGCAAAACCAATCTATTTATTTATAATTCTTTTCAGTGGCTTTAAGCAGTGGAAAGGAATGGGTTTACAGCATTAATTCTATGAGGATACGTGTTCTACTTTTGCAAATTAGAAAGATTTTGTATCTCTCTCTTGCGTTCTTCTTACAGAATATTCAGAAAATATCCTATTTCATTTAGCTATATATACCATGGCCATGTTGCAAGTGCTAGAATAGTACTGATATCATTTACATGACTAGTGCTATTGTGCATAAAGGCACAAAATATTCTCAAAAGTCTTTTAGTTTAAATGCTTGTTCACATTTCTTAGTTTTGGAGCCAGTAACTGTTTGCTGCCCATGGAGTTCTTTCTATACTGTTGTAAAACTGACCTGTCTTTTACTATTCTCTGTTACCGTAAATGAAAAATAAATTTGCTTCTAAAGCAAAGATATTGATTATGCACAGAGATAATATTCTCTACGACGTCATAACTTATAGTGGGAGAATGTTGTGCTGAATGCAGGATGACAACTGTAATTTCTTTATTAAATCTCGTAAGAAGGTAGATTGTTAAAAAGAAATCACTATACTTTCTCCTTTATGGTATTATGCATTCTACATCAGATTTCTTTTCTTGTACATTCATTGTTAGGTGTATGAAACTGTAAATGCATGACTGTGGTTATAAGAGCTACGATATGTATGCTATGGGGTTTAATCAGAATTTATACAGGCTTATAATAGAAAAAAAACCTAGAAATACGCTGGAAATTTCATAGAATCATAAAATCATGGAATAACCAGGTTGGAAGAGACCCACCGGATCATCAAGTCCAACCATTCAACACATTTTAACTCCTTTCAACATTTTGAATTGAAGAAGCAAAACCTTTATGGAGAGTATCAACAAAATATATTGCATTTGACACCAGTTAGCTATGAATTGATGACAAATAAGCAGCGACCTTCTTTTATCACTCTTCTGCTACACTCAAAGATTTATCTGTGCATCTATCATGCTTTTATAAGCATTTCCTACTTCCCAACAATATCCTTTTTGCCTGGAGTGTTTTATGTACCTGAAAACAGGTAGACTACTACTGGTGTTTCCAAAATTGCTGAATCAAATTTCTGTTTGGTAGAAGTACTACAATCCATTAAAGCAGTTGAGAAAACTCAGCTATAAATCTACTCAATTCTTTAAGTATTAAATAAAATAATATCTGCCCCTATAAGCCCATTTGTCATATGATAATGTATTGCCTGAAACAGAAGAGATGTAGAAATATTTTCCAGGATCACTACTTTTTAACAGAGAACTGTCATCTGTTAGAAGCAGCCTATAGTTTCAGACTGTGGTCTATTCTGCATTAAGTGATACATCAAAATGAAACGGCTGATATACTTTGTGATAGCTGTGACCTCAATGGGGAACTACAACCCGTTGGTGTTTGGCAGAGACTCATTCAAGACTTGGAAGAGATCATAACTTGGAAAAGGTCAAGACTTGGAAGAACAACAAAGGTGGAGAAGGGATTGGAGAACAGGCCTTATGAGGAACAGCTGAGAGAGCTGGGGGTGTTTAGGCTGGAGAAGAGGAGGCTGAGAGGAGACCTCATTGCTCTCTACAACTACCTGAAAGGAGGTTGTGGAGAGGAGGGTGAAAGGCTCTTCTCCCACGTGACAGGGGACAGGATGAGAGGGAATGGCCTCAAGTTCCAGCAGGGGAGGTTCAGGCTGGACATCAGGGAAAAAATTTCACAGAAAGAGTCATGGGGCACTGGCAGAGGCTGCCCAGGGAAGTGATTGATTCACCTTCCCTGGAGGTGTTTAAGGCACAGGTAGATGAGGTGCTGAGGGATATGATTTAGTGTTTGATAGGAATGGTTGGACTTGATGATCCGACGTGTCTCTTCCAACCTGATGATTCTATGATTCTATGATTCTATGATTCTATGAACTGTAGTGTCAGTAATTCCCTATGACCTCCCCAAGCTGGGGTTCTCCTTAAAGACATACTCCCATGAGAACACTGAACATGTCCATGATTTTAACTGTTTGCATAATGAGATTAGGGATTTGACCAGGGTGGCAGCCATGGAGATAAACATATTACATAGCTTTGATACTGCTTGACAAGGACTATAAACTCTGACAAGTTATCAACCACATTATGCTACCAAGAGAAAAATGAATCCCCAGCACTGATTATAAGAATGAAGTTTAAAATTTTGCTAGGTGTTCATTTCTCCAGGATGCAAGATGACAAGTGGAAGAAATTCAAATTCTTCTTTATGCTGCATGTGAAACCAAAGAGTACCAACAAGAAAAGGAATATGTGGCTACTACGTTCAATAGATTTCTGTTAACTTGAGTGGATGAAACTTACTGTGAAGGGCTAGTTCACAGACTGAAGGACATACATAGCTTATGAAATGCAATAACCATAGGAGGCAAAAATAAACATAATTCATATCAGTCTTTTCTAAATCATTCTATTATACTTCATTGTTTCCATCTTTCCATGATAAAAAAATCTATGCAGAGGCACAGTATTTGACTTATGACACTTTTTATTGTCACAAAGAGATAAAATGAATGTGACGAAATCAGATTTCAATTCAGCAACAAAGCTCTGTGCATTTTTAAACCTAATAACTAATTAAACCTCATTGATTTTTTTTTTTCAAAACATTATCTGTTATGTTAAACTGAGGTCATAATTTTCTTTGAAGTTAAATATTGATTTTTTTTACAATGATACATGCAATGTAATGTGTTAATAAATTATTATGTCAATTATTATTTTCCCCGAAAGTGATATACCAGAAAATGTGTAAGGAAAACAGATACTAGAAGTGGAAATGAGCAAATTCTGTAGTATTAAAGAATTCATTTATAGCATATTATAATTATGGATGTTACAAAATGAGCATTGTCATTCATAGACACTACAGCAGACTACAAATTGTGCCAGTAAAAATTATAACTTCTAGTTTTATCACCTATTATGTATTTTTGCCATTAAGAATTCTCTGAAACACAAACAAACCTCGTTAGGTTGACAAAAGGCTTTATGTCATTTAAGAGATTGTAAAGACTGTGAGGGTGTTTTAGACTATTTCTAAATATCTACTTGATTTTAGAAAATAGGTAACCTTAAGTATTATTTGAAGTCATTGTAAGCAATGGAACAGCAAAAAATCTTTATACATCTGAGTAAATCTAGTACAAATAAAGCTGGAAGAAATCTGGTTGCATTTTATTAATCGTATTATATAACTACCCATCTTTTCACAACAGTTGCAATTCTTCTACACCAAGATTTCTGAGAATTGTTCTACAATGGTCATTTTAGGATGTATTTATCTTCTTTTTTGATCTGCAGTAAGTGGCCTTTCTTATTTGTGTGATTCTAAGAGAGGAATAGGAAGGCAAGGTCTAGCTAGGTCTTTGCTTTGTATTGAAGTCACTATAATTGAATAGAATGGAGCATCACCTCGAAATACGGTGAAAATTTCTACCTCAGTTATGATCAGGGTTATACTTGTATCACGATTCACACCTGAGTAGAAGCATTTGGCTGTTCCGGTAAGATGTGGCTATCAGAGGAGGAGAAAATGGTTCACAAGAAGTAATGCGGGAAAGTTCTGTGAAGATACTGAAGATTGATAATGAAGCAAAGGCTGGAGATTTCAGATCAGATGATATATTCATCCCCCATCAATTCTGAATACTTTTGGAACGCAACGACAAATCTTCCGTTTATCAGGTAGATAATTTATTGGACATGAAAGTGTAAGTATTTGATCTTGCTTTATTAGAATGAAGTAGAAGTAATTTTTTAATATATCAGTGTTAACCAGTTATCCAATTCTGAAAATGACTGAATAAAGTGGAGTCATGAAACAGATGCCAATAAAGTCCAAGCTGACCTTACAATATGTAATGTATGTTTTCATACAATTTTATATGCAACGTATGTGATACTATTTTGATGTTACCAAGTGCATACAAACTCAGTTTATCCTTTTCAGACGCCATTTCATCACCAACTTGATTTAATTAACTGAGTGGAAATGCAGAAAAAAGATGATTATGTTTAAGTCTTTTATTATTCTAAATAGCGTTTATTAAAATAAGATGGAATAGCCTGTCAAATCCTGTCAATGCAATCACAAAACAACTGATGTCTAAAAAATGTGTGGATTTATTTAATGTATTTATATACATGGTCACATATGAGATTTTTACTGATTTTTAATTTTCTCCATATTCAGGCAAATACCTAGTGATCTAATGCTTTTTTCTGCATAATGCATTACAAACAGGATCAATAATAAAGAGCTATAAATCAGCTATACACCATGATTGATGTCGTATTGTAAAGTCATGCTCTTGCTTTCATGGCATCAGTTATAATCAGTCTCCAGTACAGACTCTAATTTACAGACTCCATTAGTCCTATCAAGGCAGAAGAGAAGGCAAGGAGCATAAATTTAAGAATCAGGAGCACTGAAAAATTTGGCTATTTTGGAACTAAAGAAAATCAGAAAGCAGAATGTTGGAGAGGCAACTATTTGCAATATTCACTTAATTATTCTTTTCACACATATGCTAGAAGGGTGTGATGTTATGTTTCCATGGGTTTTCTATGAAAATTTCAACTATTCGCGTAAAGTTTTATTATTGCTATAACTTCTCTCTACTCATGAACTAGTGAAGTCTTCCACTATCATGTAAGACACTTGCTGCTGAGAAACATAGTCAGAACCTCTTTCTTAAAACTCCACATTCTGCTGTTCCTTCCCTGGTGGGTGACGAGAATTATTACCTGTATTTAGCACTATTGATCTGCACAAATGTAGCAGTCTCTCTCTCATTTCCCAGAAAACAAAATAAATCCTGGCCTAAGAGTACATGCCTGCAAAGCAATCCACCACTCAAAGATGGACACAGGCTGGTTGAGTCATTCTGGTAATCAACAAACTGTTCAAATTTGATTATTTGCTTCTGTAGACAGTGAAGATTTATACAAATGATAGTATTTGTGAATTACCACAACAGTGACTGTAGGATTAGTCTCTAAACCTCCTCCATGGTCTAAAAGAATCCCTTTAAGGATCTCTCTGCTTTCTTGGAATCCTAAATAATTCCCTATTTTAAGGGATATTCTTAAGTAAGTGTTCTGAACTACAGCCCTAATCAGTGTACAATTAACGATTTATGAATCTCTTATCCAACAGTGACTCCCTCTGATGATGCAAGGATACTCTTTATTAGTGATTCCAGGACATTCATCACTGTAGTTAATGTATAGGCAAATATTTTAAAAGTTTGTGTAAGAAGTAATCTAACATCAGTAGTCTAAGATGTAATCTAAGAAGGAATTTTAGAAGTAATTTCAGCCTTTAACACAATTTCTCTCAGCATTCTGCTACAGAAACTGTCAGCCTCTGGCCTGGACAGGTGCACACTCTCCTGGGTAGAAAACTGGTTGGCTGGAGGGTCCAGAGTGTGGCGAGAAAAGGTGTTAAATCCAGCTGGAGGCCACTTACAAGTGGGGTTCCCCAGGGCTCAGTGCTGGGTCCAGCCCTGGTCAGTGTCTTCATCAATGACCTGGATGAAGGTATTGAGGGTACCCTTAGCAAGTTTGCAGACGACACTGAGCTGGGTGGAAGTGTAGATCTGCTGGAGGGTAGGGAGGCTCCAGAACAGGCTGGACCACTGGGCTGAGTCCAATGGGATGAATTTTAACAAGGCCAGATGCTGAGTCCTGCACTTGGGGCACAACAATCCTATGCAGAACTACAGACTGGGAGAAGCCTGGCTGGAAAACTGCCAGGAGGAGAAGGACCTGGGGGTGTTGGTTGACAGCAACTGAACATGAGCCAGTAGTGTGCCCAGGTGGCCAAGGAGGACAATGGCATCCTGGCTTGGATCAGAAACAGTGTGACCAGCAGGTCCAGGGAGGTTATTCTCCCTCTGTACTCGGCACTGGTGAGGCCGCTCCTTGAATCCTGTGTTCAGTTGTGGGCCCCTCACCACAGGAGGGATGTTGTGGCTCTGGAGCGAGTCCAGAGAAAAGTAACAAAGCTGGTGAATGGGCTGGAGAACAGGCCCTATGAGGAATGGTGGAGAGAGCTGGGGGTGTTTAGCCTGGAGACCTCATTGCTCTCTATAGCTACCTGAGGGGAGGTTGTGGAGAGGAGGGAGCTGGGCTCTTCTCCCAGGTGACAAAAGGTAATGGCTTCAAGCTCCGCCAGGGGCGGTTCAGACTAGATATCAGAAAGAAATTTTTCACAGAAAGGGTGATTGGGCACTGGCAGAGACTGCCCAGGGAGGTGGTTGGTTCACCATCACTGGAGGTATTTAAGATTTAGATGGTAGACAAGGTGCTCAGGGATATGTTTTAGTGACAGAAAGGAACGGTTGGACCCAATGATCCAAGAGGTCTTTTCCAACCTGGTGGTTCTATCATTCTGTGATCGTGCCTGATTGCCAAAAGCTCTGAGCCATGTCTCACAATTTTACTTAACAAGAGCCTGTTTAGACAGAAGAAGTATGTGCAACAATTCCAAACACTATGGAACAGACATTTTAGGCAGAGCTAAAGGAGATGTGAAAATAAAAGGTCTTTACATGATCTAATTCTAAAAAAAAATACAAATGAGGGAACAGAGGAATTCTGCCCAGACGGGTCCTGTGTGTCTGTAGCCATCAGTAATTTTCTGTTTGGTGGGATGTGTCGCCAGACTACTTTTCTGTCTGGCTCAGTGCTCTTGCAAACTGAGCTTCTAAGCCAGAACAGGTTGCAGGCTACTTGCTGGCACCGCATATTGACGTGAGTTGGACACAATGATTTAGTATCGTCTAGTACTTCACTATAAGCTGTAACAAACTAGAGTTGTCAAGGTTTCTATCAGTTGAAGAAAAATGGATGAGTTTAGTCATAATCAACATCAGAAGAGTAATCTGATTTATGGTGGTTTTAGAATCAAGTTATCTTATGTTCCCTGATCTGAAAACAAATAAACGTTGACCTTTTATTTTGTTTACTTACGTTTCTTGCTCCTTCATCTAGATTACAAGAGACAGGTTTAGTTGGTCACCATAGACAGAAAGTGGTGTTGAGTATCATCTTATAATTTCTTTAGCTTTTTTTCTTTTTTTCATCATTCACTAGTTTCAGATCTTCATACAGTAGTGCTCTGGGAAAATGAAATTATGTCTTTTACTGAAAGTCTCTAAACACTTCAATATAGAATAAGAATATATTATGACATCTTGAGAATTTCCATGGGCATCTCCCATTTTGACTCCATAATATCTTTCAAAAATCGTTCCTCAGTTCAGTAATATAAATGATCTGGTTGAAGCAATACCTATTTCAAATATATCCCTTAAAAGGTAAATTAAATAAACAACCAAGAAGATGCTAATAGTAATATTGTAATTTGAGACTTTTTTTTTTCCATATAACACCCTCTATCAAAATGTGTTAAAAGCTTAAAGCCATAAATCCCATAAATCCCCCTTATACTCAGCAGGCAAGAAAAACGAATGCCCTGTGTAACCCTTTGTAATTTTATCTTTGTGCAAATCAACAGGGTTATTTTTAATCTAAACTGAACTTCAATGTGAAAGAAAAATATAGGAAATCAACTACAGAGCTGTCAGTAGAGAGAACAACTGCTTGATGGTGTAAACAAGAATATTTCATCATCTATGATATGATACTTTATATTACTGGCTCATCTTTATACAGAAACAGAGTTTAGAGCATTAATATGATCCAAGTATTTTTTTAATTAATACATTATGAATGTGGTGCAGTTTGACTGCTTTCAAATAAAACATTTTCACAGTAAGACTGTCATCTGCTACTGATACAACACTTGCTTAGATCTGCATGCGCATTTTGACAGCAGAACTCAATGAAACAGAATAAAATGCCAGGGAGGGTTGTAATTTCAATCCTGGACTGCAAGCTTTACAATCCTCAAAAGCTAAATATTACAGCAGACTCATTGGGTTTACTGTAACTTTTTATTACTGCTATCCTCTTTCATCTGCCTTGTTATGTGTTTAAAATGCCTGTAGGTATAATTTTTTAGGGAAGAAGGAGAAAAAGTAATAGAAGGAGGAGGAATGGTTTAGTGTTTGATAGGAATGGTTGGACTCTATGATCCCGTGGATCTCTTCCAACCTGGGTGTTCTATGATTATCTCCCTGAGCTGATGGCAGGAAGACAGTAATTGAGGGTGATCAACCACTGTTCCAGGCAGCTGAATTTTTTGGGTCAGCTGAAAATTTTATACTGCCATACATCTATTGTTCTTATTTACTGGGATAACACATAAACAGTAAGAGGGGCTGCAATATGTCTGCGAAGAGTTTTGTAAGGGGATCGTTCTTGTCATGTCTAATTCTGGATTTTCATGTGACAGATACAAGCAAAATTAATTAAAACCATCAAAAAAGGTCTGTGATTTACTCAAATTACTTGTGAACATTTCAATCTGAGTCTTGTTACACGGGTGCCGAAAAATATCACAATGCCATAAAGTATTACAATAACAATACCATTTTTGGAAAGTCCTGAGTATTGTCTTAGAGAGCATTTTGAGGAGGCAGGGAAGCAGCTGCTTGTATGCATTATTATCTGCTGCTAATAATATACCACTTTTGAAAGAAGAATATTCATTGCCATAGCAATAAGTGGATGGCAATTTTGAAAAACACCCCACTAGCAAAGAAGGTCACAGAGACTGGCCAACAATCACCTATGTGCCTTTAAAAATACAGTTCTCTGAGTTAATTTAATGTAATGCAAGTCATAGCGACCATGAGTGCAGCTTTGTGGGTTTGAATGTATCTCATCAGCATTATTTTATTTTGCTTTTATCACAGCTGCCCATGAGGAGATGGGAAATAGGGAGGAGAAAATTATATCAAAGGTGGATAGTTGAAAGCTATCCAGAAATGGAGTTTGAGAAAAGAGGAAAATGGAGAGGAGATTGCTTGCCTCAGAGAAAGGAGGAGGAATGACCAAAACATGAAGTCAGCTGTAGATAAAAAGGGAAGAGCAGGACAGGATGATGAGGAGAGCTTACACCTCTGAAAGAAAAGCTGAGATGATGCAACGAAGAGACGAAAAAATGACAGTGCAGGATTATAAATGAGATGGGGGAGGAGGCTTTTCTACATAACTGTTTTCGTTCTTCATAGAATCATAAAGGTTGGAAAATGTATGTAAGATCAAGTCCAACCATAAACACACCACCATGCCTACTAAGCCATGTTGCAAAACGCCACAACTACACGTGTTTTGAACACCTCCAGGAGTGGTGACTCCAGGTAGCCTCATACGATGCTTCAAAACTCAGTAAAAAAATTTTTACTAACGTCCAATCTAAATCACCCCTAATACAGCTTGAGGTTGTCTCCTCTCTCATCCTATCACTTGTTACACGGGAGAAGAGACCAACACTAGTATTACTACAACCTCCTTTCAGGTATTTCTTGAGGGTGATAAGGTCTCCCCTCAGGCTTCTCTTCTCTTGGCTAAGCAACCCCAATCCTCTCAACCACTCCTCGTATGACTTGTGCTCCAGACCCTTCATCAGCTTCCTTGGCCTTTTCCGGGCACACGTCAGCATGTCAACACCCTTCTAATACCAAGAGACTCCAAAATGAACACAGTATTCAAGGTGTGGTCTCACCAGTGCTGGAAACATGGAGACAGTCACTTCTCTGCTCCTGCTGACCACACAATCATCATCTTGACAATCTCTACAGTCTGCTCTGATGTCAAATTTGCACTTAAACTTGAAGTGTGAGAAAGTCTCAGACACATCAAGCGTATTGTGAGCAGAACCATGCTTTAAACTAAAGGCAGGTCCTAACAGCAGAAAGGCAGCAGCTTCTCTGGCATTGAACAGCAGGAGTGCTGAGCAACGAAGCTGGTGAAGGAGTTGGAGAACAGGCCCTATGAGGAACGGCTGAGAGAGCTGGGGATGTTTAGCCTGGAGAAGAGGAGGCTGAGGGGAGACCTCATTGCTCTCTATAACTACCTGAAAGGAGGTTGTGGAGAGGAGGGAACTGGCCTCATCTCCCAAGTGACAGGGGACAGGATGAGAGGGAATGGCCTCAAGCTCCACCAGGGGAGGTTCAGGCTGGACATTATGAAAAAGTTTTTCCCAGAAAGGGTCATTGGGCATTGGAACAGGCTGCCCAGGGAGGGAGTTTATTCACCTTCCCTGGAGGTGTTTAAGGGACGGGTGGATGAGGTGCTGAGGGACATCCTTTAGTGTTTGGTAGGAATTTGATTGTTCACTGAAATTTACAATGTTAGAGCAAAACTCTTCAAAAACAGCTGAATGTTTTACTATATTTGAATGCAATGTTATACATACTATACAGAATCATACATACTAAGCAAGAAAAATAATCCGTTTCTGAAACTTTGCTTTACTAGAAATTATTTTATATTGTTATCCTCCAGATCTTCAGTTGGATTTTGGAGTTTCCAAGTTCTGGTTCCTTAGCGCTGCAATTTTAATGCTGAACAAGGCTGTTAAGATGGAAGGTAAGACAAACCTAGAAGTTCAAGTAAATAAATATTACAAGAATTTAATTTTCATTAATCATCTGTAATGACTCTGTGCTGCAATATTACAGTTTTAGAAATAGGAGGATTTGAACAAATCTTTTGTGAAACTTATAAGTGTTCTTAACACTTTTCTCATATTGATTCTCTTCTATTTATCGTGTTAATCTCTGCACTTTATCCTTTTTTTATGTATTCTTTGCTTTTTAATATTTATTCTTTACTTATCTTCCATTTTCACAGTCATGTCTATTTGCCTTATCACTTAAAGAATCCATTATTACTTTTTCTCCCACTAATACAGCCAGAGTGAACTAAAATCTCACACCAGCACTGCATTTTTAGTGGAAATTGGTATGAATTCTATAAGCATCTCAGTATGGTCTGTCAGCACCTGCTGCTTTACTGCTGGTAGCCATCTCATGCTGTTTGTGATGAGGTTTCAGATACCTGTTTATGAACAGTGCCTTCAACTACATTTTTTTATTTGATGGGGCAAAGCTGTATCAAATGAAAGACCTTCAGGAGTAAGAAGCGGAGTAAGAAGCAAGTTCCAGAGAGGATGAGAAAGAAGAATTCACGTATGTCTATGACTCTGTAAGACAATCCAATTTCCTCATAAACAATTGGTTTTTCATATCTTTCAATCAATGTATTTATTCTATTTAAATTATTTGTTAGAACAGGGGAAAAGAAACCCAAAGCCATCCAGAATGTGTCCTCACACGTGACACTTGCCTTCCCTGGAGGTGTTGAAGGTGTGAGTGTATGAGGTACTGAGGGGCATGGGTTAGAGATTGGTAGGAATGGTTGGACTCGGTGATCCGGTGGGTCTCTTCCAACCTGGTGATTATATGATTCTAGGATTCTCACCTATCAGCAGGCTTGGTTTGCTTCTTGCAACACAACTGACTGTAGATGTGTCTGCTGCATTGAAAGGTGGTTGAGTCACCTTCCCTGGAGGTGTTTAAGGCACAACTGGATGAGGTCTTGAGGGACTTGGTTTAGTGTTTGATAGGAATGGTTGGACTAGAAGATCCGATGGGTCCCTTCCAATCTGGTTGTTCTATGATTCTATGAAACTCCAGGTTTAAAGGTTACATGTGTTTTAAACATAGAGGCGGAATCCTTCAGCCTTGCTGCTCAGTATTTGCACTTTTAGGTTGTTAAATAGTCAGTATGCTGAATAAACTGCAGTTCTTCCTGCAGGTGCTCCCTACTTTTCAAAATCTGTAGGTAGGCAGCTACTGATCAGTCCTGAGGACTACCTTTAGATGTCCAAATTCTCCAGTATTTTGGGTTCCATGAGCTTTTTAGTCTGAATCTTTTCAATATCTGTATTCTAGCATTCAACTCCCTATAACACACATGCAGCACTGAACCTTAGTCCTCTGAAGGCCTTAGAAAGATGCCCATGAAGTCATTTCCACAGCTGCTATTTTCCCAGTAGCCCTGTCACTCTTATGATACTTTGTGAAGACTTTCTTCTGAAGTGTATAGCATTTTATACACGTTCTCTTCAATTCAGGATATGATAAGAGTGTTCTTCGGCCTGCTTTGACCCTGAGAGCCCTCTAGGTATGTCCAGCAGCAACGTGCAGCATCTGGGGTCATGAATGGAGATTTCTCCCTGACAGTCTGTGCTTTTTCCTCCAATAGGTTGCTATGGGAACAGTGAGGCACTTACGATAACTCTTTACAACATCACCAGTCATTCAAGGTCTACTAACTTGAAAGACTCTTCAAAGGGTTGTTTGGGGTTGCTGTTTTTTTGGCTGATAAACAAAAATCACACGTTAAGTATCAGCCACAGTTCTTTAGAATTAAGTATATATAACCAGGTGTAATAAGAAGTATGTTGAGACTCTGGAGCGAGTCCAGAAAAGAGCAACGAAGCTGGTGAAGGGGCTGGAGAACAGGCCTTATGAGGAATGGCTGAGAGAGCTGGGGGTGTTTAGCCTGGAGAAGAGGAGGCTGAGGGGAGACCTCATTGTTCTCTACAACTCCCTGAAAGGAGGTTGTAGAGAGGAGGGATCTGGGCTCTTCTCCCAAGTGACAGGGGACAGGACAAGAGGGAATAGCTGTGTACAGACCTGGCAGGGTGGCCTCAAACACAGTCTCCAGTTTGGGATGAATGCTGGGAAAAAAGCTGGAGTATAGCCCAGTCTTGCTGTTTGCCAGTTATTCTCCATCCAGGAAATTCTCACAAGGGAGATGTTGTAAATGAACATAAATTAGAACAGACTATGATATTCCAGGTTCCTCTGATAACAGCCAGAGCTGGAGCTGTGGTGCATGAGGCTCACAGTTAACAAACAAAAAAAAAAAAAAAACCCAAAAAAACCAACAAACCAGCTTTGCCCCCTCTCTAGTCTGATCATAAGGAAAGTGTAAAGGTAAGGAGGCTGTAGTACAGAGCGTTGAGTAGCCTTCAGAAAAAAAGCTTTCACAGAAAGGGTCATTGGGCACTGGCAGAGGCTGCCCAGGTGGGTGGTTGAGTCACCTTCCCTGGAGGTATTTAAAGGATGAATGGATGAGGTGCTGATGGGCATGGTTTAGTGTTTGATAGGAATGGTTGGACTTGATGATCCAAGAGGTCTTTTCTAACCTGGTGATTCTATGATTCTATGATTCTATGAGCTGTCTGCTTCCAAATTGATTTCCATGCAAATGCCATGTCATTTCCCACACACACCTAACTGCTCTATGCAATCAACACTGTTGAATTAAAACCCTTTTTCTGAAACTGTGTGATCTTCTTGTCAGTCTCAATCTTTAGGAGATACTCTAGGTTAGATTAGAGTATTTATCAGAGTGCTTTTGAAACTGCAGAGGTAAATCATAGAATCATAGAATCGCCAGGTTGGAAGAGACCCTCCGGATCATCGAGTCCAACCATTCCTATCAAAAACTATTCAGTACACTAATCAAACACAAATCCAACCAGTTCTGCTTCTGCTACAAAACCATCTACTAATTTGTAGTAGCTGCAGTCCATCTGAAGGTTTCTCTTCCTCCTGTAAACGTCTGTGAGAGGAAGTTTAAGGTCTCGTTGAATCAAAAGTGAAGAAATAAGTAAGCTAAATGAACCATAACTACTGTGCTAACTTCTTTCTTTTGCTTTTAAAACAGAAATACCTATTTATGCAATTACTTTATTTAATGGAGAAAGTGTATACAGCAAAGTGGCAAAATCCCAGGCTCATTAAGCATGATACGTTTCCAAAATTAGCCTTAGAGCTTTCTCTCTGAAGAAAGGAAGGTGTCATCTACATGTAATAAGATATTGCAATTAAATAGAGACTCTGGTAAGTCAGTTTTCAGCAAGCTTTTTCTATTAATAAGTTGGGTAATGACAGTTTTCATACTATAAATAAAAAAATGCTTGAAAAATTATTAAGACCTTCTTCAGCAAAGCTTCTTAGGAAAAGTAGCATAATGAATGGATTTGCTTCTGTTCATAGGCTTTACAAATTAGGAGGGGTACTGGACACCACTCAGTGTAAAGGCATGAATGAAAAAGGAGAGACGGTGACTAAGGAGATGCTAATTATGATGCAATATAATCATAGAATCATAGAATCATCAGGTTGGAAGAGACCCACTGGATCATCGAGTCCAACCATTCCTATCAAAAACATTAAAGCAAATAAACATTATTAGCATAAATATAACATTAAAAAAAATTAACATTAAAGCAAATAAAAAGATAACAACGTTGAGAACTAACTTTAATAAAATGGAGAAAGAATGACAGCCTAGAATCCTAGAATCATAGAATCACCAGGTTGGAAGAGACCCATCGGATCATCGAGTCCAACCATTCCTATCAAACACTAAACCATGTCCCTCAGCACCTCATCCACCCTTCCCTTAAGCCACTCCTTAATGTTATGTCATATGTTGTTTCTCTTACCATCTCTGATCAATACATGGAATGCACACAGGTAGATTTTTGTAAAAATCAAAAATCATTCAACCACACGCTAATCAAGATATTCATCTGCATAGGTGTGATGTCAAGGCAGCAACATACATTTTAGATAGGAATGGTTGGACTAGAAGATCCGATGGGTCCCTTCCAACCTGGTTGTTCTGTGATTCTGTGATTCTCACAGAGTTAAAGAGCTATTTCAAACACAAATGACATATTCACAAAGGGTTATTTTTATTTATGTTTATTTGTTCAGTTATGTTCATTTTTATATATTTTTAATTCACTTTGGGTTATTTTAGCTTAGACACGGGTTGGTCTCTAACCACCTTACTTGCTAAATAATGGATCAGAAATTATTTTCGCAGGTGATGCTACCACCATGAAGACTTAAGCATCTACAAGGCTAAGCAGCGTGACTGTGCAACTTTTAAAGGAGTTGGCAGCATTGGACTTGTTCACTACAATATGTGTAAAGTAAGAACCTGAACTTACCTTCCAGGTTTATACTAAGCACACAAATCTCTAGTTTTGGGGGATTTTTATCATAGAAACATAGAATCATTTTAGTTTTAGCAGCCAGCAGATATTTTAACAGGATAAGATAGTGCTTTTGAATTGATTAGAGGAAGCGTAGAAATGGAAATGAAAGGATGGACTGTACTTTTCTGCATGTACCAGAGTCTGGGTACAGAACAAGTATTTGCAGGAGAGAATAAATCAGAAGTGTCGATGTTTAAAAAGATTATATCACAATGAAATCTAGGCATAGAAAATGGAGACTGACAGGTAACCTCACAAGAGAGGAAATGTGGGAAGTGAAAGAAATATAGAAATCCAAGAAAATATAGAAGGAGGTAAAACGCTATTATCCACAGAAATGATTGACATTGCATAAAGGACGGCAGCAGCTTTAACGAGGTATGTGCAGGTATTGCATCTGATCTGTGAAAACTAAAGATATAATTTTTTAGAATTTCAGGTGCTATACTATTTATTGTCTCATAGTCCGTATGGATAATATCTTAGAGCCAAATGGGAACATTCAGAAACCAGAAAGTGGAAGAACAAAATGTTTTTGTTGGGTGCTGTTAGTTAGAGTCAACTGAATTGAGATCACTATTCAAAGCTGAAAGATGTAGTTGTACAAATAGATGGACGCGTATTCCCTTGCTACTCACTGAAAGAAAAAGGAAAGGAAAAAGGACAAGGAAAAGGAAAAACAAAGCAGAGATAATCTAATCAGAGAAAGTGTGTATCCCTTCATGTTAATTCAAAATTCTTTTCCTGGTAAAATCTCCTTGCATAATGAGATTTGTCTCCAGCAAGAATAAAAAAATTACTTTAAAGAAAATACTACTAAAAATCCTAGTGCATCTTACACTGTTCATTCTTCAGTCATTTGCTGGTTATCAAATTCCTGGTGAAATATGAATAATTTCCATTTTTCAGGTGATGTATTGCAGTGTTCTAGACGCATGCATCTGAAACTCTTGATGCTTAAATGAATTATTGGACAAAATGACATACAGTTGGGTAGCAGGATAAACATTGTGATACACATCACGTATTCGGGAAAGAGACAACCTGCCTGAGATCAATAGGGGAGCACACAGTGTAATCAAGCTGTACTACACTACAGGAATTCTCCCTGTTTCACAGAAGATTTAACACCATATCAGAAAAATCTTTCACAGAAAGAACTGTTACTCACCACTGACTAGCCTTCCCTGGAGGTGTTTAAGGTGAGGGTGGATCAGGTACTGAGGGACATGGTTTAGAGATTGGTGGGAATGGTTGGACTCGATGATCCAGTGGGTCTCTTCTAACCTGGTGATTCTATGATTATGTGATTCTATGATTACTATATTTTTTTCCTGTGTGAGAGTAAGCTTGCCATTCCTTTGTGCCTATGTTACTCATGTTGCATCTGTCTAACATCTTCTCCCCAGTTAGGTGTATTATTCTTTTCAGCTTACAGAAAGTCCACAAGTCCAAATATCTATAGTATGATTGCACTGTGAAGGGGGGATTAAAACATCAATGACTGTCACTCCAACTCAGCCACAGCCAAAGGTACTTGAACACCTGTGGAAAGAATGCAAGAACTAGGTATCCTCCTTCTGAATGCAAGGGAACCTTTGCAGCTTGTGAGCTAGTTTATTCAGTAAAGGATGAAATATTTCACAGAAAGGGTCATTGGGCATTGGCACAGGCTGCCCAGGGAGGTGGTTGAGTCACCATCCCTGGAGTTATTTAAGGGACGGGTGGACAAGATGCTGAGGGACATGGTTTAGTGTTTGATAGGCATGCTTGGACTCAGTGATCTGGTGGGTTGTTCTATGATTCTATGATTTATATTCCCTAAATTTAAACTGACTTCATGGTAGGCTGGTATTTCAGGAGGGCTTTTAACAGGTGCAAAAATATTCTGAGAACACTGCTGCTTGTTACTCTCCTTGTGAGGGGATTTATTAAATGTGTTATGTTAGGTCATTTCATATATTCAAAAGCAAAGTATGTGCAGTTTCAAGACATAAAATTGCATAATTGCCAGGTCGTTATGTCCATCTTACACAACCCATGACAGATTGAAAGTGAACTGATAAGGTTTGAACGAGAGCTGTAAATTGTATAGATTTTTGATAAAAATTATTTTTTACTCATTATCTTCCAAGCTTGCTATCTCATGCTGCAACTAATCCTTATTTTATATTTCTGTCAAATCCGAGAGTTAGAACCTTGAAATGTCAAATGAATTATGTATCCTGTAAAATAAATTTTATGCCTTGAGAATAAAGTATAATAATAATATGCACAAAATGCATGATCAACGACCTCTCTTAGGAGAATTCCGTAATTATGGGTTTGTTAGAGAAATGTGTCAGTGCGGTCAACTCACTAGAACTTTTTCCCTAGACACTCTCAGTGCTACTTTTGTTTTTTGTTTTTGTACATTTGATTAGGAAATATTCTGTTCAGGATTCAAGCAAATATTCAAACTGAAATTAAGAACTGGTTTCCTTTACGCTGTTAAATGAACACTAGCCCCCTTTTTGACAGTATATTCTTATTTATTAAGTATCTTTGAATATCTATGTGGAATTAGAATTTCTGCAAAAGTAAAAAAAGAAAGCTTAAATTAATTTGGACTGATAATACAAAACACCCTAAGGATTTGGGGTTGATCGGGATTCTAAAGGTGTATTAATTTGACTGGGGAGACTTGCTGTAGTATTCATAGAATCATAGAATCATAGAACAACCAGGTTGGAAGAGACCCATCAGATCATTGAGTCCAACCATTCCTATTTAACACTAAACCAAGTCCCTCGGGACCTCATCCACCCATGCCTTAAACACCTCCAGGGAAGGTGAATCAACCATCTCCCTGGGTAGCCTATTCCAATGCCCAATGACCCTTTCCATGAAAAACCTCCTCCTAATCTCCAACCTAAATCTCCCCTGGCGGAGCTTGAGGCCATTCCCTCTTGTCCTGTCCCCTGTCACTTGGGAGAAGAGGCCAGGTCCCTCCTCTCTACAACCTCCTTTCAGGTAGTTGTAGAGAGTAATGAGGTCTCCTCTCAGCCTCCTCTTCTCCAGGCTAAACACCCCCAGCTCTCTCAGCCGTTCCTCATAGGTTCTGTTCTCCAGCCCCTCACCAGTCTTGTCCTCAACAACCTTCATGTGGTGAGGGGCCCACAACTGAACACAGGATTCAAGGAGTGGCCTCACCAGTGCTGAGTACAGAGGGAGAATCACCTCCCTGGCCCTGCTGGTCACACCATTTCTGCTACAAGCCAGGATGCCATTGGCCTTCTTGGCCACCTGGGCACACTGCTGGCTCATGTTCATGTATTCACCATGTTAAGTTCAGAAACGACAACACGTACCTCCTCATTTGAATTAGATGTGCTGAGCTCCCTTCATATCAAGAGAAGGAAAAATGGGCTGTTCTGCAGCATTCACCAGATTAATTCTAAATGTTAATTTTAAGATTAGATAAATTGTGTCCTAATGTTCCTTTTTCTGTTCTTTCCTATAGAAGGAACATAAAGTAGGTAGTTTAGAAGTAGGTCATCATACATATAAATAAAGAGAGGTGGTCAGATAAATACAAACCATTCTTGCCTGATTGTGAACAACACCTGCCACTGAAAAATATCAAGATAGGTCATTTTTTATAGAAAGGAAGTAAAAAAAAAATATTCTGCTGGAACAGGGGAAAATATGCCTATGATTAAGTAAATTGTGATTAGAGCAGTGCCATTATAGAATGTTATCTTTAATTACTCGTAAACATTTACAAGTGTAAAATGGATGTAAATCAGATTTTCTGTCCTCCTTTTCTTCCTGATGGATTAAACAGGTCAGCTAAACTGGATATCATCACTGAATAGAAAAGGCAAATGGTTGTCACTTCATGTAAGAGTTTTGATGAGCAGAAATTAGTGCAACATGTTTGTATTAGTCCAATGACATATTTTACTTCAACATTATCATGCACATAAAATCTTTCTTTCTTATTGCAGGTAATTCACTACTAAAACAAAGGATTTAACAGAACAGTTGATAGAAAGAATGCAATCAAGTCGAGTAAACAATTTAACACAACCTCTTTTTTTTTTCTTGACAGCCTTTAAAAGAAATTGCTTGATAGCCTTTTCATGGTAAAACTATTTCTCTTCTGTGATTCACTTTATAGGCTAAGTGGTGCTCATGGAGTAGAGCAGATCTTCTTGAAACAAATCATAGAATCATAGAACAAACATGTTGGAAGAGACCCATCGGATCATCGAGTCCAACCATTCCTATCAAACACTAAACCATGTCCGAAATTGTCTCACTATTATTAATTTTTCTCAAAGAAATGTCCTTATCTTTCTGTTTATCTGTCTCTCTCACACTTATTCCAGAAATAAGCTCCATTCTCATAAATATTTCATTGGCATCAAGGGTGGACTTGGACCAAACTGGATCTTCCAGTTTCATTTCAAGAAAAGCATAAATTTCTGTGTGTATGTGCCTGTGGTCTATTCTCTTGCCCTCTATTTTATCTTAATGTGCAGATCCCAAAAAAATCAAAGCCCTACTTCCTTTGCATAATAAAACTATGACTTCAGAAAGGTATCCATTTTGTATTATTTTCTACAATTAAAAATACTTATCTCAGATTGTAGTAAAGCAATAATATTCATAGCAATCTAAATGTTTAAATAGATTCCCATGCACTTATAAATGCGCTGTAGGTATACAATATAAGGACAGCGAAAGGTTACTTTCAGTACTCTTGTTTTCCTGAACTAGCATAGAATCATAGAATCACCAGGTTGGAAGAGACCCACTGGATCATCGAGTCCAACCATTCCTATCAAACACTAAACCATGTCCCTCAGCATCTTGTCCACCCACACCTTAAACAACTTCAGGGAAGGTGAATCAACCACCTCCCTGGGTAGCCTGTTCCAATGCCCAGTGACCCTTTCTGTGAAAAATGTTTTTCCTTATGTCCGGCCTGAACCTCCCCTGGTGGAGCTTGAGGTTATTCCTGTCCCCTGTCACTTGGGAGAACAGGCCATTACCCTCCTCTCCACAACCTCCTTTCAGGTAGTTGTAGAGAGCAATGAGGTCTCCCCTCAGCCTCCTCTTCTCCAGGCTAAACACCACCAGATCTCTCAGTCGCTCCTCATAAAACTTGTTCTCCAGCCCCTTCACCAGCTTTGTCGCTCTTCTCTGGACATGCTGATACTCTCTGAACTACTACCACAGGAAAACAGAGTGAGGAAATTCTGTCTAGAATTGCACATGCAGCACCATCAGTTTCTTTTGAGGACTAGATTCAGTACAACTAAAATCCTGGTATTATTTTTCTGCACAGTGATTATTAAGTACCCTGCGGGAGGCATCACTGTAGCTGGTGATAACAAGCACCCAGTAAGCAGCTTGGCAGGGAATACTTTACAGGGACAAGTTCCTACCTCTGCCCAGTCAGGTGTAACTGCATCCTGGGGTTCTAAAATGAAAAACAGAATACATAGGCTACTTTAATCTCTGAGTCAGCCTGACAAATTAGCAGGCTGGTTCTGCTTCCATCTTTTTTCTCACTCTTTGGAAAAGTGAAAAAATTCCTTTTAGAAACTTGATCTTTGTACCTCTCAGGACTCCTGGAATTGATTCAGTAATGTGACATTAAATGAACAGGCAGGAAAAAAAATCAGTGATAGGGAAGGGCTTGGTGCCACTTTCCACTGAGGAAAATTATCTTTTTCCAACTCCACTGTAGGAGAAAAGTTATGAAGTAGAAAAAAAGAAAATCCCATGATAACTGCTGTCAGAGCTGCAAGGGCTGAGAAAGAGTGATAAACAGCCTCAAGAATGAATCATCTTTGACTTCTTTAGCTTTCCTGAAGGCCTGGTCTTGGTTTCCCAGGCAGGAGCTACTTAGGTACCACTGATAATAACCAGAAGCCATAGCACCTTTCAGCCTCTTTGGCTTAAGAACCCATTTCTCTTTAGTTTATTCATCCTCCTACCTTTCCAACATAAGCCAACTGCTTGGTCCATATTTACTCTGCCTTTACTGAATGAGAACTCCACATCAGAGCTTTAGAATTGTCTCCAGATGTGTTTACTGTTCACTCATAACTATGCACCCAAATGTTGTAAGACTGGGCTATGTCTGCCAAATAAGCTACTATTTCTTTGGATATGGGTATATATGGAAAGAATCATAGAATCATAGAACATAGAACAACCAGGTTGGAAGGGACCCATCAGGTCATCGAGTCCAACCATTCCTAGAAAAGAAAAACATCCTCTCTTCCTTTGCCTTTTTCTTCCAGGAAACTGCCAGACTACAGGTTAAAAATATCTCTGTTTGAATGGCTTCACAAACTTACAAACACTTTTCCGCGATGGAGTACTTACCAGAGTAAGGTTTATTGTTGGAATGCTGAAGGACTTTCTCCTGGAAAACAGCCATGTGAACAATCCAGCCTGCCAGCTGATGCACTAAGGAGTAGCAGACCAAGGTCGACTGGGAAGCATAGCCCCTGAGAAAATTAAGGGAGTACCAGTCTGGATACCTTCCTGATGTGCTAAGAGAAACTCTGTACCCTTGTACACGTGGCATATGTGCGAAAGTGTAGTAATGAACAATTATTCTTGTTGAAGATAATAACCAATCAGACAATTAGTGTATTCGCGTGGAGACATGATATTAACCAATACTAAAGAAAAGATTTACATACCGGTCATGTGTACTGTTGCCTTTTCTATAAAACTTCTCCAGGGGCTGGAGAACAGGCCTTATGAGGAAGAGCTGAGAGAGCTGGGGGTGATTAGCCTGGAGAAGAGGAGGCTGAGAGGAGACCTCATTGCTCTCTACAACTACTTGAAAGGAGGTTGTAGAGAGGTGGGGGCTGCCCTCTTCTCCGAAGTGACAGGGGACAAGATGAGAGGGAATGGCCTCAAGCTCTACCAGGAGAGGTTTAGGCTGAACATGGGAAAAAAAATTTCACAGAAAGGGTCATTGGACATTGGACTAGGCTGCCCAGGGAGGTGGTTGATTCACCTTCCCTGGAGGTGTTTAAGGGACGGGTAAACGAGGTGCTGAGGGACATGGTTTAGTGTTTGATAGGAATGGTTGGACTCGATGATCTGGTGGGTCTCTTCCAACCTGGTGATTCTATGATTCTATGATTCTGTAATAAACAATTCAACCACTAACCATATTGGTCTCTGTGTTTGTAACCTGATCTCCTGCCAGCAGTTTATCATGGTTTAATTATTATTTTATGCACAGTCATACCTTTTTTTTTCCCCTTATAACGAGTAAAGCATAAGCTGTGAACACAAGCAAAGCAAAACAAGGAGTTCATTCACTGCTTCCCATCAGCATGGAGGTGCTCAGCCTCTTCTGAGTAAGCAGAGTTCCATCACTTGGAGCAGAGAAGACAAGCATTGGAGCCCTGAATGTTCCCCCTTTGTTCTTTCCCCAGCTTCTTATGACATGACGTCATATTGTAGGGAATAGCTTGGGTCAGTAGGAATCAGCTATCCCAACATTGTCCCCTCATAACTTCCTGTGCATCCCTAGCCTGTTCCCTGGGAGGGTGTAAAGAGCAGAAAAGACCTTGACTTTGTTTAAGCGCTACTCAGCAATAATGAAAACATCTCTGTGTTACCAACACTATTTCCTGCACAAATTCAAAGCATAGCCCCATACTAGCTGCTGTAAAGAAAATTAACCCTATCCCAGCTGAAAGCAGCACAAACAGCATGGTTCACTTTCTCTCTTAGGGCTTTTAGGCTGTTTCAGTCTTTGGATGTCTGTAAGCAGTTCAGTTTTTTCTCAATTCAATGTTTTCATTTGTCCCATTTCCAATTACATTTGGAATTACTTTATTGACTGAAGTGTGATTTCTTTGAAATGTTTTCCTCTAATTGAAATAAATAGAGGGTAAGTAATTCAATAAGGAATTCCATTTTTTAGGGCTTTCCTTTTTTCACTTGTGGCTGTAAACTGAGCATGGATGACAACAGAGTCTAATTTTGAAAAGAAAACAAATCTCCTATCAAGTGTATCTCCAGCAATATGATCATCATTAATTATGCCTATAATGAACCTTAAGATATGATGGACTTTGATACTAAGGCACCATCTTTGACGTGAAAATCGAAGAGTCCAAATAATTTGCTAAATTTTTAAGGTCAGAGGAGTAATTACACTGCATTAATTTAATTACTCAAATTTAATCTCGTAGATCTGCTTCTTATCATGCTTTAGTCTGTATGACTCATGAACCATGAGCATGCTAGAACACAGAAAAAACAATGTCGTACATTGTAAGTGGAAGCAAATTAAATTTCGTGGAATTATTTGAAAGTAAATGATGTGTGGGTGTGCTAAATTAACTCGTTCCTCTGACAACATGCTATGCAGTAGAATTTCTGATATTTACCCTTATAA
This sequence comes from Coccyzus lansbergi, assembly GCA_033558105.1. Lineage (NCBI taxonomy): Eukaryota > Metazoa > Chordata > Aves > Cuculiformes > Coccyzidae > Coccyzus > Coccyzus lansbergi. The sequence goes on along the minus strand of JAUMJK010000797.1, from coordinate 73,447 downwards.
CATGAAAACCAAAATTATTTATTTCAGGTTATATAAAAAATAAACTCCATGTATTACATGTTTTGTCTAGTTGGGATATTAATTTTACCCCTTTGATTTTTTTTTTCCTCTCTGCTTTCTAAATTCACACTTAGTTGCCACTTCCTAAGTATTTTTGCTCTCTTTGGTTTCTCCTTTAATTTAGTTTAATGTAAATTGCAAGCCTCTTCTGAGGTCAGGAAAAATTCAAAACAATTGGCAAGATTCATAGACTCATAGAATCATAGAACAACCAGGTTGGAAGAGACCCATCGGATCATCGAGTCAAACCATTCCTATCAAACACTAAACCAAGTCCCTCAAGACCTCATCCACCCGTCCCTTAAACACCTCCAAGGAAGGTGAATCAACCACCTCCCTGGGCAGACTATTCCAATGCCCCATGACCCTTTCTGTGAAAAACTTCCTCCTAATCTCTAGCCTAAATCTCCCCTGGCGGAGCTTGAGGCCATTCCCTCTTGTCCTGTCCCCTGTCACTTGGGAGAAGAGCCCAGCTCCCTCCTCTCCACAACCTCCTATCAGGTAGTTGGAGAGAGTAATGAGGTCTCCTCTCAGCCTCCTCTTCTCTAGGATAAACACCCCCAGCTCTCTCAGCCGTTCCTCATAGGGCCTGTTCTCCAGCCCCTTCACCAGCTTCATGGCTTTTCTCTGGACTCACTCCAGGGCCTCAACATCTTTCTTATGCTGAGGGGCCCAGAACTGAACACAGGATTCAAGGAGCGGTCTCATCGGAGCTGAGTACAGAGGGAGAATCACCTCCCTGGCCCTGCTGTTCACACCATTTCTGATCCAAGCCAGGATGCCATTGGTCTTCTTGGCCACCTGGGCACACTTCTGGCTCATTCAAAGACAGAGTTTTCATATAAAGTCCTGATCCTCATAAAGGGAAATACAGAGTAAAATCTCCTTGAAAGAGCACACGATTCCATGATTGTCACATATCCTCATTTTTTTTTTTCCCCCATCCATTTCAATCCTTTGAGAAGCTTGTAACTAAAAATTAACTGAGTAGATTGCCCTCCCCCTTTGCCCGAATCAGATACATCTTCATCAAGCCAGGTCTCAACAAGCTTATCTGACCTAGTATTTGTGTAAGGACTTCATAGGACAATGAAGAAAGAAGAGTCTGAGTAGACCTCGATGTTGACTGATTTTGCCATGAAACAACAGCCCCATTAAATTCACAAGCAGGCAGTCAGGTTTTGGATTGTATGGCTCTGTGAAAAATGCGAGTAGGACTTCTAAATAAGGTCCTGAAAAGAAATCAAAGTCTTAAGACTTTGCAAGACCCACAAGCCTGTTTGATTAGTAAAGTATGTAATTAAAACTTGACTGAGCAGGTAGGAAAAAAAGTGTTTTGTGTAATGACAAAAACATTTGGATAGTTATCAAAATCTCTTTTCAACAGATAATCTCTTCAGTGAATATATTCCTTTCTTTTCTATTTTTTTTTTAAAATTACATTCCTTTTTGAAATCATTTAGAATTAATATAGATTTACCCTATCGGTATCTCAATTTATGAATGTCTCTTCCCAGAAGAAAATGAAAAGCTTTTATTCAGACATATATCTTCCTCTGGAATTACCACCGTTTACCTTTTTTTAAGATAGTATAACCTTTTTTGAGGGACCTTTTTTTAGAAGTCACACAGTTGGTTACAGAAAAAACATTGACTTGATGTTCCTTGACAACAGTTGAGGTTGAACCCAGGTGTATCCTTGATCTTCTTCAATATCCCAGGAGATTTTATACCATTGTTCGGTTACTTGCTCTGATACTAAATTAATGATGCATTATCTCTATTACATGAAAGTTAATCCACTACGGATATATTCCACTGAATCTCTGGGTGACTTTCCTCAAGGAGAACACTGAAATGAAGTAAAGCACTGAATGCTAGTAAATCATTTGCATGTATGACTATTAATTCCTTCTTTTCCCAGATGAATAGGCTCCTCACTGCAACAGAAGATACTATATGGTTAATGTCAACAGTTCCATAATCCAATCAAATGAAAGACATCTCTCTTCTGGTCCTTTCCATGGATGTCACTCTGAAGGGAATTTACTACCAATTTCATGCAGAGCAATTATACCTGTTAAAGGGCCTCAGCACTCGTGTGGTTTTGATCTATGTTTTCACAAAATAATATTTTATTACTTTGGCTGTAATTATGGGAAAATAAAGGAGCATCAGTTTTAAAGATTCTGGAAAAATAGGTGACGTGTACATGTATCTAACTGTTGCCTGATGTGCATCTTTCAAACCAGCCTGATCAGTTATGTCAGAATAAAAATGCTTTTGTAAGTGCTATAATGTAAGAAACGTTCCTATGCCTTAAGAAGGGAAAATTGGTTTTGTTTCTTTATGTAAGATTTGCCAGATTTACTTTCTTACCTGTTACAAAACTTACCTAGAAAAACACACCCAAAAGCATTATTTCAAGACTGTGGGTAATGAGTTTAGACACCAGAGTAATTATTATTTGAAAGATTCAACTTGTTTTATAGCCAAAGAAGACAGACTGAATATCGAGCGATATCAACCATATATCCTGGAATCATAGAATGATTTGGACTGGAAGGGTATATGAAGGTCATCTAATCCAACCCAACTGCAGTGAACAGAGACATTTTCAATGAGACTGAGTTGCTCAGAACCCCATACAACCTGACCTTGAATGTTTTCAGGGATGAGGCATCCACCACCTCGCTGGGCAACATGTTCTAGTGCTTCACCACCCTTAGTGAAAAAATTCTTCTTAATATCTATTCTAAACTTCTCCTTTTTTATTTTAAAACTACTAACTCTTGTCCTCTTGCTACAGGCCCCGATAAAAAGGTTTTTCCCGTCTTTTTTGTAAGCCGTCTTTAAGTATTGGAAATCTGCTATGAGGTCTCCTCAGAGTCTTCTCTTCTGCAAGGTGAACAGCCCCAACTCTCTCAGCTTTTCTTCTCAGGAGAGGTGGTCCAGGTCTTTGATCATTTTAGTAACCCTCCTCTAGACCCACTCAAACAGGTCCTTGTCTTTCCTGTTCTGAGGTCTCCAGAGCTGAATGCAGTATTCCAGATGAGGTCTCACCAGAGAGGATTAGAGGGCCAGAATCACCTCCCTTGAAATGCTGGCCATGCTTTTTTGATGCAGCCCAGGATATGGTTGGCCTTCTGGGCTGTGAGTGCACATTGCCAGCTCATGTCCAGCTCCTCATCCACCAGCACCCCCAGGTCGTTCTCTGCAGGGCCCTTCTTGACCTCTTCATCACTCAGCCCTAATATGTACAGGAGACTTACATTATTGTTGTTGCAGTTTCAGCTGCTGCTCTACCAAGAAAAACCCAAATTATTCAATTTGACAAAACCAGTATATAAAGAATCATAGAATCACTGGGTTGGAAGAGACCCACCAGATCATCAAGTCCAACCATTCCTATCAATCACTAAACCATGTCCCTCAGGACCTTGTCCACCTGCACCTTAACCACCTCCAGGGAAGGTGACTCAACCCCCTCCCTGGGCAGCCTCTTCCAATGTCCAATAACCCTTTCTGTGAAAAAAATTTTCCTAACGTCCAGCTTAAATCTCACCTGGCAGATCTCGAGGCCATTCCCTCTTGTCCTGTCCCCTGTCAAAAAAAAAAAAATAAATTAAATTAAATTAAAGAATTAATATTCTTTCCTTGAAGTTGTGGTTTTATAGTGAGTGACAATTCAGGACCGTAATTTATTTTAATTCAGCTAAAACTTTTTTCAAATTTATTCTGAAGGAGAACTGAGTAAAATCTGCCAAGCGTAAGTGCACAGTTGTGTGCATTTAGAGATTTCCCAAACATACCTATAGCTATGATTATCTGTCTTATTATTGACTTACTTGATAAGAGCTATATAAATAATGGCATTGGTTATGTTTTCATTACTATTCAGGGAGTATGTTGCTTCAGGGGATGATGAGTTTTCTGGATTTGTGATTCACGAGAATTTCTTATGAATAATTTTCATGCCATAGTATTTACTCATATACAGAGCTGATAATTAAAAAGTGGTATCTGGATAGCATTTATAATTGTTGCAAAAAGAAATAACATCTTTAAATGTCTACCACTCAATGTTTCTTGGATGTATCTAATGAGAAAATAGCCATTTGTACTGAAGATGTTATATGTAACAGCCTCAAGCTCCACCAGGGGGAGGTTTACACTGAACATTAGGAAAAAAAAAAATCACAGAAAGGGTCATTGGGCACTGGAACAGGCTGCCCAAGGAGGGGCTTGAGTCACCTTCCCTGGAGGTGTTTAAGGGATGGGTGGACGAGGTGCTGAGGGACATGGGTTAGTGTTTGATAGGAATGGTTGGACTCAATGATCCGGTGCGTCTTTTCCAACCTCGTGATTCTATGATTCTATAAGTATTTTGGACTTCCTGACACAAGCTTTTGCTCTTCTTTTGCTTCCATAAGATGTCATTTAATCACACCGGAAACGGTGCCTGTGGTTTGCTTACGCCAGTCAATAGGAAGGAATGTATATTTTCTGTGGCAGTGGGTGTTTCTATACCACCAGAATAAGACTTCTGCACCTTCCAGTTTACTTCTGTCTGGAATGGTTGGACTCGATGATCCGATGGGTCTCTTCCAGCCTGGTTGTTCTATGATTCTATGAAGTACGATGCAATAGGAGGAAAAATTATGCTCCTTTTTTAAGGCAGTGTTTTTATGTCTTTCCTTTGGTGGTGTTTTAGAAATTTAAGTGGCTTGGATATTTTTATTTATTATTCAGAAAATAACAGAACAGTTCTACTGACTGGTTCTCTGCTAAGCTTAAGCAGAAGTTGTTTAAGTGTCATTTTGTTAAATGATGAAAAAAACACATTAGTCATGCTGTTAATTCATAGAATCATAGAACAATCAGGTTGGAAGAGACCCATCGGATCATTGAGTCCAACCATTCCTATCAAACACAATTGAAACCACTCTTCAAAACTTAAATGTAATTTTGTGTCTATAGAATGAAATGCACAGCTTTTAGATGACTAGCATAACTCACCTGATGCATCACCAGCTGCCATAGGACAGTTTTCCATGAGGGAAATCATTTGAGTGTTAATATATGCTGAGCATGTTTTCTCAGGTATAAAGAAAATATTTGAAATATTTCTTTTCTTGACAGTGATATGAGAAAACTCCAAAATTCTTCCTCTTCATCATCATCTCACTGTAGTTAAAAAACTCTCCAGATCCCATTGAGCTAAACAAAGTTATCAAAGGTCATAGGCACCTTTTAGTAACGAATATTGCTACTTACTTTCATATCCTTAATTGTTTTCTACACTTGCAGCCTGTAGCAGCACACAGAGGGTAAATGGTATGTCCAATTGCTACAAGAAGAGTTAGAAAAGTTTCCCTTACATTAAATTTTATACTCACAGAAACTGATGGCCGTGAAAAACTATCACTCTGTTGGATTGGTCATGCTTTGTACTCATTAAAATTGATAGGAAATAAATCAGCTTAACAGTGACTGTATCTTGCAGTGTCCATACAAATTTCTTTTGCATATAATGTATGATGTCTTAGGCTAGAGATTAGGAGGAAGTTTTTCACACAGAGGGTCATTGGGCATTGGAATAGGCTGCCCAGGGAGGTGGTTGATTCCCCTTCCCTGGAGGTGTTTAAGGGACAGGTGGATGAGGTCCTGAGGGACATGGTTTAGTGTTTGATAGAAATGGTTGGACTCGATGATCCAGTGGGTCTGTTCCAACCTGGTTGTTCTATGATTCTATGATTCTATATTTCAATATTTTATAGAAAAAGCAACAAAACGCTCAGTCTGTCATGCATGAAATCACTTTTTCTGTATCATTATAAGGAAATTCTCTTTGAATTAATCTTAAATATTCTAAGGCATATTTCTGAATACAGGAAGTGAAGGACTCTACAGTAACAGCTGTTACTAACAACTTAAAAACAAATGAAAACAAGCCTTCAAATTATCTGAAATTCACCAGGATTATGAAGACTAGCTATGAGAAATAAGACTACTGCGGAAGAACTGCAAAGTCTTTTTAACAACCAGACTGCAATTTGTTAGGCAATTTACATGGTCCTTGAAATCTGAAAATATTAAGCTGTTAAAGAAATAACTTGCAATTAATTAAGCATAGTTGATTAACAAGTTAGGGTCTATTCAATTAAGAAATTTCCTTGATTTAGGTAAAAGGAGAATGATTATTCCAAGCCCCTGTACACTTCAGTTGCAGCAGGGATTATGGTAATGTTATATAGTAAGTAAAATAAATGAAGCAAAGGAGAAGAAACTGGGTACAACTAGAGTCTGTAATGGACAGACATAAAGTTACTCACTGTTTTGAAAAATTCAATGTAACAAATTTAACAAGGATTGAATAAATGGAGTTTTTCATCTGTTAAGTTTTAAAGGAAACATCATGTGTTCTATCAGTTAATACACTCAGGGTGTCTGAGCGGTTATAGCAGCAATAACATCAGATGTTGTACTAAATTAAAACCAGTGATGCCTAAAGTATATTCTCCTAGCAGTAAAATGGAGATACATATGTTCCGGCACAAAAAAATTTGCCTGTAACTATTTTTATTTCACAAATTAAGAAAATCAATTATGATCACCTTCAAAAGGGTTTTTCTGAGTTGATACACAGCTTCATATGATGTTGCCAGCATTCAAAGCAGTTCTACAAATCATTATCTGAAGTGCTGTTGAGGATCTCTGTCACTTTTGCTTTCACATCTTCTACTGGCAAAAAAAAAAATGATTCCTTTGAGAACCTACTTGATCTTCGGAAAGGGTAGTTATTAGCTAAAAACTGTTTCACAGACAAAGCATTGTAGGCTGGAGCATCGTCTGGATGTTAACTCTCTGTTCTCTTGCTCACTAACATTTTCAGACTGAGGTTAAGAAAACATCTACAGTTTGAATATACAACCACATGTACTGAGTGAAGAGGTTGTGTTGAGCCTTGTCTCACTGTGATAGGTTAGAACACTTCCCGTAACCCTCTCTTTTTCTCTCCCCTCCCATTCTTGTTTCCTGAGCTATAGAGTTAGTCTTGGGGGTTTTTTTGTGTTAGACCTCGTATATGATTCATGTGTGTTACCTGCTTACCAGACCTTTTGCTTTCAGTTTAGTGCAATGTATTTTTATATGATAGATATCATATAAAAGCAACAAATTCAAAGAATATTAAAATTGCAAACAGGTTTAATGGTATCAATCCCATCCTAATGTTTATATGCAAACTGACACACACATCTTCCATCCTGTTTTTCAAGGCTTGGCTTATTTTTTTCTGAATTGCAGTTTTCAGGTAGGGCAATCAGCAAATTTCTGAATTGCAGTTTTCAGGTAGGATTGGAGATATATGGTGTCACACTTTTATCAGAGCAAGGGAAAACATTGGGAGTGCCTCGGATTATTTACAAATTTACCAGCCTGCCAGGGTCACACTAACAATGTCACAGAATCACACAGAATCACAGAATCATCAGATTGGAAGAGACCCACTGGATCAATGAGTCCAACCATTCCCACCAATCTCTAAACCATGTCCTTCAGTACCTCGTCCCCCCGCACTCTAAACACATCCAGGGAAGGTGAATCAACCACCTCTCTGGGCAGCCTCTGCCAGTGCCCAATGACCCTTTCTGGGAAAAATTTTTCCCTAATGTCAAGCCTGAACCTCTCCTGGTGGAGCTTGAGGCCATTCCCTCTTGTCCTGTCCCTTGTCACTTGGGAGAAGAGCCCAGCTCCCTCCTCTCCACAACCTCTTTCCAGGGAGTTGGAGAGAGCAATGAGGTCTCCCCTCAGCCTCCTCTTCTCTAGGATAAACAACCCCAGCTCTCTCAGCCCTTCCTCATAAGGCCTGTTTTCCAGCCCCTTCACCAGCTTCATGGCTCTTCTCTGGACTCACTCCAGAGCCTCAATATCCTTCTTGTGGTGAGGGGCCCGGAACTGAACACAGGATTCAAGGAGCAGTCTCACCAGTGCCAAGTACAGAGGCAGAACCACCTCCCTGGACCTGCTGGTCACACCATTTCTGATCCAAGCCAGGATGCCATTGGCCTTCTTGGCCACCTGGGCACACTACTGCCTCATGTTCAGTCGCTATCAACCAGCACTCCCAGGTCCCTCCCCCCAGGCAGCTTTCTAGACAGACTTTTCCCAGTCTGTAGCTCTGCATAGGGTTGTTGTGCCCCAAGTGCAGGATCCGGCATTTGACCTTGTTAAACCTCATGCCATTGGACTCAGCCCAGCAGTCCAGCCTGTTCAGATCCCTTTGCAGAGCCTCCCGACCCTCCAGCAGATCCACACTTCCACACAGCTTAGTGTCATCTGCAAACTTGCTGAGGGAGCACTCGATGCCTTCATCCAGGTCATTGATAAAGACGCTGAACAGGGCTGAACCCAGCACAGTGTCAGTGGGACAAACACCTCATAGCAGGGACGACCAACCTTGGGTCCTTTACAATTTGACCCAAGAGCTGCACAGTTCAGACACAGGTTCTAGAGGGGTTTCTTTTACCTGTGATTCAATAGTCCTCAGATATTTTATAAGCACTTTACAATAATCTAACATATCATCATAAATTATATGTTATATATGTGATGCAGAAGCTTTGTTGCTATATTCTCTATGCAACTCTATGGTTCTATCCTTTAAAATTTCATATAGGGATGGTCTTTTTTTTTTTTATTCATAGTGCTCTTGAGGTACATTAGCAGTAAGCGAGGAGTTTGGCCATTGACGGTAACTATTTGCACTAATTTTGACTAGTTGGGTTTTAAAACCTGGATGCTATGAACAGTAGAAATGTTGTTGAATTGTCTTGGAACAGGACAATAAAAATGAAGACCTTGTGTTTTCTGTTTAAGTGAGAAAAAGTCATGATAATTCTGTAGAAATGTATGCAGCTGATGCTTTCACGCATGTCACTTCTGCATCTCTAACTATTTGCTATTTGTAATTTAAATTCCAAGTGCCCTCCTTTGTATATTTAATAAGCCTCTGGTTTTTATGTGACAAATCCCACTTGATTTTACTTTGCCTAAACTGCTTGGAAATCAGCTTTTCTTTTTTCAGTTATAAGAATGCCTGACAATGAAGAAACTGAAAAAAATGGTCATTTTAATTTTATAGCAAGTATTTAGTTGTTTAATAGTCTTAAATATTTATTTTAAAAGCTTTACTGCAATTACATGATAAATCTTCTGCTTTAATCTGTTTCCTATATTGCATTAACAGTCTTAACCATCTTAACTAAATGAACTGATTATTGCTATACAGTTTGAATGGAGCTACATCCATTTTCATGCAGGATCCTTCTGAACTTATTTCTGGGAATGCTAATAGGAGGTAATGATCTTCCCGGAGTATTTGTCTTCTGCTCAAAACTGCAGAAACTTCACTGTGTGCTAAAACATGAGGCAACCTCATCCTCTTGCCTGGGATCTCTTTCTTCAGACTGACTGCCTAGGATTTGTTTTATCATGTGTAGGGTTTTTTTTTTCCCCTTAGAAAAACATTTTCCTTTGCTAGGGCTCAGTCCAGAAAGCCATTCCCTCGAGTCTTCCTGATTTTGGCAGGAAAGTTTATTTATTGCGCACTGTATCTAATCTGTCTTACAGGCAAGTTTTATTTTTATAAAATTATGACTCTTTTGCATGAAATCAGTACCTAGAAAAAAAATGTATTCACAAACAGCCACAGGCTAGCATAAATATAGATAATATCATACATCAAGATCATCATTTCACCGTATCCTAGAGTTGTGAATTCCATCATCCCTCATAATTTTATTCATATGGTTGGACTCGATGATCCGATGGGTCTCTTCCAACCTTGTTGTTCTATGATTCTATACTTTTATTCATAATTGTATTCATAATTATGCTTCTCATAAATGCTTCTTCAACTGTGCTTAATTTTAAGTCTCTGAGCAGGCAAAATAATTGGGAACAGTATGTTGGTGGGCTTAGGTGTTTGTGTGAATCTAGAAAAAAAAAGATTATGTTCCATGAGTAATATTAAAAACTATGATGAGAAGATCCACAGTCTGAACTTTACGTTCACTGGTAGTTCTTCCAAGAGAAAAATGGCATTTGGGTTTGGGTTTTCTTTCATAAAAATACTAAAATTCCTCAAAAAAACTCAATCCTATGGCATTCCTAGAAAGCTCTTCCACCTCCAGTCCTTCCTCAAAGCCTCAAAACATAAAATGCTAAAAAATTCCTGCAACAAAATTTGTTTAAGTTGCAAATCCACATTATCAACATTATGGGAACTGTTTATACATTTGCAGTGACTCTATAATCTTCCCTGTAACTGTATTAATAGTAGTACAAATTAAGTAAACAGCCTATTTAAAGCATTTATATGTAAAATATTGTTGCTATATCAACTCTCTCTATATACAATAAATATAATACATATAGTATATATACTATATATAATATATAATAAATATACATAAATATAAAAATTATAAATATTATATAGTATATAGTATATAGTATATAGTATATATATTATATATAATAAATATACATAAATATAAAAATTATGAGTATTATATATATGTATATACTATATAGTGTATATATATACTACAAAAATTGTCTTCAGATTTGTTGTAGAGATTAGCACTAGTTTGGTTTGGAGAAGCATGAATAAGTAATGTTAGTTAAAAAATTAAAATAATAATCTTTTCCTCTGTAACATTACTACCGTTAAATCACAGGATTGAATTTAAGAGAATGTGTTTCAAAACACACCTGCAGAAGAGCTTTTGACTTGCAGGAACATACTCACATTTACCCTGTGGTTCAGCCATTAGCACGTAAGTTTTTGTTTTATTATACAGGATGAACACACATAAAAATATTAAATCTATCTGGTTTAGGACAATAATTAAGAAATTCATGTTCATAGCCTGCCAAGAATGATATGGCATAGATGTAGATATTAAACCAAGAGTGAGATTTTTAAATTAATTTATCCCAAATTTATCCCCCACTGTAAGTTATTGTGCTCCATAATAAAGTTTTTAATTAGCAGAATCCATCACTTGGTTGGACCTGATGATCTGGTGGGTCTCTTCCAACCTGGTTATTCTATGATTCTACAGTTATTCTATTCTATGACTTCCCCTGTGGCACAGAGTTTTTATGGAAAAGTCTTGCCTGTGAGTGGTATCTCAAAAATCACTGAGTGTATTGGTATCAGAGAGTGTATAAAGGAACATGACTCTGTGCAGACCCGCAAATATCTCACACTCTGATCAACTTGTTTCTGATGCCTCCTGTGTACAAATTTGGGAAAAATTAGGGTAGAGCAAAGGCACAAAAAAATCCTACTGTCAGTGCAATTGCCTCATATAATAAAATTCACAAACTTACTGAAATCCATTTTAAAACTAAGGAGGAAATATGTTTCTCTCCTGCTACAAAGCTGTTTTAGGACCTCACTGTGTGATAACTGGAAAGCATTTTCTAAGTTCAGTTCACATCCAGTTTCTCCCCATTGTTCTGCTGCTAGCATCACCTTTTAGTTTAAACATCCCTCTTCTGTCTCTATGGAAAATAAAATGGTAAAAAGTAAGCAAGATGTAAAAGCAAAGCCTTCCTCTGCCTTTGGGAGAGCATAATGAAAATCAACACTGGAGATCTTTAAAATTTCTACCGTGAGGAAAGAGGTTTCCTGAAAATCCTATTATGAAACTGCAGTTTAAAAGGGAAGTGAATATTGGAGTGACTGGACACTAAGGTGTTCTGATATCTCGCTGACAAGAGGGAATGGCCTCAAGCTCCACCACGGGAGGTTCAGGCTCTACATAAGGAAAAAAATTCTTCACAGGAAAGGTCATTGGGCACTGGAACAGGCTGCCCAGGGAGGTGGTTGACTCACCTTCCCTGGAGGTGTTTAAGGTGTGGGTGGATGAGGTGCTGAGGGACATGGTTCAGAGATTGATGGGAATGGTTGGACTCAATGATCCGGTGGGTCTCTTCCAAACTGGTGATTCTATACAATTCTATGATTTGCTGGCACAGAAGATTTCTGGGTCTTGTTATCCTCCCTTTACAATAAGTTAAATTGCTGTAAAGCTGTGCTGCCTTTACTACAGTTGTAGGCAGAGGGCTTCTGACCAAATCTTGTGCTGTGCCCTAGATCAGCACTGCTCAAATTTAGAACCAGAAAAGGCATTTGTGCTTTTACTGTGCTAGCTTAAAAAATGTAAGTAGGTATACCTCAGTAAAGAATTCAATATGAGAAATATGACATCCTAATGGCAAGAGCAATGAAGCTGGTTGAGAGATCTGGCACCAGCCAGCAAGAAATGCTCATGAGGTTGTAAAGAGGTTCAAATTAGCCAGAGTTGATAGGTGAAACGCGGATGTGGGAGAGAGGCTGGTGTCCACTAGGAACAGTTACAACTACCTAAAACGAAGTTGTAGAGAGGAGGGAGCTGGGCTCTTCTCCCAAGTGACAGGGGACAGGACGAGAGGGAATGGCCTCAAGCTCCACCAGGGGAGGTTGAGAGTGGACATTAGGAAAAGATTTTTCACGGAAGGGGTCATTGGGCACTGGCAGAGGTTGCCCAGGGAGGTGGTTGATTCACTTTCCCTGGAGATGTTTAAGGGACGGGTGGATGAGGTGCTGAGGGACATGGTTTAGAGATTGTTAGGAATGGTTGGACTCAATGATCTGATGGGTCTTTTCGAACCCGGTGATTCTATGATTCTGATTCAGATGTACCTACATCAATGAAGTAATGCATGGGTAGGTTCCTTTCAGCTCTGCAGCCCTCTTGTGTCTGTACTTGATGCAGAGTGTAGCCCATGTCTTTGCAGCACTGCTGTTCAGAGAAGGGTTTTCACAATTTCTTGTTGAGCAAATGCTGGTCAGTATATGGTAAACGTTGGTAGAGAGAGGTAACGTTTCTAGAAGGTTATAAAGAACTTGGTTCAAACAGACCTGGATTAATGAGGTCCACCTTTATAAATTCTCCAAACAAGGTAATTAGACTGCAAATGTTCTTAACTGATATTCCATTAGCCCACTCATTCTGTGTCAAGCAGCTGAGCCATGTGTCTGCTGCTCCAAAACCATGTATAGCTGGGAAAAGGTTTTAGGGAGAAATGCCTTGTCATTTGTTTCAAAATTGCCTCATCAGTGTTTATCTAATTGCACCATATTATCTGGATTTTCAGCCTCTGTAGCCTAAATTGGTTTTGCCATGGAGAAGGCAAACAGACTCATAAAAATAATCTGTGGTGTTGAACTTCTTTTTTTTTGAAATTACTAATAATATCCATATCTATCTATCTATCTATCTATCTATCTATCTATCTATCTATCTATCTATCTATCTATCTCTATATATATTTATATGCCAAAACAATAAATCATAGTATTACAGCATAACATTAGTTTAAATAACTTCAGGACTTTTTGTCTAACTTGTTATTAGAAACTGCTTGACATCACAGTCTATGCAGTGAAATGTGATGCTAAGAAATCTCAATATTCTAAAACTTTTTCTTAGCATCTAGTCTAAGTATCTGTTCTCCAAATTTAACTCCATTGTTTCTTCCTTTCTCACTTTGGACATGTGAGTGATTTTGCTAACAAAAAAGCCTTCCACTTGTCAAATTTTGGAGGGTCCTTCAGTTCCTCAGCTCTAAATTAAAGACTCTCAATTGTGTTTCAACCTTCTTTTATGGATCCTTCCAATGCAATTGTAATTGTTCTTTTTTTTTTCTGTCATTATGCAGCCTCTTCACTATCAATTACTCTATGTGAGGTACTCACAGGTAGATATGATACGGAGCCTCTTGGTGCTATTTGCTTTAGAGCAGGAGTACATTGGATGGCTTCTTCCACTTGGTAGTTATGGTCATGAAAGGATGCAATGATGCAGATGCATGTTCAACTTGCAAGATTATAGACTCAACAAACCCTCTTCCACGAAACAAACCCCCAGAACAGTTGGTTCACACTCTGCCTTTGGGCAGGTAATTGTTTCTTCTTAAATCATAGAATCATAGAATCATAGAACAACCAGGGTGGAAGGGACCCATCGGATCATCGAGTCCAACCATTCCTATCAAACACTAAACCATGTCCCTCAGCACCTCATCTACCCGTCCCTTAAACACCTCCAGGGAAGGTGAATCAACCACCTCCCTGGGCAGACTATTCCAAGGCCCAATGACCCTTTCTGTGAAAAACTTCCTCCTAATCTCTAGCCTAAATCTCCCCTGGTAGAGCTTGAGGCCATTCCCTCTTGTCCTGTCCCCTGGCACTTGGGAGAAGAGCCCAGCTCCCTCCTCTCTACAACCTCCTTTCAGGTAGTTGTAGAGAGTAATGAGGTCTCCTCTCAACCTCCTCTTCTCTAGGATAAACACCCCCAGCTCTCTCAGCCGTTCCTCATAGGGCCAGTTCTCCAGTCCATTCACCAGCTTTGTTACTCTTCTCTGGACTCACTCCAGAGCCTCAACATCCTTCTTGTGGTGAGGGGCCCAGAACTGAACACAGGATTCAAGGGGTAGCCTCACCAGTGCTGAGTCCAGAGGGAGAATAACCTCCCTGGCCCTGCTGGTCACACCGTTTCTGATCCAAGCCAGGATGCCATTGGCCTCCTTGGCCCCCTGGGCACACTGCTGGCTCATGTTCAGTCACTGTCGACCAACGCCCCCAGGTCCATCTCCTCCTAGCAGTTTTCCAGCCAGACTTCTCTCAGTCTGTAGCTCTGCAGAAGCCTGTACATGTTCTAACTTGAAGCCAATCCCTTCAGTTCATTAAAAACACACTTGATACTGTTCATCTGTGCAATTTCAGCACCTCCTAGTTCACAGTTTTACACTTACTCTGTATTCTTACCTTCTTGAGATATTAAATCTTACTTATGAGGTGCTGCCAGAGAGAATCTTATTAAATGCTCAAGGCCTGATTTATAGTCTGGATGTGCATGTCTACAGCTTCTAATCCATCCTCAGACCTTTCCTCCCAGTGCAGGAAGAGATTTGATGTTATTAGCGGCGGGTTTTTCATCCAGTATATTCTTTCTGATATTGCTCGTCCTTTTTTTTCTCAAACACTGCATTGGGTTATTGGTATAGTATCTTTCAAAATCTTTACACTATGCTAAAATTCAGAAGTTCTTCATCAATTTTCCAGCCCTCTGTGCTTTTTTAACAGACACGTTTTACTACATAGAGCAAAAAGGACTCTATAGAGATTCGGAGTTTATTTGTGTGAATTTCTCTTAAATTTGGAAAGAGAAAAGGGTATTTAAATTAGCATAACTGCCAGATTCTTGCTCTTCAGAAACTCTGCTTTTAGGAGTGGATGAGGTACTGAGGGGCATGGTTTAGAGACTGGTTGAAATGGTTGGACTCAATGATCCGATGGGTCCCTTCCAACCTGGTTGTTCTATGATTCTATGACTCGATGATCCCATGGGTCTCTTCCAACCTGGTGATTCTATGATTCCTTTAGGGGAAAAGGCTAAAACTGTTTTGCAGTAAAGAAAAACTTATTCTAATTATGAGGGGTAATCAAATTACTAGATACTTACACTGAAGCAAAAATTTGAAATAAACCTGAGTATTTACACGAGTCTCTTATTACGATCATAGAATTATAGAATTATAGAATTACCAGGTTGGAAGAGACCCACTGGATCATTGCATCCAACCATTATCATCTTTTACCATCTATTGCATTGGTGTATGCTTTCTTATTCCGATAAAAACTATTATGAAGAGATTTCGTTGTTAATAGTGATGGAAACAGCATAGAAAATGTGTTTTGTTTTCTGTCAGTAAAATTGTGCTCTTGCTTTGTTGGAAACCGTACCAGAGAATGCTGAGAGTAATGCGTTGGTGTAACAACACTCATAAACTCAGTGGAAACACGGAGGGAATAGTTGAATCCCATTACTCATTTTCACTTACATGAATTCCTGCAAGACTTGTTTATGGCTCCCTGTGTGTCATGAGACAATATATTGTTTGAAGTGATACATGACCTTGGCATCCTGCAGAGAAGACTGCAAAGCCTCTGCAAGAGTATCTTTCCGTGATAATATAAGGCAAGAAATAGGGAAAATTACATTTTAACCAAGAACTTTTTAATAGGACTTTTGATAGGAATGGTTGGACTCGATGATCCAGTGGGTCTCTTCCAACCTGGTTATTCTATGATTCTATGATTCTATAATATCTATATAACATTTCATATAAGTCATAGGTCTGAGAGGGATTAGAGAGTTTTCTTTTCTGCTAAACACATTCTAAGATAAATTCACATTTAATAGGTGCAATAGTAAGGCACTGAATTTACTTTAAGTTATTCTGAAGATCTTAGCTCTTCATGGTTACCTTGCAGTGAATAATTTTGAGGGCCAAAGTTAAGCACAAAAGACTTCAAGTTTAATATGACAAAATTTGGCAGAAAAGATGATGTATCAGGTCTTTGATGGACTTATAAATGTCAACAGGAAAATAATAATGCATTTTCTACTAATGTATAACTGTGTTGGAATGACTTCAAGAAGACTATGATTAGATATAAACATTCGAGTTTAACAATATGGAGCTCGCTCTCTGCCTTTGTTACATTGCTGATCAAAGTATAGAAAAACAAGCCTTGACGTAGTGGATCTGTGCTTGGGGTTAGAGCCTGAATCCTGCTTTCAACTTGCCAGAAGACCCCATGACTTCCAGAGGAGAGCGCAAGGCAAGCCTGGGCCACAGGGACAGTTCAGGACTTCTTGTGTCCGGACAGGTTGGTGTGAGCCCTGAACTGTGTAACGTCTCTCTTTCCAAAGAGACGTCAAAGAGAGATCTATTTTCTGTCACTTGACAGAAAGTTTGGTTTTCCTTGGTATTTGTTATTATTAAAAACATTTCAACTGCATAGACTTCTCTTGTGGTTTAAATTTCTTTTTGTTTTCTTCTGTTTCTGAAACCACTACTTTGAAGAGGTTGTTTTACTGTCCCCTATCTGAAACTCATTCTTGAATGAAGTAGAACTTATTTTAGACCCAGAGTTAGATTAGAAAATATACTTTTAGATGAAAATTTCTATGTTAATCACAGTATTTATTTCACTGTCTAAATCCTTGTCAGTGCAGCTTAGAAGTACAACTATCTCCCTCTTGTGTTAACTTGTGTTTGGATTGATTTGGGTACAGATTTCTCTCGTGCCAGGACTCTAATGAAGACCAGATCACCCACAATGCAGTGTGTTCCCAGCCAAAAATATGTTGCAAAAAGTAAAACCAAGTGCCTTGAAACAGGGCTTGATTGTTAGTGTATGCAAGCAAAGAAACTTGGTGCTGAAAGGCTGTAGTAGTAACAATAGTAGTAGTTAATGCCATTAAAATTTAATATACAGCCAGTATGATGCTGCTTCCATTCAATTTAAATGAAATCTTGAAATTTTTACTACCAATGCACCTCTGATTAACAGTTCTGCCACTTATCCATTCACATTTATTTTAAATAAATAAATTCCTGTTTGGGATATGCCATTCAAACGCCTAGCAACATCTTATCATAGCAACAAAATATTTGTGTTCATACTGTGGTTAATAGGAATGGAGCAGCCTCAGTTAAAATTGCTGTTTAGAAAGCAAGAAAACTGTTTCATAGCCAACTTAAACCTAAAGTATCTATGAGAGGAGGTTGTGGAGAGGGGGGAGCTGGGCTCTTCTTCCAGCTGACAGGGGACAGGACAAGAGGGAATGGCCTCAAGCTCCACCAGGGGAGATTTAGGCTGGACATTAGGAAATAAAAATTTCACAGAAGGAGTCATTGGGCACTGGCAGAGGCTGTCCAGGGAGGTGGTTGATTCACCTTCCCTGGAGGTGTTTAAGGGGCGGGTGGATGAGGTGCTGAGGGACATGGTTTAGTGTTTGATAGGAATGGTTGGACTCGATGATCCGATGGGTCTCTTCCAACCTGGTGATTCTATGATTCTATGAGAATATACTAGACGTTCTTTAAAAATACTACCATCTCCTTCCATATGTGATTTCTCAATAGCTATATTGTGCTTTCAATTTCTTCCTTTTTTCTCCTTCTGTTGTAAGTATTTCAGAGCAATGGAAGGTTGTCTTCTATCTCACTAGCTGAAACTTTTATAGCAGGCTGTGCACTGCAGGTGTTGGGGTTAGAGGTTTCCTGGGGTAACTTAGAGGTGCACTAGGTGCTAGGGAAGTAGTGGAAGGTGTAGTTGCATCCACCATGCTCTAGATAAGTGCTTGATGTGGCAAAATCTATCTCCAGACTCCTTCCAGGCTTTTCCGGAGAGAAAGGATGCAGGAAGGTTGTTGCAAAGCCACAGAGCAAGTGGCTTGAACAAGCAGGATCTGGTGCTCACACTTGTTCCCTTACCCTTTCTAGTAAGCAAAGCATACACAGGAAGATTTAGCAAGTGCAGTCACTATCCGAAGACTCTAAGACTAAAAAAACTTTCAAACTTGGTTCAGCATAATGTCTATGAGTCTGCTCGTGCCTGTGTGTGTCTACTATCTGACCTGAAGCCAAAAGAAAATATTAACTTCTTAGAACAGGCTCACAAACCACTGGAAATAGAATGATTTATTCTACCTCTGTTCTTTCCTGTACATGGGAGAGAATTAGAGAAATTAGCCATCAAGCCTACAGGGTGAATTCATAGACTCATAGAACAACCAGGTTGGAAGAGACCCACCTGATCATCGAGTCCAACCGTTCCTGTCAAACACTAAACCATTACCGAGGTATATCAACTCAATTCTTCCATTTAACTAGTTGTGTTTGTCTCATAACAGATTGGAGAGGACATTCAGCTACAAGAATTGAGTCTATTCACTGTTAGAGAAATATCTACCAATATTTCTGGCTTGCTGTCAGGGTTTGAATGCTTCCAGACTGCATTGCCAGTTAGCACTCAGAGCTCTGGTTTATTTTTTCATTACACTACCCCTCAGGCACTGGTTTATCACAAGGGTGAATTACCATGTCTCCAATTTTTGTATAATAGGTAAAGGAAATAACTGAAAATGAACTGTGGGCTGGTATATGTCAATGCAAGCAGAGCAATGCAGAGATGACTCTGTACCCAAACCTCTTGTTTCCTGTGCGTGACTGCTGAGCATTCAGAGCCCTGCAGGTTGGCCACATGTGTTAGAAGAATTCTGATAAATACATTTGTTGCATCCCAAAATATACTTTGTGGTAGCCTTCTGTGCATTTTCTTTCTGTCTTTCTGTCTTTTCTTTCTGTTCTTTCTTTTCTTTTGTGTCACGGTATCGCGTGAGATGTGTATGTGTGTAATGAATCAGACAGTAGACAAAAACGTCTAAAGCTTTGCCAGGTGTACCCTGAGCTCTTTTTAATCTGGATGTAATAAATGACCCTGCTGTGAAATACTGGCAAAGAAATAAAAGAGAAAGAAAAAAAAATCCATTTTTTTGGCAACTGGAGAATTATTTGTAGTATGATGACAGTAGGCCTAGCTCTAGTCAACATCTGGAAATCAAAATTAAAAAATTCTCTGAGACAGAAACACACATTTTACTACTCTTGACATTAAATTTGTAATTTAATCTTCACTTATTGACTCATTTTATTCATCTCTTGATTTCTCTTCATCTGCCACTTGTCAGTCCTTTAAAATGATGTTTCTTAAGTAGCTTGTTGAGTCAACTTTCTTAACGTGTTGCCTTGTACAAAGTTCCACTAATGTTACAGTTCATGGCTGCATTTAAAATATAAATAACATTCTTAACGCCTTTTGCTTCTATTTATTATGTCACAGTCAGAAAAAAATATGCTAATTTGTATATTTTCCTATATTTCTTTGCTTCAGATCAATAGGAGGTGTATAAGGGCAATAAGAATGAAAAAGAGTACTTCAGAAAATTCAAGATCACATAATTTGAGAATTAAAAAGTACTTCTTCGGTGTTTTTTTTCTTTTGTTCATAACCTTCTGACTGCCTAAGAGAAAAAAAAGGTCTATTACTGAACTGATTCCTTTCATTTTGTATCAATTCTGCTTTATAATAGTTAGATGATTAAGTTCTCCCTTTCTTTTGTGAGACCCTGAGGCCACTTCAGTTGAAATTCTCATTTCAGCTGTTATCCTGTCTTGCCCTCCATTAATCAAAATAATAACCATTAATGACAGGAGGAAAAAAATCAGACCTATTTCTTGGATATTTTCTGTTGTTGTTATTAAATTAAAAAATAATCATCAAAACAGATTTTTAAACTTTTCTTCTATATACTCGACTTTGTTCAAGTTTCTGCTAAATCTGCCAAGGAAAAATATTCTGAAAAGTAACTGAATTAAAAGTCAAGAGACATCTTTTGAGAAATATGACAAACACACGGGTAAACAAATCTCAGTCATCACTCTATAGTCATTTGGAAACATATACTAACAAGTTTTGCTGCTGCTGTTGTGCAGGTTAGTTACATACAATAGATCTTTGAGGCCTCCTGAATTTCTAGATATGTTGCTGTGTATGTCAAGAAAAAGAAATAACACATCTCCCCTGAGAATAGACCGCATGATAACAACAAGATATTATAAATGTGACAAATAGGCAGTAAACATTGAAAAATCACAGTAACAGTCAAACGAAATTGCTATTCGTTTCAGAGAGGTGGATTTCACTGACTTTTCAAAAGAAAGAAGCGGTAAAGGTGTTTTGTATTCTGTCCATACAATTGTAAGAGAAATGTTTACTTGCTTTCACCAGAGTACTCTAAGTGTTCCAAAATCAAGACAGAGATGTGAGGAGAAATAATATCTTCCATCAGACCAACAAAAAGCTGGAAAAATCCAAGCTCTTCAGAACACGCAAGACAGTGATCAAGCTTTAACCGCAGAAACACTGAAAACTAAAAGATTTTTGCTTAGGGGATTTCCATGTCAATCAAAACAAACCCTACTTGTTCAGAACAGTCAGAATATTCATGGTACCTATGCAATTTGTACTTACCTGCTCAAATGGTTGGACTCAATGATCCAGAGGGTCTTTTCCAACCTGGTGATTCTGTGATTCCATGATTCTACGAAATCCATCTTTTTCTTCCCCTCATTCCATTCTGATTATGCACTGAAGTGATCTGTGGTTCACATATAGCCTGAATGCTCAGGTTTCCATACCATGAAAAGCAAATAGTAAGAGGGCTGCTGGTTGGCAAAATCTTTCTTCCAGATTTTCTTTTTTTCTCTCCTAAACATGCTGATGAGAATATTACAGGGAGTTCTACTTGAGTCAGAAGCACTCCCACATTCATCAGTGTAACTGCAAAACATGAGAAATCTTGCATGAATCTACAGCCCTCCAATTCCTTCATGTAAAATTTCCCTGTAATATTTCACTAAAGGAAGGAGATACGATTCCGGTCCTGATATTGCTTGCCTAGACTTCTTCTGACATTTTGTGACTAGTTAGAGCATCAAAGGAGAGAACCGACAATGTTCTCCTACCTTACTTAAGCAGACATAAATCCTCTTTACTTAAATAACTATTACACTCGTTGATGGATGCCAAAATAGAGTAAAAATAATTTAGAACTTATTTAAAATATTAGAACCTCAGAGTCACGATATGCACATTATATGCCAGTGAAAAAGAAAGAAATGTTTTAAAAAGGGACTGTTTCTTTTCCTCAGTTGTTTGTTGAACAGTTTTCTATCACTCTGTAAAAAGATACCTTCAGTTTTAAAACACAGCAACAGTTTAAACTATGTCCATTTAAGCAAACTCCTAAATTTGCAGGTAACCTGAAGGCAGACATCTAGGCAGTCAGGTAGAAAAAAAAATCACACAAGCAAGTAAGAAGGAAATGTTTGTAAGTAAAATAGAGAATCAAATGTATTTTGCCACATGAAAGATTAAAATCCCATTGGAAAGAAATAAGATGAACTACTCAGGCATTTATGAGCTTTCAGTTGACTATATCCATTAGCCAAAAATATTATGGCAGCTACTTCTAACAGCTCAATAAAAATCAAAAAAATGAAGCAAACAGAGCTATATTTTTAAGAAAAGAATAAAAGATGCAACAAAAATGTTAGATTGAATATAGATCAAGTCCTTAATTGTCATTGCTTGTTTCCAGAAAGACATCATAAAATTGTTAGAGATGTTTGAAAGGCAAATTTCTAAATGACATCACATCTCCATTTTGAAAGAACAAAGATCTGATATGGAGATGGCATTAGAACACGGCACACAAGATAAACCCATTCCTACATCAAAGTCTTTATTTGCTGGGTTCCCTTTCGAGGACCTGTCTCAAGTTAAACTGACTCAAGAAGAGTCTTGGGGGCAATTTAACAAAATTGGTGGTAACAAATTGCCTCAGCCAAAGGTAAGTCAGGGATGAAGAACCTAAACTGCTAATGCAGGTGGCTTATCTCTTGCTTAGAGCTGCTTTAGTACCTGCAGTCTGAAGGGTGCTCCTTGCCAAAACAGCTTCCAGTGCTCATTTAAGGAATTACAATCCCATAAGCCTGGTATCTGCATAGGGAACATTAGAAGAAACTATAGTGAAAAGTAAGAGTAATAGATACCAAATAAACATGATCCACTGGAAGAGTAAACATGGGGGATTCACTGATTTTTGTACATGTGTGTGTGTCACATTCTGGTTTGGGGTTTATTTTGTATGCAGTCCTGTGAGTCTAGTGGATATATTTGAAATTTAGAGTAAATAAGAAGGTGGGATAAGATTGAGTTTGGTTGAGGCAGGTTTGTAAAAAAGTTCTGGGTAAAGCCTGGTCACAATAGCTTTGAGGAAATTGAGGATCCCTAACAGAAAAGGGAGAGCTCTTGCACAGGTGAATAGTGGGCTAAATGCTGAGAAACAGAGAGTGAGATAGGAGGAACAGCCCTCCCAAGAGTTTATCAGTGAAATTATAGAATCACCAGGTTGGGAGAGACCCACCAGATCATCGAGTCCAACCATTCACACCAATCTCTAAACCATGCCCCTCAGTACCTCAACCACTTGCACCTTAAACACCTCCAGGGAAGGCAAGTCAACCACCTCCCTGGGCAAATATCACTGAATTCTATCCTGGAGTATCTGAGGGTTAATAGCTCAGTGGAAAACCTAGACAATAGGATGAGCAGTGAAATAGAAAATGTTTATCACAATACACTTATCCAGGATCATAAAAGCAATAAAGAATTGGAGATGGACTTTAGAATACGGAATTATAGGCCAATAAAATGGCTCAAAATTCATTGTGGATAAATATGAAGAATATGAAAAGCTAAAAACAGCCATCCTAACCCTGTGTGCTAAACAACAGGTTCTAAGTTGACTATTAATTTTTTGAAGTAAAGATTGTTGCTCTCTCCAACTACCTGAAGGGAGGTTGTGGAGAGGAGGGAGCTGGGCTCTTCTCCCAAGTGACAGGGGACAGGATGAGAGGGAATGGTCTCAAGCTCCACCAGGGGAGGTTCAAGATGGACATTAGGTAAAACATTTTCACAGAAAGGATCATTAGGCGCTGGCAGAGGCTGCCCAGGGAGGTGGTTGACTCGCAAGTTAGAACATGTACAGGCTTCTGCAGAGCTACAGACTGGGAGAAGTCTGGCTGGAAAACTGCCAGGAGGAGATGGAGCTGGGGGTGTTGGTCGACAGCTGACTGAACATGAGCCAGCAGTGTGCCCAGGTGGCCAAGAAGGCCAATGGCATCCTGGCTTGTATCAGAAATGGTGTGACCAGCAGGTCCAGGATGGTTAAGTGTTTAAGGTGCGGGTGGATGAGGTGCTGAGGGACATGGTTTAGAGATTGGTGGGAATGGTTGGACTTGATGATCCAGTGAGTCTCTTCCAACCTGGTGATTCTATGATTTGCAAGAAAAGGTCATCTCAGTGTTTGACAGGGATCAACGAGGCACATACTATTAATTCTCAGATAGAGAATAGATGACAATACAGGGGACATGATGCCACTATTTGGATCCACGTTTTTCCCACATCTTGAGGGTGTGATTCTGGTCCCCTCGGTATAGTAAAACTGCAAACAGTTGAAAAGAAAGCAACCTGAAACAACCTGCCTCCACTGATGCTGTTTCCTACCTGACTGCTGAGGCAGCTCGCTCAACTTGCCAAACCAGAAGAGAATTAGCACACTAAAACCTAATTAATGTAATTGAGCTGGGTAGGAGGGAAAGAGTAGGACATTTATCCTGTCAATACAATTAATGTGTGGTCAATGTGGAATTCAAGGAATGAATTAGACACGTCTCTACTTTCATTAAAACATTTAAAACAAGTAAAAACATATGAAAGTTAAAATAATGCTACTTACCCACGGTACTCTGCCCGACAAGATATGTTAGGCTGGGAAGCATCAAATATTCATATATATTAGATCATTTTACACCCCTATGGCAGTGCAAAGGGGATTGAAAAGCACATGGAAATTATATTGGCACACAAATTAAGATATTGTTCAGCTATCGTCAAATGCCTTCAGCATAAATGAAATATTGGTTTCTGCAATGGCTAATATGTGTATCTAAGTACCTTAGCCAGTACCAAATTAACTGGACAAGGAATATAAGTCAGGTATTGAGTAGGAGTTAAGTTGCTTCAACTTGTTTTTGCTCTAACTTTGCTTTCCCCTTTACCGTAAAAAATTATGAAGCCATTTAGCAAAAATATTAATCAGACATGTTTCTTATAGGCTTGATTTATGAATGAAAACTTCTCAGAAGTAATTACTTGTATAGAAAATGAATTAGAAAATACACTGTTTTCTGATCACTGTGTTATTTCAAACAGTAATTGTATCCGAGTAGTTCAGATTAACAAAACACAGCAAAATATGTAACAGTAAAAATAACACATAATTGGGCAGCCAATGAATTATTGGTATCACACAAGTTAATAACTAAAAACATATCCATAAATCTTTTTAGCAGTCTAAGCCATTGTGTTTTTCAACAGGAAACTCCAAAATGGCCCTAGAAGGCCAAAATCCCAAAGCCTACAACTTTTTTTTAAGATTGGGAACTACAGTATTTGGCCTTCTGGGTTTACAGAAAGAAACTTGGGGGTTCCGGACATAATCCAAATGATTCACTATTATGCCTGATTCTGAATGACTGCTCCCCTACATGCACATATAAATATATAAACATAGAATCATAGAACAACCAGGTTGGAAGAGAGCCACTGGATCATCAAGTCCAACCATTCCTATCAAACACTAAACCATGTCCCTCAGCACCTCATCCACCTGTGCCTTAAACACCTCCAGGGAACGTGAATCAACCACCTCCCTGGGTAACCTGTTCCAGTGCCCAATGACCAATGTATATATAAACATATACATATATTAATGCGCACAGGGCACTGTTACTATTCTATATACTTCATATATATTGCTTGTCTATGATCAGGGATAGGTAAAAATCTCACAACCTGTGTTCTCTGGCATCTCTATAATTCTATCTGGTTGAGAACAGATTGGATCAAGCTGTCCCCTTAATATTTTTAATGGAACTATTTTTTTTCATTATTGAAGGTACTGTTGAAAGGCAGAAATGATATCAGTTCCCATTGTTTTTTTTTTCTTTTGTACCTAGAGTGTATGTTTCCAGTCTTAACTCCTGCCCGTGTAGCTTGCAGAGACCACAAACATCACAAAGCCCTCAAGAGCCCTCACTGTCCATAAAGCCCACTGAGCCCCCAGAGACCGCCAAGCCTGAGAAGCCTGCAGAGCCAGCAGAGCCCATAAAACCCATAAAGCCCATTAAACCCATAAAACCCACAAAACCCACAGAACCTCATTACTCTCTACAACTACCTGAAAGGAGGTTGTGGAGAGGAGGGAGCTGGGCTCTTCTCCCAAGTGAAGGGGAACAGGACAAGAGAGAATGGCCTCAAGCTCTGCCAGGGGAGATTTAGGCTAGAGATTAGGAAGAAGTTTTTCACAGAAAGGGTCATTGGGCATTGGAATAGGCTGCCCAGGGAGGTGGTTGATTCACCTTCCCTGGAGGTGTTTAAGGCACGGGTGGATGAGGTCCTGAGGGATTTGGTTTAGTGTTTGATAGGAGTGGTTGGACTCAACGATCTGATGGGTCTCTTCCATCCTGGGTGTTCTGTGATTCTGTGATTAACCAGCAGAGCCTGCAGAGTCCACAAAGCCCACCAAGCCCACAGTGCCTGAGCCTGAGAAGCCTATAGAGCCTGCAGAGGGTGTGGGACCCGCAGAGCCCATCAAACCTGCAGAACTCGCACAGTGACTGTGTGCTGACTGGTTCCTTCTCCCTGTCTGTTGTCATTGTTTGTGTATTTTTTTATCATTTAGGATTTTATTGCATGCACCTCCATGGGTTGTCACTCTGGCTCTACTGTCCAGTTGCACCTGTGATGTGTTTCTGTGATTTATGCTTTCACCGCTCCTCGAATCCTGTGTTCAGTTCTGGGTCCCTCACCACAAGAAGGATGTTGAGGCTCTGGAGTGAATCCAGAGAAGAGCAACGAAGCTGGTGAAGAGGCTGGAGAACAGGCCTTATGGGGAACGGCTGAGAGAGCTGGAGGTGTTTAGCCTGGAGAAGAGGAGGCTGAATGGAGACCTCATTACTCTCTACAACTACCTGAAAGGAGGTTGTGTAGAGGAGGGTGCTGACCTCTTCTCCCAAGTGACAGGGGACAGGACAAGAGGGAGTGGCCTCAAGCTCCACCAGAGGAGATTTAGGCTAGAGATTAGGAGGAAATTTTTCACAGACAGGGTCATTGGGCATTGGAATAGGCTGCCCAGGGAGGTGGTTGATTCACCTTCCCTGGAGGTGTTTAAGGGACAGGTAGATGAGGTGCTGAGGGACATGGTTTAGTGTTTGATAGGAATGGTTGGACTCGATGACCCTGGGGGTCTTTCACATCCTAGTGATTCTATGAAAGATGTATGTATTAGAGTTTCAGGGAGATCACTACTGTGCATACTAGGTTCCTTTCTCTGTTTTGGTATGGACCGTCTCTGCATACCAATAGGTGCTAGGGGTATGGAACTGATATATATAAGGCATCATAAATCCTGGGCATGGGAGGGGATCCAAGATTTATGGACTTCATAAATCATGCTGTAAGAATGGAGCCTAAGTTTAGCAGTTATTAAGTTAGTAAAGATAATGTTAGTAGAGGAGGGGAAAGGACGGCAGATAATGTCTCTGAGTGTCTTAGAACTCTGATGGTTTTCTTGTTAAGCTAAAATAAGCAACACATACAATGGGTGTTGTAGTGACCCATTCCATTCCTTTTGCCCAGATTTATCTCACCAATTTCAGCTGTCTAAAAATTAGGCATCTGTTTGAAGTTAGCTGTCAGTGCTTCCTTAGTATTCAGCAGAGATAAAGGCCCTTCTTGAGGGCAATCCCTCTGGCTTGTTTTACAGAAGTGTTTATTACATGCATATGTTGGTTTAGCTTAATAACCTAACTGCTATGGGTTAAATAATCAACTCCCTAGCAGACGTGGCAGGGGATCATACAAATTCTCAGTGCGTTTCATGGCAATTACAGTCAAATCAAGTAGGAGAATTTTTTTTCTAATAAAATACATAGTTTTCATGCATGACTGCAGGAAATGAGGAGGCTTAGTTTCCCACAAATCTCTGTGTGCCGATGCATGAATTCTGGCTGCAGAGCTGCTTGCAACTGTGGCAAGTACAAAACCAGATAGATCTTCAAGGGCAGGAGATTATGATGCCAATCACCTCTGCAGTTACCTTTTCTTCTCTGTCGATTTTTCATGAATTTATTGGCAATTTAGGAATCATAGAATCATAGAACGACCAGGTTGGAAGAGACCCATCGGATCATCGAGTCCAACCATTCCTATCAAACACTAAACCATGTCCCTCAGCACCTCATCCACCCGTCCCTTAAACACCTCCAGGAAAGGTGAATCAACCACCTCCCTGGGCAGCCTGTTCCAAAGCCCAATAACCCTCTGTGTGAAAAACCTCCTCGTAATCTCCAACCTAAATCTCCCCTGGCGGAACTTGAGGTCATTCCCTCTTGTCCTGACCCCTGTCACTTCGGAGAAGAGCCCCGTTTCTGATCCAAGCCAGGATGTCATTGGCCTTCTTGGCCACCTGGGCACACTGCTGGCTCATATTCAGTCGGCTGTAAGTTCCAGAGTTCCAGAGGTCTCAATCTAGAAGCTGGCAGGAAACCAGCATTGCACTGCTAATCAAAAAAAATGAAATAAGATAAGGTAAAAGATGATAAGTCAATTACCATGGCGTGGATCCTGGACAAAGTGATAGAAATGCTGTTGCAGGAGTGAGGAAAGATGAAGCTGGAATGACTGTGGAGCAGAAACTTCACTAGCTGACCCTGTTGACAAAGGAAACATGGTAAAAGAACAGTGGTAAAAGAACATGGTAAAAGAACAGTGTCTGTGTGCTTTCTCAGTTTTAAAGGCATTTTGTTCTCTGCTTCACTGAAACAGGCTGCCCAGGGAGATGGTTGATTCACCTTCCCTGGAGGTGGTTAAGGCATGGGGGGACGAGGTGTTGAGGGACATGGGTTAGTGTTTGATAGGAATGGTTGGACTCGATGATCCAGTGGGTCACTTCCAACCTTGTTGTTCTATGATTCTGTGATTCTAGTGGAGACACTTCTTGATATGCTTGCAAGTTAGGTTGATAAAGATCATACTTTTTATGCAGCAGACTTGCTCCTGCAAGGGATCTGGCTTAGTGTTGCATGACATCTTCATCGATTATCCAGGGTAGTACAGTGTCACCACAGCGCTAATGAATCTATAACAAATTAAATGGCAAGTCCCAGCAGTAATTATACATAAGAAATCACTACAGAGGGGTTGTGTTTCTAGTGATACCCTGCAGAGTTCAGTTCTGTGGCCTCTGATGCCTAATGATTTCATCTGTGCTCTGAAAGAGTGTTGCATATGAGTAATGATGCTCGGAGTTAAGCTGGAAAATTACGTGTTGAGTTAGAGGGTGTTTGGTTATGAAGGGAATATGTATTCACAACAGATCTCTGTTTCTCTAAGTCCTGTGAAATGCAGTCTAGCACCAGATAAAATGAGACAGAGCAAAGGATTTCTTTCTGCAGATGTATAAAGGACGGTTTAAAATTAGGTTTCTGATACGGTTGATACAAAACTCTGAGTATTGTGCTTGACGCTCTGAAGCTTACTACAATTATTTTTCCGTATCTACGCACTGTATATCTAGATTTAAATAATAATGAATTGTTTTCTGCTTGGTTAATGCTCAGAAATGGCTCGTTGCAGCCTGTGGAGTGCTGGAGAAAGCGTGAAGAGAACAGAGTGAAAATAAGGCAGAGAAAAGGGTTTCTGGGGAGTACAGGAGTACGGGACCATGGTAACGAAAATCCACAACAGCTCCTGTGAAAATGTCTCTTTCTAGAAATTTTCTCAAAACTATATCTACAATATAAACCAGATAGCCCCATAGTTCTGTTTTATTTACTCATGGCAATAAATGCATGCAATAAATGCATCTAGATCTAACTCAGCTCTCACTTGAGAGCAAAGTTGAGAGCATGCGCTCAGTCTCGAGTGTGAGTGTAACTACAGTATTGTGTCCTCTGACACAGTCTGTTAGGAGATGCTAATAAGGTTTCATAGAATCATAGAATCACCAGGTTGGAAGAGATCTCCAGGATCATCCAGTCCAACCATTCCTATCAAACACTAAACCATGTCCCTCAGCACCTTGTCCACCCATTCCTTAAATTTTTTCCTTATGTCTAGCTTGAACCTCCCCTGGTGGGGCTTGAGGCCATTCCCTCTTGTCCTGTCCCCTGTCGCCTGGGAGAAGAGGTCACCTCCCTCCTCTCTATAACCTCCTTTCAGGTAGTTGTAGAGAGCAATGAGATCTCCTCTCAGCCTCCTCTTCTTACCTCCTCCTGTACTGTCTTTTCCTGTCCTTAATTTGCACCAATTCAATGGTTTATTGTACTAAGGATTGGTGGAAAGACAGGTGAAAATGACCATTTTCCTTTCTAGGAGTGGTTATTTTAATAGAGATAATTGCAATGACAAAGTGTTCCGCAACATGTCGTACTAGCATGTTTGATATGGAAAGGGCTTCTGCAGGAGTCAGGAAAGAGAGGACTGAGAGGACTGAGGAGCAGAAACTTCACAAGCTGGCTCTGATAGCAAAGGAATCATGATAAAAGGGCAGTCTCTATGTCCTCTTATATTTTTAAAGATATTTTGTCCCTTACCTTCCTGGTAAATCTGTTTAAAAGTAGTATAATAGTTTTCATAGAATCATAGAATCACCAGGTTGAAAGAGACCCATCGGATCATCGAGTCCAACCATTCCTATCAAACACTAAACCATGTCCCTCAGGACCTCATCTACCCATCCCTTAAACACCTCCAGGGAAGGTGAATCAGCCACCTCCCTGGGCAGCCTATTCCAATGCCCAATGACCCTTTCTGTGAAAAACTTCCTCCTAATCTCTAGCCTACATCTCCCCTAGCGGAACTTGAGGCCATTCCCTCCTGTCCTGTCCCCTGTCACTTGGGAGAAGAGCCCAGCTCCCTCCTCTCTACAACCTCCTTTCAGGTAGTTGTAGAGAGTAATAAGGTCTCCTCTCAGTCTCCTCTTCTCTAGGCTAAACAACCTCAGCTCTCTCAACCGCTCCTCATAGGACCTGTTCTCCAGCCCCTTCACCAGCTTCGTGGCTCTTCTCTGGACTTTTTGTGCACTAAAATTAATATTTTAAATGTTACAAATGTTATGCATCCTTATCACATTCTTCCACTTTAAAGCAGAACTTTTACCCTCTTCAAAGCAGGAGTATTACCCTACTCTCTCCTACATATATCACTTGCACTGTACTTTCAATGTAGAAATAACTTCAAACTAGATCAGTACAAAATAAATCCTTCACGTCAACTCCAGTTGGAGAATACACAATTAATTTAGCTCACAGAGGCATTTCAAATTAAGCCCCCTCACTGTGATATTTTAATTATAACAATTAGTGAAGTAAAACCTCAGTATATCAGGATGTCAAGATTTCTAAGTGATAAACAAATAAGATTGCTGTGGTCTAAATGGCAAATGTTTCTCCGTGTTGAAAAGATTTCTTGAAAATATAATACACTGGATAGTCAGCAATAACTACAAAAACATATTTTTTTAACTAAAGCATAAATAGAAATTACATTCATATTTCACACTTTTTGCTGAATTACAGGTGTGCTGGTGGAAGCCTGAGTTAGAGAATCTATGTATTTCTAGGGCAAGATTCTCATGGTATTGGACCTTTCGGTAAGTTGGGTTTTTTCCTTATTTTGCTCTCATTTTATATTTCAATTGTGCCAAATATATTGCCAAATGAAAATCTTTCTTTATTCAGAACTGATTTTAAAGGGTGCAAGAGAGTCCTTTCAAAGGTAGGAAATGTTAACCAAAGACTCACAGGCTGAAGACCTGTACTGTGCAACCACATCTCGACCATGGGATGGACTGGTCCAAGTTTCCAGCTTTCTACTTTTGCAAGAGATGATTCTGTCATCTCTTTTCTCCTTCTCCTTTCTCCTCTTTTCTCCTTCTCCTTTCTCCTTCTCCTTCTCCCTCTCCCCTCTCCTCCCTCTCATTCTCCCTCTCCTTCTCCCTCTCCCTCTCCCTTGCCTTCTTCCTCTCATTCTTCTTCTCCTTCTCCCTCTCCCTCTCCTTCTACCTTCTCCTTGTTGTTTTTATAACACTTTTTTACCTGATGTGAATGATGCTTAAAAAGGAATTAAATCTTTAGAACTTGATTTCAAATCACACTTTGTGATGACTAATATTTCAGCATAATAGAAGTAATTAAACAGTGTTTTCAAGCTCAATCATGTGTAAGTTACTTTATTATTAATGTAAAAAATGAGTGAGAAATCCTGATAATTTTTAGAGAAAGCATTAACCAGCATTATTACAGACAATCATAGAATCATAGAACAACCAGGTTGGAAGAGACCCATTGGATCATTGAGTCCAACCATTCCTATCAAAAAATTTGCTCAAAGTATTTATCTATGATGGTTTTGTCACTGGAAAGGTAAAAGTTCTCAGTAGTGACCTAGTATTTGTTTATTCCATACTAATTCCTAATGTAATTCATTAGAACTGTGCCTCCTTCTACAATTATGCTTAAG
The DNA here is from genome assembly GCA_033558105.1 of Coccyzus lansbergi. Classification (NCBI taxonomy): domain Eukaryota; kingdom Metazoa; phylum Chordata; class Aves; order Cuculiformes; family Coccyzidae; genus Coccyzus; species Coccyzus lansbergi. Next base: position 41,199 of record JAUMJK010000797.1, on the reverse strand, counting down.
CAAAGAAAGATAGAACTAACACAAAACCTCTTTTACTTCAAGAACTATCCAGGTGTTAGCCCTAAAAGAGGAAATACTAAACCTGATCATTGCTTCTTTAAACTGTGCATGTGATTGCATAGAATGCAGCAACTACCTGAAAGTAGGTTGTAGAGAGGAGGGAGCTGGGCTCTTCTCCCAAGTGACAGGGGACAGGACAAGAGGGAATGGCCTCAAGCTCCACCAGGGGAGATTTAGGCTGGACATTAGGAGGACGTTTTTCACACAGAGGGTCATTAGGCATTGGAATAGGCTGCCCAGGGAGGTGGTTGATTCACCTTCCCTGGAGGTGTTTAAGGCACAGGTAGACGATGTACTGAGGGACATGGTTTAGTGTTTGATAGGAATGGTTGGACTCGATGATCCGATGGGTCTCTTCCAACCTGGTTATTCTATGATTCTATGATTCTAACATGTTCTTAGAAGGCAGAACTTTCCTGATTCTGCATCCAGCAGCTTTGAGTAGACATAAATTTCACAGTTCTCTTCCTCAATGCTATTTACTATCTTTGTTTCTTGGTTTGTCTGGCTTATAACTGGAAGAATGCCCAATTTCCAGACATTTCACAAGTAGGTATCTGAACAATACTCTAACACTTTGCAGGTAAATATAGAATTGCCTGTTCTTCCTATAAGCTAACAGGCCCTATGAGGAACGGCTGAGAGAGCTGGGGTTGTTTAGCCTAGAGAAGAGGAGGCTGAGAGGAGACATCATTGCTCTCTACAGCTACCTGAAAGGAGGTTGTAGAGAAGAAGGTGATGGCCTCTTCTCCCAAGTGCCAGGGGACAGGACAAGAGGGAATGACCTCCAGCTCTGCCTCGGTACATTTAGGCTAAACATTAGGAGGAAGTTTTTCACAGAAAGGGTCACTGGGCACTGGAATAGGCTGCCCAAGGAGGTGGTTGAGTCACCTTCCCTGGAGGGGTTTAAGTGACGGATGGATGAGGTGCTGAGGGACATGGTTTAGTGTTTGATAGGAATGGTTGGACTCAATGATCTGGTGGGTCTCTTCCAACCTGGTGATTCTATGATTCTCTGATTCTATGATTCTATGATTCTAATCATACCAATGTCAGAGATGTCTTTTTTCTAATCTAATTTCTGAGGTTCTTAAACTCTATAAGTAAAAAATATCAGCAGTGATAAACTTTCCAAAATTGAATAAAATAAACATACTGCTGTTTTTCCCACCATATCTACTGCCCCACTAGTTCCAGTTTCCGTAAGTAAGAGACCGTGCTGGAGAAATCAACACGTGTAATACATAACTGTAATATATCATATCTCTATGATAACTGCATAATCGTGATGATTTGTCTGAATCAAGTGAAGCTTCAGATTTGGCCCAAGAGCTGCCTGTGTCTAACCAAGTGATAGCAGAGCATCTGCAGCCAAAGATAACTAGAGTTTTTCTTGTGACACTAGCTATGAGAGCATCCTTTAATGCCATCGCACCAATAACTGGCATTGCCTTGGAAAATAAAAGTGTTTTCCGCAACAAGTGAGAAAGGCAAATTTGAAGCTCCCTCCTGGACTTTGCTGCTAGCAGATTATTTGGATTACGTGCAGGAAAATAATACGTGTGTCATTGCAGCTCTCCTACTGCATTCACATTGCACATTTTGAATGCTGCTCTCCTAGGAGTTTGACACATGAAGGAAAAAAACTATAGCAGGACTCAAAATAAATAGGTTAGAGAGCAAATGAAATAGTCTTAGCCTTTAAACATCTTAAAACCAAATTATAGAGAATTACAGAGTGCAGTCAAAAGAAAGGCAAGGGCTGTTACCCTAGCCAAGAGATTAGCTAGCAGGGAAGCAGAAAGAAAGGGCTGCACTATGTCTGCCTCGTTAATGAGAGCTAGGGCAATACAAGAGAACAATACCACCTGCCAATTCTGTTCACATCCATTGGCAGAGAGAAGCAAAAATTGCAGGGATGAGGACAGTTCAGTCCTTAACACCAATCATATGCTCCCCCAGTAATTAGGAGACATGCTGGCGAAGTCAGCCAGGGGTCCTGTCGCAACACTTGTTGCTCTCACGACTCATCTCAAGCAGCCACCTGCATTTAAATCTTCTCAGCTTGCCCTCAAACCCTTTCCCCCAAAACACCACACATGCCATGTCCACAAATGACACTGCCAGGGGCAGCCTTTTCCTAATTCTTTTACATCTCTTTTAAGGCAGTATCCAGAGGAAGTCCCTTTCCCAATGCTTTTTGATCCCTTTGAAGGCAGCATCCAGAGGGGTTCAATGGGCCTCAGGACAACTACACACAAAACTTTTAGTTGTTGTTCCTCTGGTTCACAGAAAGGACATGGTGACCCAGGAGAGACCTCATTACTCTCTACAACTACCTGAAAGGAGGTTGTAGAGAGGAGGGAGCTGGGCTCTTCTCCCAAGTGACAGGGGACAGGACAAGAGGGAATGGCCTGAAGCTCAGCCAGGGGAGATTTAAGCTGGACATTAGGAAAAAATTCTTCCCAGAAAGGGTCATTGGGCACTGGCAGAGGCTGCCCAGAGAGGTGGATGATTCACCTTCCCTGGAGGTGTTTAAGGCACGGGTGGATGGGGTCCTGAGGGACATGGTTTAGTGTTTGATAGGAATGGTTGGACTCAATGATCCGATGGGTCTCTTCCAACCTGGTGATTCTATGATTCTATGATTCTAAATACCAGACTTCAAGTCTCATTTCACACAGTTTTAATGTTAGCTGCAGTTGAAAACCATCAGATATTAAGGTTTTTACTAAACAAACCAGAACTAGAGGTAGCAGTCTAATTCCACTATCCCTTCCAGAGAGTCTGAAGGCACAGGACCACCAAAAGAGGGGAAGGAGAGGCTAGTGTCTGTAGCCATACTTCAGTCCTGTCTTCCCTCACTTACTCTTCTGTCCATTAAAGAACGTGACACAGGTGACCAATGACTGTAAAATTTATGTACAAAGACAGGATTTATCTTCAGTTGGATTAATAAATTGCTCAAACTCATGAGACTGAGCCATCATACAGGAATATATAGTCATGGTCAGGGAAGTGTGGGGTTTTTGGCAGCAACATGGATTTAGACCAGCTAAGTTGGCTGAATCATAGAATCACAGAATCATAGAACAACCAGGTTGGAAGAGACCCACCGGATCATCGAGTCCAACCATTCCTATCAAAAGAACATGAAGAACATGTCTCCTGCATATATCTAGAATATGATGCACAGAGGACTTAGAAAGAAACTTAAATTTCACAGTAAGGATGATTTTCTTCTGAAAAGGAACATTACGGTACTCTTTTTCAAAGCACACGAGTGATCTGTAGCAGAACAATATCTCTGCTGTGTCACTAACCATTAGCACATCTTTCTCCTGGACTGCATCCTGGGAGAGTTGCTTTCATCACCGAAACGCGGAGGAAGAGCCTCCCAGTCCAACACCTCACACAGTACAGCAGAACAAGTGAAACTGGTTGGGAGTGAACACAGGGGAAAGGAACTCTTTGTTTTGCTGGAGCAGACAACCAGTAAACCTTCATTTCTATGTGATACTAGGAATAGATACCAGTGTAAGACCCAAGTCTTCAGCATATAAATTCACTGAATCTATTTATTTATTCAAAACTTTCTGCAAATAATTGTTCCTTTTTTGTCTCTGCGACTGTCCTCAAAAAATCTGGGTCCCTGGGATAATAGATGAATGAAGGCAAATGTCTTATCTCCTCTGTGTATTTTAACAGCTGGTAGTATGAATATTAAATTCAGCAATTGTGTATACAGAATCTTATTGTCTTTTCTATATTCAACATAGAATTGGAGTAGTGAAAAACACTTCAGCAATGTGACAGGGTAACAATTCCTATTCCCAGACATGTGACTGAATTTATCAAAAATAAATGCTAAGATAGAATGGGAAAGATTAAACGTGAGAAAAGCCCTAATATAATGGTTTTATTTTTATTAAAACAAAGCTTTGTGAAAATTAACTCATTCTCATTTACACATCTCATTGATTAATCTTATAATCACTGTTTTATTTCATTTTGTTAGTAATTATTATTAGATTTGGACGCATCTAGAGCTTGAATAGGCTTGATTCTGGTTTTCTGTTCATTTTTGTTTCATTTAGGCAGAGATACAATTCTCTACAAATTATTTTTTCTCCCTCTTCCTTTTGCTGGTTTATTGCTCAGTTTTGAGTTAAAAGTGACAGGGGACAGGACAAGAGGGAATGGCCTCAAGCTCCACCAAGGGAGATTTAGGCTAGAGATTAGGAGGAAGTTTTTCATGGAAAGGGTCATTGGGCACTGGAATAGGCTGCCCAGGGAGGTGGTTGATTCACCTTCCCTGGAGGTGTTTAAGACACGGGTAGACGAGGTGCTGAGGGACATGGTTTAGTGTTTGATAGGAATGGTTGGACTCGATGATCTCATGGGTCTCTTCCAACCTGGTGATTCTATGATTCTATGAATAGAGGAGAGAAAAGGGAGGGATAAAAGGAGGAGTTCTACACTCTGTGCTTTTTCACACAGGATGGTAGTGAGTGTACTATAGAGAGAAGTAAACCAAAAGAAAATAGATTTAGACTAGACATAAGGAAGAAATTTTTTACAATATGGGTGGTGAAACACCGGAACAGGTTGCCCAGAGAGGTGGTAGAAGTCTGATTCCTGAAAACCTTCAAAGTCAGGTTAAATGGGGATCTGAGCAACCTAATCAAGTTGAAGATGTCCCTGCTTACTCTAGGGGGTGGAATATATGACTTTTAATGGTCCCTACCAGCCCAATCCATCCTGTTTCTATGATCTATTCATTGAATCCTACTCCTTGTTTCAGCAATGACAATGATGAAAATAAGAAGATCATTTCACTCATCCTTTGTCTTCCTGGGTATTTTTACTCCTGGATGACAGCAACTAACCACTGATACGGGTATCTCAGCAGCACCTGCCAGAGAAAATGAGCATAAACCGAAATACCACATTTTGCTGTCATACCAGGTGATCATGCAAATGAAGGCTGTTTATCAGATAGCTACAGGGTAACAGAGATAAAGCTTATCAATTGCTAGTGAGGATCCTGAATATATGCTATCATGCTACTCGATAGCATTAAAATGCCTGTGAATTCTTCCCCGTACTAACAGAATCACAGAATCACAGAATCACCAGGTTGGAAGAGACCCACGGGATCATGGAGTCCAACCACTCCCATCAATCACTGACCCATGTCCCTCAGCACCTCGTCCACCAGTCCCTTAAACCCTCCAGGGAAGGTGACTCAACCCCCTCCCTGGGCAGCCTCTGCCAGGGACCAATGACCCTTCCCGGGAAATATTCTTTAGTGACATCCAGCCTGACCCTCTCTTGGTGGAGCTTGAGGCCATTGCACAGCTGAGCAACTTAGCTCATCGTCATCCCGTGTGGTGTTTCACACACGACCTACAGACTCATTCCCTCTTTCCACTTCCAGGGACGAGCAATCGAGCTCCTCGTCTTTGCATGTCTCATACAAAACCTACAGACTCATCTCCTCCCTCCCTGCAGGTATCCGTACCCCAAGGCACATCCCTTGTGCTCTCTCCCCGCAGCCATCAGCTGGGGATGGGAGATTCTCCAGAGAATCCATCCGGCAGCACCTAGAATGTCCCACAGCGTAAAGACCTCCCTATTCATAAAACTCTATTACATTAGCAGTGAGTGTCTGCGAATGATCTTCTCCCTCATCAACGTCCAGGCTCTTCCAAGCCTTTACTAGCAGACAGTGTGCATTTCAGTATCTGTATCTGTAACGGTACAGATATATACACTATAATTTATAAATTATCTCCTTCAGTTTCGATAAGAAGACTCCAAAATTAATATCCTGAAGCTGGGAGTAAAAAAAAAAAAAGACTTGAATGAGGTCCTGACTTATCTTGGTTCTTCAGTGTTTAACTCTATAAAACTAAAGTGTGTCTAAGTGCTGCCTCATTTTTCATTCCCATCTGTGGTACTATCTAGTCTAATATCCATTAGACGTTTCAGAAGTTACTTCTTGCAGTTAGCAAAGATCTAGTTATGTGTCAGCAAGAGAGAGCTACAGCTACAATATTTTGTTTTCTCTCCCTTTGTGGATACAGCTTAGAATCATAGAATCATAGAACAACCAGGTTGAAAGGGACCCATCGGATCATCAAGTCCAACCATTCCTATCAAACATTAAACCAAGTCCCTCAAGACTGCATCTACCCGTGACTTAAACACCTCCAGGGAAGGTGAATCAACCACCTCCCTGGGCAGTCTCTGCCAGTGCCCAATGACCCTCTGTGTGAAAAACTTCCTCCTAATGTCCAGCCTAAATCTCCCCTGGTGGAGCTTGAGGTCATTCCCTCTTGTCCTGTCCCCTGGCACTTGGGAGAAGAGCCCAGCTCCCTCCTCTCTACAACCTCCCCTCAGGTAGTTGTAGAGAGTAATGAGGTCTCCTCTCAGCCTCCTCTTCTCCAGGATAAACAACCCCAGCTCTCTCAGCCGCTCATCATAAGGCCTGTTCTCCAGCCCCTTCACCAGCTTCGTGGCTCTTCTCTGGACTCACTCCAGGGCATCAACATCCTTCTTGTGGTGAGGGGCCCACAACTGAACACAGTACTCAAGGAGCGGCCTCACCAAGTTTGAAGTGGCATAAGACCTCTTTGTCTGGCATCTTTGGATAAAGCATTGGTACCTCATAAAAAATGAGTAAAATATGTTGAAAACCATTATTTAATACCAGGTAAGTGAGGGATGCAAAATGCTTAGGAGCCATAGATACCTGCAGCTTTGCAGTTCCCCCTCCTGTTTAAAGAAAGCAAAAGGAGGAAGGGAAAGGGGGAGACTTCCAAAAGGGCAAAATGAGGTTAAGTGAAGGAAAATTATTGTAAATGTTTTTAATCCTTTATATTCATGGAAAATCCATCCACTAACCACTGAACTAAAGCAAACTCCCCTTTCTCTCAACATAGATTCCCTACTTTAAGCCTGCAATAAGAAGCTGGCAACTACTTGCTGGTTTGTTATAAAGTACGAAGTAGAGGCATGACTTTATAGAACTAAGCAATACTTAGGCTTTTACCTCTACCTGATGGATGATAATGGCCTGTAAAGTGCAGTAAGAGCGCTCTAAAAGACCTGTCTTACACAGGTGATGTTGAATCGTGCTCTGGGCTCAAAAATCACGCTCTAAAAATAAGAGCTATTTACAGACTGTTCAGAATTGTGAGCTATGTGATTGACTGAGATACAGCTAATATTTTTTTCATATCTCTTGCCTGCTTCTTATTCATATGCTTTATTTAATAATCTGTTATCATATCTACAGAGATCATACTATTTTGTTTCATCTCCAAGGAGTAAGTAGACCTTTCAGCATTCCTGAAAGGCAGCAGTGGCAAAATGTCTCAGAGATGAATATCCTGAAGAGCTCCATGTGCTACATCCCTTAGTCAGGCTTTTGCCTGAAGATGAATTATGCTGATGTTCCCTCAGCCTCAGTGGTCTCAGCCTTGTCAGGGCAGGTGAGCACTGGAGAGGAAGTTCACAGAATCAGAGAATCATAGAATCATAGAATCATAGAATCAGAGTTCATGGGGAAGGTGCTGGGAAATTCCTGAAGTATGAGTTGATTGCCAGGGAAGCTGTGGAAGGATGCTCCTTCTGGCCTCAGGTTATGCCAGCTCCTTAATTGGCCACTCCTTAATTAGGTTATGTTAAAGTGAATTAATTGCAGTAAGTCTTATTAACTTGAAATGCACTGAGGCGAAACAAGGACAGTGTCAAATGTTGTTTTCAGCAAACTTTCTACTGTGTTTTCATAAAAACCTCTCAGCTGTTGATAGGAATGGTTGGACTCAATGATCTGGTGAGTCTCTTCCAACCTGGTTATTCTATGAATGTCACTGTATTGTATTCCATCATCTTCCAGCAGTCCTGGAAGACTGGGGAGGTACCTCTGGACTGGAGGCTGATGTAGTTCCCATCTACAAGAAGGGTCGCAGGGAGGATCCAGGGAACTACAGGCCAGTCAGTCTGACCTCAGTGCCAGGGAAAGTCATGGAACAGGTGATCTTGAGTGCTATCATGAAGCACTTACAAGAGAACCGGGTGATCAGGCCCAGTCAACATGGGTTTACCAGAGGCAGGTCCTACCAAACCAACCTGATCGCCTTCTATGACAAAGTGACTCGGCTGCTGCATGAGGGAAAGGCTGTGGATGTGGTCTTTCTGGAGTTCAGTAAAGCCTTTGACAAAGTTTCTCACAGCATTCTGCTACGGAAACTGTCAGCCTCTGGCCTGGACAGACACACACTCTCCTGGGTAGAAAACTGGTTGGCTGGAGGGTCCAGAGTGTGGGAGTAAATGGTGTTAAATCCAGCTGGAGGCCAGTTACAAGTGGGGTTCCCCAGGGCTCAGTGCTGGGTTCAGCCCTGCTCAATTTCTTCATCAATGACCTGGATGAAAGCATTGAGTGCTCCCTTAGCAAGTTTGCAGATGACACAAAGCTGTGTGGAAGTGTGGATCTGCTGGAGGGTAGGGAGGCTCTGCAAAGGGACCTAAACAGGCTGGACCACTGGGCAGAGTCCAATGGGCATGAGGTTTAACACGGCCAAATGCCGGGTCCTGCACTTGGGGTACAACAACCCTATGCAGAGCTACAGACTGGGAGAAGTCTGGCTGGAAATCTGCCAGGAGGAGAAGGACCTGGGGGTGTTGGTCGACAGCCGACTGAACATGAGGCAGCAGTGTGCCCAGGTGGCCAAGACTGAATGGCCTCAAGCTCTGCCAGGGTACATTTAGGCTAATCATTAGGAGGAAGTTTTTCACAGAAAGGGTCATTGGGCATTGGAATAGGCTGCCCAGGGAGGTGGTTGAGTCACCTTCCCTGGAGGTGTTTAAGGGACGGGTAAACAAGTTACCAAGGGACATGGTTTAGTGTTTGATAGGAACTGTTGGACTCGATGATCCGGTGGGTCTCTTCCAACCTGGTGATTCTATGATTCGATGATTGTAGCACATCATAATAAAGTGCAAACAAACTAGGTACTTACAGAACACATATCATAGAATATCCTACTCCAATCATTTAGAATCTGAAAAAAAGTAATGCGATACAGACATAAACATTTTCGACAAATCACGTGTCACAAAATTCTCCCATATTTGCTCTTGGCAATACATGCTGAACTTGTATATCCAGTCCTGTGTTGGTTATGTATAAAACCCCATTCTGAATTGTCAGAGGACATTGATATTCCCTGGCACAACTGGGCTTGAATGGCAAGTTAATGCTGCCCTCTGCAGTTACTCTCAATTCAAAATTTCCTTCTATTGCTCTTACAGTGTTGGTAGCAATGCTGTGGCTACTACGACGCTCTAAGGATACAGGAAAAGCATTTTTAAAATGTAATTGGTGGAGACTGGAAAAAAGCCCACAGGCGTGATCCAGAGGGGACAACACAAGTTGCTCCTCTCACCTGAAACAGAAGCAGGAAATTTCTTTTTCAGGCTAAGAGAAAGGCTGATATGCTGAAAACTCCTTTTCCTCTAACCAGAATGACTAAACTAAATTAAAGATTTCACCATTTCTTATGATCCTTTCCTTATTTGCAGTGTACAATACCAAAAAAATACTCTGTAAACTTAATCTAAATGATATATATTCGCTCTCCCAACAAGACTAACAATGAATTCTTCTCTTGGGCTTTATCTTAATGACATGTGCATAACATTAAATCATACCAAAGACTGACTTTCGGATTCCTGTTCAGTTTACGGTTCAAGATTGCAATAGATAACATTGCTGCAAATTTGCCTTCATTCATCTATTATCCTAAGGAGTCAGATTTTTTGGAGACAATTGCAGAGACAAACAAGAAACAGTTATTTGCACAAAGTTTTGAATAAATAAATCGATTCAGGGAATTTATATTCTGAAGACTTGGGGCTTACACTGGAATCTATTCTTATTATCTTATTGGGTTTTTTTTACTCTATTTTGTTGCTAAGTTGCCAGAATGAAGTCCTAGCACAAGCATTGCACATCTCATTCTTGAAAAAAAAGGTCTAGGGGCACTGTTCACCTGACACAACACCGAATGCAGGCACATTCAGGCATATTTAAGAATGTATCTGCTCTCCATAAGGCCCCTTGAAATTAAATGTTCTTCCTAGATAGTAGAGGTAGTTAAAACGGTGGTTAAAAGGACTTGTCATTTTTTTGAGATCTTTAATCAGAGATATTGAAACAAAATTTTCCATCTCTCATACTTGTTTTTCTGATGTTCTTCATTCTAGTATTTCAGGGAGTTAGTTAAAACTGTAATAGCTTGTAGACATTTTCTAACATAGCCACATTCACATCTGTACTGTTATACCAGAAAATGGGTGCTAACAGTGAGTATTTGGTATCCAAATAAGGTGTAAAATTATGTCATATCATAGAATCATAGAATCACAGAACAACCAGGTTGGAAGAGACCCATCAGATCATCGAGTCCAACCATTCCTATGAATCACTAACATATGTCCCTCAGCATCTCATCCACCAGTGCCTTAAACACCTCCAGGGAAGGTGAATCAACCACCTCCCTGGGCAGCCTCTGCCAGTGCCCAATGACTCTTTCTGTGAAAATTTTTTTCCTAATGTCCAGCCTAAACCACCCCTGGCTTGAGGTCATTTCCTCTTGTCCTGTCCCCTGTCGCTTGGGAGAAGAGCCCATCACCCTCCTCTCCACAACCTCCTTTCAGGTAGTTGTAGACAGCAATGAGGCCTCCCTTCAGTTTCCTCTTCTCAGCTGCTCCTCATATGTAGAGCTACATCATGAAGCACATTTAAATTTCCTGATGTATAAAATGTCACTGCTATTATTTTGAAACTTATATATATATTTATTCTGTAAATGGTATAAATTATAGAAAGCTAATTAAAGTGTGTAAACAAAAATCTGTTCTTCATTTAATATTCAGTTACTCCTAAGTTCAAAATGCAGGATAATCGAAAGAATTGTTATTTGCCATAATCTGAGACTACAGATACAGTAATATGGATATATGGATATTACCCAGTTTTTTTGAGTGGCTGTTACTTAGAAAATCAAACGAAAAAAGGGGCCAGATGGAAGCGCGTGCATAAAAATGCTTGAAGTAGTAAAATTATACGGATGCTTTTTAAATATAATGAATGCTGATAGAGCTCTGAATTCAAATAATGATACATGAATTGCTCTAGGCTGGGATGAATCCTCATAGTTGACAAAAAGTAATTTTCAAAAAAATAACTTCCAAACTTAAAGTAAAGCATAAAAGACTTCTAAGATATTGTTCTAGTTTGAGGTAAATTACAGTCAGTGTTGTGACTAATTAACTGTAGCGTTTGTGGGGACATACGGTCATCGAGGGGTGGAAGCGTGATCTCATATATTTGTATATGTTTTATTACTTTCTAATAATTTTTATTAGTATGACTATCATTTCATTAAAGCTGTAGTTTTAGTTTCCAACCCACAAGTCTTTTTAGCTCTCATTTCCCTCTCTCTTTTCCCTGTAGGGTAGGTGGAAAGGGATTTAGAGGCTCAACTGCATGGTTTTAGCTGCTGAATTTGTCCGGATGGGCTAAACTATGACAGACATCTCCTGGCCCTGCTTGGCCTCTTAATTGTCAAGGTATCTTTCTTTGTCAAGAAAGCTCTTCCAGCAACCAGAAATTCCTGTGCAGTGGGTATCATCTGATTAGTTTCATGCCCCTACAAGTCCACTGATTCATACCCTACTTTCCCGCTTTCAAATGAAGCTTTCAGCTTTGGTTTATATCCTGAACCATAAGAAAATTAACTTCTTTCTTCTTGCACAAACTGTCTCTTAATACTAAAAATCTTTTCAAGGTACTGAACTCTACAGAGATGCAATCTCAGACTTCAAGACCGAGGATGCCGGAGCTTTTTGTAAGCAATAATAAATAATTTCTCACTAAGGGCAGAGCTGAAGTTTGGTCTTCTGAGGGGCATCCTAGTCTCTGAGCTAAGGCTTGGTGTTTTGTCAAGCCCTTCAGGACTGAAGAAGCCTTGGTTTGAGGCTGGTCACTGACAAGGGTCTCCGTCATCACCTGCTTTTTGTAGGCATGGGCCACCAAGCTTCAAACTCCCTGGAGAGCTGTTGGACAGGCACAGCATCATCCTTGTGGACATTGCCACAGCAAAACTCAGGGAGGTTCAGAAGGACTGGGTCTTTGCTTTGGCTGAGGTTTGTTGTGTTTGGGATGAACATGATTTGAACCTCAGCATTGGTGAGGCCACTCCTTGAATCCTGTCTTCAGTTCTGGGTCCCTCACCATAAGAAGGATGTTGAGGCTCTGGAGAGAGTCCAGAGAGAGCTGGTGAAGCTGGAGAAGGGGCTGGAGAACAGGCCCTATGAGGAGCAGCTGAGAGAGCTGGGGGTGTTTATCCTGGAGAAGAGGAGGCTGAGAGGAGACCTCACTACTCTCTCCAACTACCTGAAAGGAGGTTGTAGAGAGGAGGGAGCTGGGCTCTTCTCCCAAGTGACAGGGGACAGGACAAGAGGGAATGGCCTCAAGCTCCACCAGGGGAGATTTAGGCTGGACATTAAGAAAAATTTTTTCCCAGAAAGGGTCATTGGGCACTGGCAGAGGCTGCCCAGGGGGGTGGTTGATTCACCTTCCCTGGAGGGGTTTAAGGCACGGGGGGACAAGACGCTGAGAGACATGGTTTAGTGTTTGATAGGAATGGTTGGACTCGATGATCTGATGGGTCCCTTCCAACCTGGTTGTTCTATGATTCTATGTGGAGCAAGGAGTGGATCTGCCACACACACCTAGCTAAGCCTCAGCTATCTCAGGAGCAGAGATACTGATAGTGTCTGGTGCTAGGGAACAGCTGAGACATTCAAGGAATCCTTTCAGAATTGGGGGAGTTAGAAAAATCTTAGGAGCAGCATCCAGTTCTATAATCATACTTTCTCCCCTTTGCTACACTCTACCACATAATGTATTAGTATTAAATTGCTATGTGTGCACAAAATTACTCAAATTTGCAAACATATCATAAGCTTTCATCACCTTTTCATATGGCTGACTTGCTATAGGTACTCTATAAAACTAAAAATGAAGGAATCTATTGGGTTATAATGTAATAGAATGTGCTTTTTGTACTTTGTCCTTCTAACATCCAAGTGTAATTATGATAACGACAAAAATATTACCTTAAGTAAAATATCTTTTTATTTTTTACCATTTGATAATAACCTTCAAATATCATTTTCCTTTCACCAAAGCTCGAGCCAGTCAACGTAGGCATTTGGGATACTTTCTAGACATCAATCTTCACTACTTACAATCTATTATCATTGTGTCATTCTATGGCACTCGGTGATGTGAAAAGTATTTCAGTGCCTTAGATCTGACCTTACGTCACAAATAAGACAGAAAATGTGCACTGAACATCGTGAAAGCATCATTCTTATGTCTGGTCTACTCATATATCTATCTCTAGGAGATACGAGTTTCTTTGTTGTCTGTAAAAATTAACACAACTTTAAGGAAGAAAAAATTGATGCTGGTATAAAAAGTCATAACAAAGGTCTAGAAAGGAACTGCGTGTTTTTTTCAAGCAGTTCAAACTACGCCTTGGCAATGAAATAAAACTTAGTTGCCTTCCTGCAAATCCACCACCCTTCCTTCAGAAACATGTCCCACATCTGTACTCCTGTCAGGTAGAAAGCAGAGGATTATATAAATTATGCCTGATGATTATCTAATTTCTGTTTGTCCTGCAAAATTGCTCTTCCATGAAGTATTTCTGTGCAGAGAGTATGTCTGCTCTCTTGTGTTTCAGTGAGTGCTGCGTATGCATTTTGGAACAGTAATTGGTTGTGAATTTCCATTTGATGAAGGGCTTGCAATAACCACATATATAAAATCCTTTCTTGAAATACAGAACTCATCAGAAATCCTTACAGCAGTAATTTGTTCTGGCATGTGATTACAGAAACAGTGTTTCATTTCTCTGGAATTAAAAGTGGATGTGACCCAGGGCAGTGGATGTAGAGAGGGTTTAGCCAGCACAAGGTGCTGTTGTTCTAAAGCTGTCTGTCCTGTTGGAGAGGGATAATCATAGAATCATAGAACAATCAGGTTGGAAGAGACCCATCAGATCATCAAGTCCAACCATTCCTATCAAACACTGAACCATGTCCCTCAGGACCTTATCTACCCGTCCCTTAAACACCTCCAGGGAAGGTGAATCAACCACCTCCCTGGGCAGCCTATTCCAATGCCCAATGACCCTTTCTGTGAAAAACTTCCTCCTAATCTCTAGCCTAAGCCCATAACTTGGCTCTTAATGCTACAGCACGTAACAAAGTGCACAGAAGACAAACCCATTAAAAGATTTGAATGTAATTCTTGATAAGATATTCTACTTCACACAGTGCAGAGCCAGGCAGAGATAATACATCTATTACAATTTATCATGCCTAAGGGTCTGATGCACTCTGACTCGGAATTATTTTCAAATCTAGGACTTGTCTTTAGAGGAGGCATCAAGTCGGTTAAGGTGTGCCCTTGGTTTTCACTCTGACTTGGGAGCTAAGAACTACAGCTGGATCTAACTGATCCTAAACTCTCTACAACTCCTGTTACTCTCTACAACTACCTGAAAGGAGGTTGTAAAGAGGAGGGAGCTGGGCTCTTCTCCCAAGTGACAGGGGACAGGTCAAGAGGGAATGGCCTCAAGCTCCACCAGGGGAGATTTAGGTTAGAGATTAGGAGGAAGTTTTTCACACAGAGGGTGATTGGGCATTGGAATAGGTTGCCCAGGGAGGTGGTTGACTCACCTTCCCTGGAGGTGTTTAAGGCATGGGTAGACGAGGTCCTGAGGGACATGGTTTAGTGTTTGATAGGAATGGTTGGACTCGATGATCCGATGGGTCTCTTCCAACCTGGTCATTCTATGATTCTACGATTCTAAAATATTATAAAGTTGTATGTGATGTGTGATCTAGCAATTGAGTATTTATTAAAAACACTGGATTTTTTTTTTATTACAGAACTTTCATAAACATGTACTTCTGTCATAGCAGGCAGCACTTAGCAACTTTTTCAATGCCATGTTTTTATCTGTGTTAAATGAGTTGTTCCGGTTGTGCCTAAGGTTAGCTAGCGACAAGTGAACAAGTCTTGAAATGTTAGGTGCCACTATAGAAATTCTCAAGCTTTGAAGTCCATGAACATCAGAAGTAGGATTTAACAGGTTCTCCCTGAAGTTTGAAAATATTGCTGGATTTGTACTTAGTATACCGAAAGCTGCTTGGTTTTCATGACAATTTTACCCACTTGATGGCTTTCTCTTTTTAGCTCCACCTCAAGCCTCAAGGTGCACCAGGGGACGTTCAGACTAGATATCAGAAAGAAATTTTTCACAGAAAGTGTCATTGGGCACTGGAACAGGCTGCCCAGGGAGGTGGTTGAGTCACCTTCCCTGGAGGGGTTTAAAGGATGTGTGGATAAGGTGCTGAGGGACATGGTTTAGTGTTTGATAGGAATTGTTGGACTCAATGATCCAGTGAGTCCTTTCCAACCTGGTGATTCTATGATCATAGAAGATCCTTCCTTGTCCCAACTTTATCAAGGAAGTTGTGTTCATATTGTGTATTATGTACAGAGAAATAGGAGGAGAAGCAGTCAAAGAACTTGCTAGGATTTCACCACGGTAATTTCACAAATGCTTCTTTACAATTCATCTATTGTCCTCGAAATAGATCTAATGTATTCTACAGTTCACACGGCAAGCAGGAGAAAAATCTATTAATCACAACGCAAAGAACTACTGGATCATAGATCAGAAAAGCAGACTCTGAAAGGCATTGGGGGAGAAACCAACCTTCAGAAATACTGAGGGTGATACTAAATTATCACTTTTAATGAAGTGAGAGGCAAAAGACACAATCAAACTCAAGGCTTTCATGTATAAAGAAATGAGATGATGCGCACAAAGAGACAAGGAAAGTGAAACACACACAGGCAAGTGGTTTTGACCCATCATATACAATATATTGAACTTAGTAATAAATATGTAACCAAGGAACTTCTTAAGCAAATGGGAGGTCACAAGTGCATCAGAGAGGGTCTGTGGGAAAGAATCCATCCATGCTCTTGTGCTCTCTCATATGGGATTTGTAGTTAGGCTAAACCTCAAGCCGTGTCAGTGATCTCCAAAATATGATCAAGAAGGATGTTGAGGCTCTGGAGCAAGTCCAGAGAAGAGCAATGAAGCTGGTGAAGGGGCTGGAGAACAGGCCCTATGAGGAGAGGCTGAGAGAGCTGGGGTTGTTTAGCATAGAGAAGAGGAGGTTGAGAGGAGACATCATTACTCTCTACAACTACCTGAACGGAGGTTGTAGAGAGGAGGGAGCTGGGCTCTTCTCCCAAGTGACAGGGGACAGGACAAGAGGGAATGGCCTCAAGCTCTGCCAGGGGAGGTTTAGGCTAGAGATTAGGAGTAAGTTTTTCACACAGAGGGTCATTGGGCATTGGAATAGGCTGCCCAGGGAGGTGGTTGATTCACCTTCCCTGGAGGTGTTTAAGGCACAGGAGGATGAGGTCTTGAGGGACTTGGTTTAGTGTTTGATAGGAGTGGTTGGACTCAATGATCTCTTCCAACCTGGTTGTTCTATGATTCTATGATGATGATGCCTTTATATATACACAGGTACTATCTCTGCAGCTCCTACCTGGCTTTGAGTCCTGGAGCTTCACATCTTCAATTTCCTCTGCAACCACAGCATAATATACATTTTTAAAAGGGCGAGGTAACACTTTTACTGTGTTACAGTTCTACTTTCTGGGCTGAAGAAAATGCCAGCTGCAAGATTTCTAATGAAATGGAGGATTAACAACGCAAGCATAGAAATTAAAAAAAACCTTTCCTCTGTGCCTCAATTTATATACAAAACAGCACAAATAACATTTGCAGTAATTGGCACGTTTCCTCATTGCTCTGGGCTGCAATTACATTAGTTTTAATTATCATTACCTTAAAAATGCCTTAACCGAAGCTTGAACTGATAGCACAAATTTCTGCCCTTCAGTTGGAGACAGATTTTAATATCTCCCTAGAGTCAAGTAGTAAATGCAGGTATCGCAGGTCTTTTTAGATGACCTTTAATACAAACGCTTTTATTTTCATTTTAGTTTAATTTAATTGAAAAATATTACAAACAGCTATGAATTGGTGCTAAAAACACATGAGCATGAAAACATGTTAGCACCAAAGAAATGTTAATGAAGTACGCGGCAAAACACAAAGTTATCTGCAAAAAAATAAACCCACAAGGGTTGGAAGAGGAAATAACTGCTGCATATCCATGAAATTCTGTGGGACTACTGCCATCTTCTGGAACAAAGACACATTGATACTAAATGAGAACTGAAGGGGTGTGGTGTCTGTGATACAAAATAAGCAGAAATTCTTGAGAGCTGACTCATTTGATCATGGTTTCTTCTAGATATCATATGCCAGTTCTTCACTGTTGACGTATTTGACTTCTAAAATTTGGCTTAACTTCATTTCATAAATGCAGCACAATTATACTCCTTTAATTTAAGTTGTGGGGAAGAGAGCTCTAAGCAGTTATGACATTCTACTTATGAATTCCTCAGAGTGACTGCATGAGAATAGTGTGACTTTTAAAAATTTATATCATACTGTTTGGAGTGGGTTGTCATGATTCACGATTAGAGTTTACTGAAGTACTGTTAGATGCTATATAAACATATAATTCAGTAAAAGAGGAGGAGAGCAGGCTGAGGGGAGACTTCATTAAGGAAATGGCCTCAAACTCCGACAGAGGAGTTTCACGCTGGACATTAGGAAAAACCTTTTCATGGAAAGGGTCATTGGGCACAGGCTGCCCAGGGAAGGGGTTGAGCCCAGGGAGGGGTTTAAGGGACGGGTGGATGAGGTGCTGAGGGACATGGTTTAGTGTTTGATAGGAATGTTTGGACATGATGATCTGGTGGTTCTCTTCCAACCTGGTGATTCTATGATTCCATTTTGTTGTAAGTTTACTTCATATATCTGTCTTTTTCTGCTTTAGGAAAGACTCCACTCAGTGCGAGTGTTGATTCTTTTAGGGTTTTTCTAACTTGTCCTTGTTTATCCCATGGATTGTGAACAAAAAAGTTTGTGACAGGATTTCAACACTCAGTATATAAACTACGAATGGTTTCGTCATAGCTGACAAAGAACCGTTTGGTGTTTCATCATCAGAGCCTGATTCATGGTCAGGAGACAAGTAAAAAGACACCATATACCATCAGGCTTCTCAGGGACAGTTTAGACTTTAGGATCATAGTAAATAAACATTTCATAATATGTAAAGGACAACTTCACACTCTCCAAGCACCTGAGAGTATCAGCTTGTTGGCTCAGCAGAAATAACCTCATGTCTTGAAGAAGTCCTTCACACACAAGTAAGTCTGTGGAAGAAAGACAATACAGAGTCTTCAGGTAGTCTGGAGGTGAGCGTATGATAACTGGCAAGTCAAATATAACACTAATAACAATTAAAAACCCAGCAATCAGGGAAAAGATCAGTGCAACATTTACCTGTTACTCAGAACCCACTGATAAAAATCCTAGTGCTTTTCTTTTCTTTTTCTTGCCAACTACAATGACATAAAGCCTGGCAGTTCTGAGCATGGTAGTTTATTATAGAATCATAGAATCGCTAGGTTGGAAGAGACCCACCGGATCATCGAGTCCAACCATTCCTATCAAACACTAAACCATGTCCCTCAGCACCTTGTCCTTCCTTGTTATATAACTGTTACTATAGATATGATATACTATACATTTTATATGTATTGTATATATAATAATCTTCTATAATATGAAACTCATTTTGTGATTTGCAGGGTTACACCATAACTGCTCAGATTTTAAGTGTTTATAAATACAACAATCCACAGAAACAAAATCTATGCTGTAAGCTTTTTCTTTTGGTACAAGACAAGGAGAAATTTCATTTAATATTATATTATGAATCCACATTTACACTACCTGCTCTATTTTTACCTATGTTGAGCTGGAATGGTTTAATATGAGAAACCTCACAAATAAAAGAGGAGGAAAAAAAAAAATGTTTCCTATCAGTTTTTATGCCAAGAACTGATTTTGCTGGTAGTGAGCAGCATTTTGAAGAGTCCAGTTTCCATAAAGAAACTATTTCATGTAACTTTGTTTTATTTAAAAAAATTTGAACATGATACTTTGATATCTCTGAAAATTGTATAAATGGAAATGTTAGTGGTTTCACATGTCTTTGCCACTGATAATTATTTTATATTAGTGAAATATGGTGTTTTACCTCCATGTAATACACATTTCAAGAACAGTGACTACTGTGTGTCATGGATGGTTATTGTATTCGTCTGAGGTTTTTATAGTTACAAATTTCTAGTGTTTGATAAAACCTAATTCAGGGGAGTTGCAATGCTGAATAACTAATTCTCATCATTCTGAGATGTAATAAAAAGTGCTTTCACGAGAATTTTTTTTAAAAAATAAGTATTTTAAAAAAATTTATAATATCTACCACCTTATTTTAGAGATGCGACTACGCTGAATAGCAGTTTTGTAGTTCAATCTGAAGCTTTTGGGGTTAAATGCATCAGGATTTTGATAGGAATGGTTGGACTCAGTGATCTGGTGGGTCTCTTCCAACCTGATGATTCTATGATTTTACAGTCTACTCTGCAAGAACCGCATTGGTGGTAATTAATAACATTATAACACAAATCTGGGAGATTACTTAGTTGGGGATGAGAAGTAGAGGAATAAACACTAAATCATTGCAATCTTTAATTTCAAAGAGCTTGGACTGAGAGTTAAGTGGTTAAATAGCTGCAGTTGTTTTGGACCTGGTCTTATGAATTCCATAGGGCTTTATAGAAAAGTAAACTGCACTGCTGCCTCCCATTCCACCACTCTTCAAAAAAATTCTGTAACTTACTAGCAAGGGAATAGCTAAGCATGTAAATAAGTATCAGATCACTAGATGTCCTCCTTCCACAAAATTTCTTCTCATTCTCAGTCAAAGCAATACTATTCTCTTAGATGGGGCTCTGAGCAACCTGATCTAGTTGAAGACGTCCCTGGCCCTGCAGGGTGGTTGAACTACACGACCAGTAAAGCTCCCTTTCAACCCAAACCATTCTAATAGTCTATGATTCTAAAGCAGTCTCAAGATAGGTTATTATTACCATTTCCCCAAGTGCACTGCATGAATACAGTCATATTCCTAGAGAATATGAATCCCAGCCACTAGATAAATGGATAAATATTCATAGGTAGCTAAGGACAGTAATTTGGAGCATGCTGCAATTCAGCAAACCCAGTTGGCACTGGATCATAGAATCACCAGGTTGGAAGAGACCCACCAGATCATCAAATACAACCATTCCTATCAAACACTAAACCATGTCCCTCAGCACCTCGTCCATCTGTCCCTTAAACACCTCCAGGGAAGGTGAATCAACCACCTCCCTGGGCAGCCTGTTCCAATGCCCAATGACCCTTTCCATGAAAAATTCAGCCTAAACCTCTCCTGGTGGAGCTTGAGGCCATTCCTTCTTGTCCTGTCCCCTGTCACTTGGGAGAAGTGCCCAGCTACCTCCTCTCTACAACCTCCTTTCAGGTAGTTGTAGAGAGCAATGAGGTCTCCTCTCAGCTTTCTCTTCTCCAGGCTAAACACCCCCAGCTCTCTCAGCCGTTCCTCATAAGGCCTGTTCTCATAGGATGAGGAAGAGGTGTATGAGGGAAATCAGTGGGGAGGAAGGGAGGATGAATATTCATTTTATTTTTCATAGAATCATAGAACCAGCAGGTTGGAAAAGACCCATTGGATCATTGAGTCCAACCATTCCCATCAAACACCAACCCATGTCCCTCAGCAGGCACACAACGAGGACCCCCAGTTCACCAAGCAAGAAGCCCCAATCTTAAGGGCTTCTGTCCCACCACTGACCATCACCCACCTCAGAGTGAGACTCCTCCCAGCCCAAGGGCACACAGAGGGATCAGCCCTACTGAGAGGTAAGATTGGGGCAGCCACCATCCCTCCCAATCATCTCTACCTACCTGCCTACCTGGCTGGGGGGCCACCAGGCCCCCCAGCCTTTCTCCCCCCCTGCCACGCTCCCGTGGGATGCAGGGTGTGCCATGGGGACTCACCAGTGAGGTGATGCCAGGGGAGCAGCGATGCCAGGAGATGCATCCCTTGCCCACAGCCCAGCTGGGCACAGCTAGAGGCTGTTGGGCTTTGCCGGGAAGATAAAGGGATCCCTTGGAGAGGGCAAAGCAGCAACACCTGGGGAGGGAGGAGTCTCCAAGAGAGCCCAGGGGCTCTGCAATTAGAATCAGAGAATCACAGAATCACCTGGCTGGAAGAGACCCACCGGACCACGGAGTCCAACCACTCCCGTCAACCACTAACCCATGTCCCTCAGCACCTCATCCACCCGTCCCCCAAACCCCTCCAGGGAAGGCAAGTCAACCATCCCCCTGGGCAACCTCTAACACCGCCCAATGTTTTCTCAGGACCTACAACAATTCGTTAGAATTATATATGTTTCATGAACACTATATTACTCTGAAAAGGTTTTAAATGCTGATGGTACTAAAGAGCACCAAAGTAATACCTGTGGTGTGTACTAGTAGCTGAAAGGTATAACTTGAGAAACTGAAGAGTATCATGGAGGAAAAATATTTTAAAGGGGGTGGGGAGCTTTTTTCTGGAATGACCCTAAAGGGTCATTAGGCAATGGAACAGGCTGCCCAGGGAGGTGGTTGAGTCACCTTCCCTGGAGGTGTTTAAGGGACAGGTGGATGAGGTACTGAGGGTCATGGTTTAGAGATTGGTGGGAATGGTTGGACTCGATGATCTGGTGGGTCTCTTCCAACCTGGTGATTCTATAATTCAATGGTTCTGGAATGCTGTTATTTCTGTTATTGAGGTCTGAGACCTTGCACTGGGGCACCATGTAAACAGTGTGTCCCAAGAGTTTACATCACAGGAAGGGATGTGAGGCAATTCAAGATGAAAGAAAGACAGATACAGTTTAATATAGACTGCAGGAATTTTGAGTGTTGCTCACAGAAAGGCACAGCAGAAAAGACCTTTTTCAGGCAATGAAGATCCATACAGCAATCTTGTCACTCTATGTCACTCTTTTTAGGATTTCAGTGAACTGTTGACAGTGGCGAGTTTCCAATAAAAGACATGAGGGGAGACATAAATCCCCTTTTACAAGGGTTTTCTAGGATCTGATTTTCAGATCATTATTGATCAACACAAAAAAGCATGTTTGGTTGTTTTAAAATAGCCCTCTAGAGGAATGATAGATTTTTATGCAGTCACTGCTACCACAAACTCCAAAATCAAATGCCAAAGTCTGCCTGTAGGTCAAGGTCAGCCCAGGAAGATGACTGGGGAAGAAGCTAACTGTTATGGAGCAGTCAGAGTACTTATTTGCATTATATCATCAAAAAATCAAGCTGAAGGGAGGAATTTAGAAAACAACCTGTAAACTGTAATGGTCATGTACAATGGAAGAGTCTCACCTCTAATCAAACAGACTTTCTATCAATGCTTAATAATTGGTAAAATTGCAATCTTGTCTTCTCTCCATTCACTGGGAGGACTCATTTGGCAGGACTACTTCTATCAAATAACATCTCTTGTACCTGACCTTGTGCGAGCAGAAGACATTTCACAGAACAGACTGCATATGGCGTTTCGTAGATGGTGTAAAGCCTGCTCCATTTTCACTTCAAAAGGCAGCAATTCAGTTTGTAATCGTCACTTGGCACGTTGTTTACCCATAAAGAAGGACCATTTGAGACAACTGGAAAGGGATTAAGGAACTCAATGACACCGAGTTCACGGTTGTCTTGTTAGTGACTTTTTCCAGATATTGGTGTCCTGATGTTACCTCTGACCTTGTTCAGTGAGAACAAGTATTGATGGACAAAGACAAACAGAAATTCTTCCATGTAGCATCTTTCCATAACAATACATATTGCTATAAATTAGTGTTTGATAGGAATGGTTGGACTCAATGATCCGATGGGTCTCTTCCAACCTGGTTGTTCTATGATTCTATGAAATACTTGTGGAGCCACAAGAAACTTAAACTGGGGGAGCAGCACTTGCAGAGAGGCTGTCAGCAAATGACTTGTTGAAAATTTAATTCTTTGGATGCATCATGTGCTTGAGGAGGATAACAGTCTAGAGCAATTCCCTCTCCCTTATGCCATTTCTTCGGGAAGACAGTACTGCAACCTCTAGAACTGCCTTCACTCTCAATGCTCTTGAACCTAAGGTTATGAGGATGGTCTTAAAAGGACAAGGACCTTTGGCAGGAGTAACACGTACAAAAATTGTGGAATAATTGTCAGGTACTGTAAGCTTGCAAGGGTAAGAAGCAGCAAAACTGGCTTATATCTAAAAGCACAAGTAACAGGAAACTTTACTTCAGACAAGCAAAATAGGTAGGTGTTTGACTATTATATCAGAAATCCCAAATAATATTCTACAGACTGTCACACAAAACACAGATGTGGGTCTATATTAATAAACGTGACCAAAAAGAATTTTAAAACCCTCAAAAAATCACTGTTATGTAAGTCATAAACTTCTGTAAGTGACCAAATGGACACTCCTGAAAAGTAAGAAGTCTGAGTAGCAAAACCAGAAGTAGTACAAACTTTGTAGCGTGGAGTAGTTGTTCAGATTTAACCCATGCGAACAATCTGTGGTTTGGAACAGTAGCTGGGACTTCTATCCAGTGGATATTTCTCATGTTTAAAATTGTCATCAACTTTGTTTGCTAATGGAACTTGAAATGATAAGTTTCATGAGATTCCACTTTCCTGCTAGGAATGTCGTTGGTGCCACCAGATACGAATCAGGTAACAATTTTTTTTTACTGTTGTCAACAAAATGAGGTTTTCTCTCATATTTACATTTCTGATTTATAGTCAAAGCCTTTGAAAGTTTCCATAAGTCTGTGAAACCCGGAATATAGCTCCACAACCCGAGGGCAGTGCTGTGAGACCCAGAGAAATCTCATATATGTTGGCAAAAGGAGAAGACCAGAGTGTTTGTTCACTCTGTAACTCTGCTCACTTTGTCCATTATGTGAATGAGATGTGGAAAATAATTTCCTGCATTTTCTCCAAGGCTCTAAGTCCTGCAAAACAGTAGGAATGATGTTGCTCACCTCGTGACTTTCAGTGGGGCTTGTCCAGGGTCATTGTACTGTAAACATGCAGAGCAATTTAATATCAGTAAAAGAACATGTCAATATCTGTTTTCAATAACAGACTTTACCAAACCTTTGCTGTATATTAAATTTGAAGCTCTATCTTCTAGTCTTCAAAATGATAATGACTAATTAGAGGTATGTGAACAGTGTAATTATCTTCTGGCAATAAATTGCAATACATAATCATAGTTACATGGACGACTTCTTCTGTAAATGGTCCTTTTAAAAGCAGTAATAGTTGGTATGTCCTTAAAGCATATCAGTAATTAATCCTCAAAATGATGAATGGAGAGAATGTCCTTTCCCCTCTATCTCTGCTTTTATATATGTGTTTCCGTTAATTATGCCTAATTTTCTGTTGGCACTTTTTTTTTTTTATTCATGAAATTCTGTTTTAACATATCTTTCAAATGACTAATTAATAGGTAGGGTAATTTAAATTGTGTGGTACACAGATTTTATAATCCACTAATCTTGACAAAAAGATCACAGAATCACAGAATCACAGAACAACCAGGTTGGAAGAGACCCATCAGATCTTCTAGTCCAACCATTCCTATCTAACACTAAACCAAGTCCCTCAATACCTCATCCACTTGTGCCTTAAACACCTCCAGGGAAGGTGAATCAACCACCTCCCTGGGCAGCCTATTCCAATGCCCAATGACCCTCTGTGTGAAAAAACTCCTCCTAATCTCTAGCCTAAATCTCCCCTGGCGGAGCTTGAGGCCATTCCCCCTTGTCCTGTCCCCTGTCATTTGGGAGAAGAGGCCAGTTACCTCCTCTCTACAACCTCCTTTCAGGTAGTTGTAGAGAGTAATGAGGTCTCCTCTCAGCCTCCTCTTCTCCAGGCTAAACAACCCCAGCTCTCTCAGCTGCTCCTCATAGGGCCTGTTCTCCAGCCCCTTCGCCAGCCTCGTCGCTCTTCTCTGGATCTGCTCCAGAGCCTCAACATCCTTCTTGTGGTGAGGGGCCCAGAACTGGACACAATATTCAAGGAGCGGCCTCACCAGTGCTGAATACAGAGGGAGAATCACCTCCCTGGACCTGCTGGTCACACCATTTCTGATACAAGCCAGGATGCCCTTGGCCTTCTTGGCCACCTGGGCACACTGCTGGCTCATGTTCAGTCGGCTGAACATGATGATGCCCTATCAATGAAAAAATGCATTAAGAGTAAGGGTTCCCTGCTAACAACTTATTAGGTCAGATCACCCAGTTTGAAATGCCTGTCACTTAAATTTTATCGGATCTCTTCCTTTGGAAGTTGCTAGTCTTTCTTTATATCTTATCTTGATTATTTTTACTCGAACAACTGGATCCCTTGCCAAAAGAGGCGATAGGATAAACAATGAACAGAAGTTGCTGCAGGGTGTAATTTCCCTCTACCCTGTGTCTGCAAATGCATGAACATAGAATCATAGAACAACCAGGTTGGAAGGGACCCATCGGATCTTCTAGTCCAATCATTCCTATCAAACACTAAACCAAGTCCCTCAAGACCTCATCCACCTGTGCCTTAAACACCTCCAGGGAAGGTGACTCAACCACCTCCGTGGACAGGACATGTAGGACAATACACCAAGTTGAATTCTCATTTAGACTTATGCAAATAAAATGCCAGTTATGTATTATCAGGTTTTGATTTATTGTGCTTCTGAAGTTGAGAATATTTTCAGAGGAAGATGCATGATTTCGTTCTATACAGGCAACTGTAGTTTCATATGGAGTGTTATAGAGCTGTGCGTAACTTCCCCTTCAAATTTGTAAATCCTAGTGTTGTGGATTCACATAACTCATTATTGCAAAGGCTTCTTAAAAAACAACAGGCTGCCCAGGGAGGTGGTTGATTCACCTTCCCTGGAGGCATGATAGTATGGGTGGATGAGAGGCTGAGGGACACGAGTTAGTGTTTAGTGATTGATAGGAATGGTTGGACTCAGTGAGTCGGTGGGTCTTTTCCAACCTGGTGATTCTATGATTCTATGACAGTTTTCCTTTGGCACTGACCACTGAATGGACAGAAACTGTTCTCTGTGGCCAACCAGCTATTGATCCAACTCCCTTCAGCCAGTTAGTAGGAATTCCACAGACAAATCTAAGCAACTTTTTCTTTCATTTCAATTATGACTTGGTCTTTCATACTCTAGACAGCCATTTAATGTTCATTGATGGTTACAAGCTGAAGCTTAAATTTAGGCCAATGGTATCTTGGCTTGTATCAGAAGTGGTGTGACCAGCCAATCCAGGGAGGATATTCTCCCTCTGTACTCAGCACTGGTGAGACCGCTCCTTGAATACTGTGTTCATTTCTGGGCCCCTCAGCACAAGAAGGATGTTGAGGCTCTGGAGCGAGTCCAGAGAAGAGCAACAAAGCTGGTGAAGGAGCTGGAGAACAGGTTCTATGAGGAATGGCTGAGAGAGTTGGGGTTGTTTAGCCTGGAGAAGAGGAGGCTGAGAGGAGACCTCATTACTCTCTACAACTACCTGAAAGGAGGTTGTGGAGAGGAGGGAGCTGGGCTCTTCTCCCAAGTGACAGGGGACAGGACAAGAGAGAATGGTCTCAAGCTCCGTCAGGGGAGGAGGTTAGGAAAAAAATTTTTCATGGAAAGGGTCACTGGGCACTGGAACAGGCTGCCCAGGGAGGTGGTTGATTCACCTTCCATGGAGGTGTTTAAGGGACAGGTGGACAAGGTGCTGAGGGACATGGTTTAGTGATTGATGGGAATTGTTGGATTTGATGATCCAGTGGGTCTCTTCCAACCTGGTGATTCTATGATTCTATGATTCTATGAAAATGATTCTCAAATGTAGTTTAACTGAGGCAGCGCTAGACATTGTGACCATGAGTATGGCTGCACCACCAGCTGCCTGAAGTCCATGAATCAAGGTTTGCTTTTCATTCCCCTGTGAGGGTATGTACAGTAGAAATTATCCTTAAAATGCAACTGTGCTGTAGCTGAAGAAATGGATCAATTTGTCTGCATAGGGACTGAGAGGGGGGAAAAAAGTGCCCAAAGTCTTTAGCAAACGGCACTAATGTGTTTCTTACTACTTTACATTCAAAGGCGTTTCCCTACATTATGACTCAGAAATAATTGGCAAAATGGTATCTTATATATGTCTTTAAATAATTTTTAACTGAATTATTAGGAGCAAAATGAATAGAAGGAAGAACTGCCATACACAGCAAAAGGGAAAACCAAGGCCCTCCATTCCTTGGTAAAATGGTAACGAGTAGTCAGTGCTTGGGGCAAGTATTTATTTACATGCAGTTATTAACTCATAAGCTACAGTGTATCTTATCTCCTTTCAAAACAGATGATGTCTTCATTTCCCCTTGAAAACTCCTACAAGTCCCTTTATAAGAACCATAAATACGTGTTAATGAGATACAGACTGATTATGTTGGAAAAGCTGGCATTCTCATCCATTATTCTAAATTATGTTTAATGACGGTTTACCACCCAGTAATTCCATTGGTATGAGATTAAATAAAATAGCAGGCTGTTTCAGCAGGTTAGTCTGAGGAGATGGCTATAAATCTCCTCAATTATTGTATTACCAATCTGGTTTTCACTGCTAAGGATACTGAGACTTGTTCATGCATCATAGATTATTTTGTTTCAGTCAGTCAACGGGAGAAAGGGCAGTTTCTTTATTGCCTGAGCTGCAAAGAACCGAGCTTTAAGAGCATACTGTGCAGGCAGGCCAGTATGGCTCAATCAGACAGAAAAAAAAAGCAGTTTTGTCACTCAAGTGAGGTCCCTCAGGACCTCATCTACCTGCGCCTTAAACACCTCCAGGGAAGGTGAATCAACCACCTCCCTGGGCAGCCTATTCCAATGTCCAATGACCCTTTCTGTGAAAAACTTCCTCCTAATCTCCAGCCTAACTCTCCCCTGGCGGAGCTTGAGGCCATTCCCTCTTGTCCTGTCACCTGTCACTTAGGAGAAGAGCCCAGCTCCCTCCTCTCCACAACCTCCTTTCAGGTAGTTGTAGAGAGTAATGAGGTCTCCTCTCAGCCTCCTCTTCTCCAGGATAAACAACCCCAGTTCTCTCAGACGCTCCTCATAGGGCCTGTTCTCCAGCCCCTTCACCAGCTTTGTGGCTCTTCTCTGGACTTGCTCCAGAGCCTCAACATCCTTCTTGTGCTGAGGGGCCCAGAACTGAACACAGGATTCAAGTATTCTTGTTTCTCAACTAGCCAGATAAGCTTTTATGTGATAGATGGAGGCAGGGACGTGCTGCAGAATCGTGTCCCCATGGTTTCATAACCTAAGCATCTATGTAGTGCTGGACTAACTTCACACTAAGGAAGGTGATAGGGTAGTTGGTGTGGATAGAGCTTGGGAAAAAAATCAGTTTGGTTCTCATCAGTCAAAAAAACACAGAGTGTTGTCAGGAGTTATCTGGACAGGAATCAAAGTTTAAAAAAAAATTTTATATATATATATATTGTATATATATATATGTCATTATATCACTGCATTGACTAACATCATCCATTCTAGAAGGGTACTGCAGAATAATTAGAGAATGCAATACAATCAAGAGCCAGGTCAGGTCTGCTCTATTGAATTAAAACTTGAAGAATTTTGTCACTAGCACAGCCAGACTGCAGCTATGGCTAAGAGAGAAAAAAACCTCCCCCTCTTAACAGGCTAGTAGCTAACTGCTAATTTTAAAAAGACAATAAATATGTCACAGATGTCCCATTTCACGGATGTACAGTACAGTATATTTCCACTTTGGGCATCTTAATAGAATACAGATTTCTAAGTGTTTTCATATCATAGATCCTTTAGACCTTGACAGTAAAAACAAATACTCTGAACTCTGAAGATAAGCCCAAAAGCCAGACAAGTCAGTTAAAGGACAAATTCCACATGCCATATCTATGGAGAAGAGCCGTGCAATTGCTGTGGCAGAAGGAGCAAAGAGTATGAAAATGTTGTAATATGTGCAATAAAGAGTAGGTATTTCATTAAAGTTATCAGCAGAAGTGGCTCAAAGGTGTTTGTATTTTCCTGTCCTACTCAACAATACACACCTATATATCACCAACCTGGTGAGTCTATGATTCTATATTCAAAGTGTTGTCACTACCTCACTCATCAAGAGCTATTTTTGGATCTTCATTAATGAATCTTTATTGTGCTCTTAGTGAACAAAACCCGGGAAAATTTACCCTAACGAAGTTAAGGTCTATGTGAGGTTTACCTGCACTGGGTGTTTCAAAGGAGAACTTACCTGTACTGCCTCCAGCTGGATTTTGGATGGGATTATCTGCCACCAGGTAAAACCACATCGACACGCAGAAGCGGTAACATGACCTGTGTGGAGTTTTTGAACTCTCTGAAAATCAGGCCACGTGCTCACTAAAACACAGCCCATCTATTTCCGGGTAATTATTCTCATTTTTTTATTTTGCACAGCAACCATAGCAATAGGCTCCACAGGTGTTGCCATAATAGAGGTTAACATGCTTGTATTTTGATCTTGTAAATTTGCGTATGTCTTGCCTGTTCTTGTACCAAATTTACTTTCAAACCTGCGTAAGATGTGTAAAGTTTATAGCATTAATCTCCCATGCCTTTCCTCTTCATAAACCCATTTTTATTAGCTATGGTTTCAGATTACTCCCTACGCTTGAGAGCATACATGTTGTTTAGTTTCATATTCATCATAACGTCTTTTTCTGCTTTCACTGTGGTTTTGCCTTCTACTACTTTTTCACATTTTTTAAGTCCATCTAGTTATTATCTACATCCTTAGATGTTTAATATTTCTTTATTTTGTTTGATATCTATACTCTTTTAGTAAATTCAGGTTCTTTTGATGTAGAAATGTTTGAGACTTGCTCGATCCTCAGAATAAATTGTTCCTCTTGATACTTGAATCAAATTATTTATATAATAAAATCTCCCATAGTACATGGTTTCCACAAGGTCTGTTGCTTCTGGTGATCATTAATAGGAGAGAATTAATGCATTTTCTCACAGTTACATATAGATGATGTGTTACTGAATCAGGAAAACAAATCAAAATACAAGGTGTAACCCAAGAAATCTTCTGTTCAGTTTGACTGTCTTATTTCCATCCCTTTAAGTTTTAGTTGCCATATTCAGCAGATATCCTACCCTTTACATCACTAATTGAATTGAGAGGCAAATTAATTTAAGGACTCTGCTCTTGACTGTCAGATGTTTGGATGCTTATGAAGTGGTTTAAAGTACATGTAATTAAAGATTAATTGCTTTGCATCCAATAGTGAGCAAAACACTTAGCAATTACATCTTCTAACATAAATTTGATTATTTTTTGTAGTTCAAGAAGAGTTTTAAAAGCTTGTTTGCAGGATTTCCTCATTTTGAAGGAATGACTAACCACTAACTGAACTGAATATAGTCTTCCTCTTGCATCTTTTTTATCACTAGAAAAAAGAATTGGACCTTAAGAAGTGTTATGTTTTTGCTTGTTTCTAATAAAAACATTATATTGCTACTCACTACCTCTTGCAAAGATCAAAAGAGACTATTAATCAGGGGAGGGGTCAGGAACAGGTACATTTCTTGTGTTTTCCCCTTCTCCAACACCTTTAGGATAGTTAAACTGTTATTCTCTGCCTTCGTCCTCCCCAGTCCTTTCACTGTTACTACCAAGGAAGGGAAGGAAGTGTAAGAGTTGAAAAGAAACCCCATGACAATTCTTCAAAGACTCTTGGTGAGAAAGAGAGCAGTGTGACTGCACCAGCCCCATTTTAAACCTCGAAGGAAAATCCTGGCAGTTTTAGGTATTTTTCAATTGTTTATGGAGTTATTTATTTGGGAATAGAAAGAAAAGATCACTGACCCAACAGGAATTTAAAAAAAAAAGTATCTGTGACTTCTCCTTCACTGGCTTTCAAGCTGAGTATTTATAAAATAATGGGATATGATGGGATTAAACAAAACACAAGGATTTCAACATACTTCCCAAACAGGTCAGCCTCTTTCACATTTAGTAAAAGGAATTTGGGTTTTGATGTTTAAAGAAGTGAAAGCAGAACTGGAGGTTTCTGCAGTTGATTTCTGGGGAGATGAATTAACATATATATGTATATATATAAATTGTCCATAAATCAATTCCTCCAAATCAAGCCTATTTTGCCCTTGAGAGGAACTGGTAAATTATCTCCCTGTCTATCTCAACCCATGAGTTTTCTTATTTCTGGTTTTCCCATCTCCTCCTCCCATCTTGCTGGAGAAGGGGAGCTGAGTGAAGGGCTGGGTGGGAGCTCGGCTGCCAGCTGGGGCTAACCCACCACAGAAATCCAGCAAAACACAAGTTGTTTGTAAGCTCTGGGATTCAAACCAAAGGCAAACAACACGTAAAGGAATTCAAGACATCAGTCTCAGTTCATTTTGCATCACTAACACAGATATTATCTGTCCTTCCTCTACCTGCCTGTGCACTGAACTTCACAGTGAAGTGTGAACACACCAGAAAATTAGGAGACTTCCCATTTTAAATCAGCTTAGTGTAAACGGCTGAGAGAGCTGGGGGTGTTTAGCCTGGAGAAGAGGAGGCTGAGAGGAGACCTCATTGCTCTCTACAACTACCTGAAAGGAGGTTACAGAGAAGAGGGAGCTGGGCTCTTCTCCCAAGTGACAGGGGACAGGACAAGAGGGAATGGCCTCAAGCTCCACCAGGGGAGATTTAGGCTAGACATGAGGAGGAACTTTTTCCCAGAAAGGGTCATTGGGCACTGGCAGAGGCTGCCCAGGGAGGTGGTTGATTCTCCTTCCCTGGAGGGGTTTAAAGGACGGGTGGACAAGGTCCTGAAGTACATGGTTCAGTGTTTGATAGGAATGGTTGGACTTGATGATCCAGTGGGTCTCTTCTAACCTGGTGATTCTATGATACAACAGCCTCTACAAGACATCCTTTTCTTGTCAAATAGAAGATATACCACTCTTAAATCTGTTCAATACTAATTTCTTACATAAGAAACCCTTATTCTCCAAGAACCTAGTAATTCTTCCCTTGGCTCCTTTCTTGTCTTGCCTAAAGGGGTGTGTATACACAACACAAACTGCAGAATCTACTACAAAACACCCCACAAGAGACAGGGTTGTAAACTGTGGTGGAATAGGTTGGAGATTAGAAGGAAGTTCTTCACACAGAGGGTCATTGGGCATTGGAATAGGCTGCCCAGGGAGGTGGTTGATTCACCTTCCCTGGAGGTGTTTAAGGCACATGTGGATGAAGTCTTGTGGGACTTGGTTTAGTGTTTGATAGAAATGGTTGGACTAGAAGATCCGATGGGTCCCTTCCAACCTGGTTGTTGTATGATTCTATGATTCTATGAAATGGTTACAAAAGAAACAAAACGGACACAAATGTGTTGTTAAAATAAAAAAAGCAGTATTTATTATGAGATTATAATACAATACATGCAAACACAAAAGTGTGCTTTAAAATACTTTTACTGATTTTATTTACAGTTTTTTCCTCCGATTTTAAAACTAGAATTTAGGTTTGCATTTGCATACATTGTTAAAAATAAATATTTTTAAAATATGATTCAAGAACAGCTGCATATTATGAGGAAAAGGGAACCTTGGCTTGAAATGAAGCCACTCCAGCAGAAGTCAAGAGCAGAGAATGTGTTAAGGTTGAAAATTTAAACACTCCCTCCTTAAACTGAGAGGGTAAAATCTTACAAAATCAAAAGCAAAAGATCTAAAAACTAAAAAAGCAAGTTGTTTTGTTTTTTTTTTTATAATATCACATCAAAATTACACAAAAGACCCCAGTGATCACTAGGAAATCTGCCACAGGTTAGTTTTTCCAAACCGAGTACGTCCATACTTCGTGGAATAATGTGTCCCCCACCTGCTGCAGGCCGAAAGTAAACCCGGTCAAACCTCATCTTGCATTTGTACCCCACGTTCAGGTTGGTATTCGACTCGGTGTCCCAAGTATAGCGGCAGTGTGGAGGTTTACCCAGGAACTCCCAGATATCCGAAATGTTCTTAGGCAAGTTGCCTAGTTTTTTAACCTGAAGGTAGAAGGGGAGAAAAAATCCACAAGACACCGAATTCACAAATTTTGCCTTCAAAACCAGAACCCAAGTGTCAAAGTATCACTTTTTTCTGCAAAATGTGAGCTGTTACAGATTTTGGAGATGCTTCTAAACTGGTAGTTCTCAGGAGACTCTAAAGCATGACCAATTCCCAGAGTACTTTCTAAATCTAAAACACGTTACAAAATAAATGTTCATCTCTGAAATTTTGGAGCATGGGGGTCAATACCATGTTCTCTGAAACAATGTCATAGAATCATAGGACAACCAGGTTGGAGGAGACCCACCGGATCGAGTCCAACCATTCCTATCAAACACTAAACCATGTCTCTCAGCGCCTTGTCCACCCGTCCCTTAAACACCTCCAGGGAAGGTGAATTAACCACCTCCCTGGGCAGCCTCTGCCAGTGCCCAATCACCCTCTCTGTGAAAATTTTTTTCCTAATGTCCAGCCTGAACCTCCCCTGGTGGAGCTTGAGGCCATTCCCTCTTGTCCTGTCCCCTGTCCCTTGGGAGAAGAGCCCAGCTCCCTCCTCTCCGCAACCTCCTTTCAAGTAGTTGTAGAGAGCAATGAGGTCTCCCCTCTGCCTCCTCTTCTCCAGGATAAACACCCCCAGCTCTCTCAGCCGCTCCTCATAGGGCCTGTTCTCCAGACCCTTCACCAGCTTCGTTGCTCTTCTCTGGACTCGCTCCAGAGCCTCAACATCCTTCTTGTGTTGAGGGGCCCAGAAATGAACACAGGATTCAAGGAGCGGCCTCACCAGTGCTGAGTCCAGAGGGAGAATCACCTCCCTGGACCTGCTTGTCACACTGTTTCTGATGCAAGCCAAGATGCCCTTGGTCTTCTTGGCCACCTGGGCACACTGTTGGCTCATGTTCAGTCACTGTCAACCAACACCCCCAGGTCCCTCTCCTCCAGGTAGCTTTCCAGCCAGACCTCTCCTAGTCTGTAGCTGCACAGGGTTGTTGTGCCCCAAGCGCAGGACCTGCCACTTGGCCGTGTTAAACCTCATCCCATTGGACTCAGCCCAGTGGTCCAGCCTGTTCAGATTCTAAGCAGGTCACTTGTCATAAAAACAACAGAAAAGCCCAAGAAGATGATGTTAGAATACCTCCTTCTCAAAATAATGCGGTTGTGTATTTACCTCACTGTCTCTGAGATTTGTGTCCCCTCCAAATATAACAGTGGTGGACTCAGGCTCCTTCTGCATTCTGTTTAACACTATTTGCAGTTGCTTCACACGCTCTGTAGAGCTATTCTTAGTGCTTTCCAGATGAGAGGTCATTAGGCAAAGTTCGTTGCCAGATACGCTCACCTGTGCATGAAACAAAGAGGCAATCTTACTATCCACATCACCATAAGTTCACAGACGAAATCCAATCACAAACTAAATTATTGAATTGCAGCTTTCATTAATATTAGTTACATTGAAGAAAAGTTGCTTACATTAGAATCATAGAACAACCAGGCTGGAAGAGACCCACCGGATCATCAAGTCCAACCATTCCATTAGTATAAAGTTTTTAGTTTTGTTTTCAGAGCTTACGAGACTTGAAAACGAAGTACAGCCACTAGTTTGCATAGAAGATTTAAGTTTGTCAGTATCAAATGCAACTGAGTTTGTATGTTTGAAGAAGGTTTTCTGCTGTTTGACACTCTCATAGAGTAAAGGCAGAATAGCTTTTCCTAGGTTTTTCTTTGTTTCGAAGGCAGAAACACCACTGTTTAGCACATACTGACTCACTCACATACGCAACTAAAAGGTTCCTCATCATGACAGTTGTTGGAAAAGGTATAATCTCGTGTTTCAGTAACTTCACTCTTGATTTCTTCAACATGATCGCAGTGAAGTAGCCATCTACGTTACCTAAAGAGGAACAGGAGAAACAATATGAAGTAATTTAAATGCTTCCTTCTTCACTTTACAATTTTCATTCCCACAAATGGTAAGAAATTTTGGCAAGGGAGACCAAATAAAACTGAACTTACTTTTTCTGGTTTCTGCCTTTGGGAACTGAGGGTTATTTCTTACCTGTAATGATACTGTAACTGCTTGCTCTCCTCTCTAGAAGACAGAGATATGCTGGGATGACCTCTTGCAAAAACACAACATCTGGACTGTATCTGGAATCAGCAAGACAAGATTTTAAATCAACTCTGAGGCCAAATGATTTGGGGATTTCAGGTGCACATTGTCCTCATCTTCCTTGATATTGTAAGAATCTATTTTTTTTTTGAAAAAAGAAAACTCTCTTTCATATTTAGTAGCACGTGGACATATCATCACTGCATGAAGAGAGGAAACAAAGATTATTATGGACACAGAATTGACATGGTAAAAAATTCTCTGAATTATACCTTGTTCTTACAAACATTTGTGCAGGTTTCATATACCACATATACAAGGAATCCAACTTGAGCAGCTACAAAGCAGCTTTGGAACATGTTTTGCAACATCTAAGTTCTCCAGAAGATTCCAACTCCAGAGTCTCCAGAAGGTTCAAACTGAACGAGGATTCCCTTACAATAGATCCCCTCGGGTAACCTGCCATTCATTTTCTTGAGTCTCATCAACATCAAGCTATTTTATTTCTTGGAGCTGTGCAAACAGTAACAGTTCATGTGGGGCAGCAGTCCTGAAAATGCCGATTTAAACGTGACTTTACAGCTTTTCCTACTTTTCTACACTGCTGAATAGCCCTGCTCTAATCAGGTGAAGGACAAACCAAAGGCTTTATTGACTGAAGGAAAATACTGTCACCCCAGATTAAGAAAATCAAGTGTAAACTCATTTAGTTAAGGGGCTTCTGCTATTTTAAGAGGAACTTAAAATTATCATTTGTTTAAATAATTTAATTTACATTGATAAGTTACTGTATTATGGTGAACCAATTTATGTAATTGTTAGACTGCTCATAAATACATTCATGGGAGGCTTCCACTGGTGGATCTATAAGAGGTCTTCACAGATCCTGCTGCTTTTATCTTCACTTGCCCATTCTCTTTTTGATAGACAAGTAACAGTAATGGCAAGAGAGTCACTTTTCACAATTGACTAAAACGTCTTTTTTGTTATTTCTAACAGTTTGCTCTAGCATGAAGAAGGGCCACTAAAACGATCAGAGGACTAGGAAACATTCCATATGAAATAAAGCTGAGAAAACTGTGTTCGTTCAGCCTTAAGAGGAGAAGGCTTAGGGAGGACCTAAGCCTGGAGAAGAGGAGGCTGAGAGGAGACCTCACTGCTCTCTACAACTACCTGAAAGGAGGTTGTGGAGAGGAGGGAGCTGGACTCTTCTCCCAAGGGACAGGGGACAGGACAAGAGGGAATGGTCTCAAGCTCCACCAGGGGAGATTTAGGCTAGAAATTAGGAGGAAGTTTTTCACAGAATCACAGAACAACCAGGTTGGAAGGGACCCATCGGATCTTCTAGTCCAACCATTCCTATCTAACACTAAACCAAGTCCCTCAAGACCTCATCCACCCGTGCCTTAAACACCTCCAGGGAAGGTGACTCAACCACCTCCCTGGGCAGCCTATTCCAATGCCCAATCACCCTCTGTGTGAAAAAACTCCTCCTAATCTCCAGCCTAAACCTACCCTGGCGGAGCTTGAGGCCATTCCCTCTCATCCTGTCCCCTGTCACTTGGGAGAAGAGGCCAGCTCCCTCCTCTCCACAACCACCTTTCAGGTACTTGTAGAGAGTAATGAGGTCTCCTCTCAGCCTCCTCTTCTCCAGGATAAACAACCCCAGCTCTCTCAGCCGCTCCTCATAGGGTCTGTTCTCCAGCCCCTTCACCAGCCTCGTCGCTCTTCTCTGGACTTGCTCCAGAGCCTCAACATCCTTCTTGTGCTGAGGGGTCCAGAACTGGACACAATATTCAAGGAGCGGCCTCACCAGTGCTGAATACAGAGGGAGAATCACCTCCCTGGACCTGCTGGTCACACTATTTCTGATACAAGCCAGGATGCCATTGGCCTTCGTCATTGGGCATTGGAATAGGCTGCCCAGGGAGGTGGTTGAGTCACCTTCCCTGGAGGTGTTAAGGCAAGGGTGCATGAGGTCTTGAGGAGCTTGGTTTAGTGTTAGATAGGAATGGTTGGACTAGAAGATCCGATGGGTCCCTTCCAACCTGGTTGTTCTATGATTCTGTGACCTCACTACCCGGTACCACTTCATAAAGGATGTCTCCCAAGAGGATGGAGACTCTCTTTTTACAAGGAACCACATGAAAAAGACAAGGGGTAATGACTGTAAGTTGTTCCTGGGGGAGGTTCCAAGTGGATTCCAGAAGACCATTCTTCACCATGAGAACAGCTAAACATCTCCCTAGTGAAGTAGTAGATCCCTCTATACTGGACACCTTTAAAGTTCAGTTTGACAGGGCGCTTAGCCATCTCGTTAAAACTACATATCACCTAAAAGGGCTGGACCTCACGATCCTTCAGGTCCCTTCAAATCCGGCTTTCTATAATTCTATGAAGTTATTCATACTACTGGGTAAGGCAAACAAATTTCATGCAGTTTTCTGTTTCTCTCATACAGGATGGAATTATGAAGTATGCCCTTGATGTACAACTGCAACTTTAACAATATTGTTCATTACAAAAAAAGCTCGTTAAAGCAGCTGCCACAAAATAATTAAGCTTTGGGATGTCACATAGTTTCACAACTCTTCCAAACAGTTGATCAACTTCTATTCAGCTATTTAGGGTTTGTAAAACGATTGTATTGTTACATCTAATGTCAAGATAACTTGGACGTGAAGATTTGTTACCTAAAAGAAGCAGCTTGCTTTCTCCCTTAAAGTTGAGTACATGACAATACAAGGACAAAGCTGTACTTACAATGCCAGGTAAGTACAGATTCCTCTAGCTCGTTCCTTTAGGTTTCCTGGATCCAGCCCATCAATGTTCCAGGTTATGAGCGAGAAGTTGCTCTCATCTTCTTGTTGCCTTGAGTCTGCACTGTTGACACTGGCATCACTAGTTGTTGCATCTGCTGTAAGGTCGATACTGAAGAGAGAGTTTACTTGTTTGTCAACATGCATAAACACTCCTCCTCCTGCAATTACCTCCCCCATCTTCAGGAAAAAAATTTTTGACAGAAAGGGTCATTGGGCACTGGCAGGGGTTGCCCAGGGAGGGGGTTGAGCGACCTTCCCTGAAGAGGTTTAAGAGACACGTATACGAGCTGCTCAGGGACATGGTTTCATAGAATCATAGAACAACCAGGCTGGAAGAGACCCACTAGATCATCGAGTCCAACCATTCCTATCAAACACTAAATCATGTCCCTGAGCACCTTGTCCACCCGTCCCTTAAACACCTCCAGGGAAGGGGAATCAACCACCTCTCTGGGCAGCCTCTGCCAGTGCCCAATGACCCTTTCTGTGCCTAAATCTCCCTGGGTGGAGCTTGAAGCCATTCCCTCTTGTCTTGTCCCCTATCACTTGGGAGAAGAGGACATTACCCTCCTTTCTACAACCTCCCCTCAGGGAGTTGTAGAGAGCAATGAGGTCTCCCCTCAGCCTCCTCTTCTCCAGGATAAACACCCCCAGCTCTCTCAGCCGTTCCTCAGAAGGCCTGTTCTCCAGCCCCTTCACCAGCTTCATTGCTCTTCTCTGGACTCACTCCAGAGCCTCAACATCCTTCTCGTGGTGAGGGGCCCACAACTGAACACAGGATTCGAGGAGCGGTCTCACCAGTGCCGAGTCCAGAGGGAGAATAACCTCCTTGGACCTGCTTGTCACACCGTTTCTGATCCAAGCCAAGATGGCACTGGCCTTCTTGGCCACTGCTCCTCATGTTTAGTCGCTGACAACCAACACCCCCCACCCAGGTCCTTCTCCTCCAGGCAGCTTTCTAGACAGACCTCTCCTAGTCCTAGTTTAGGGGCAGATAGTGATGGACTCGATAATCCAGCGGGTCTTTTCCAGCCTGGTGCTTCTGTGATTCTGTGACCCGCCCCGGGGGTCACCTACCAGCTCTCGGGCTCCACGCAGGTCGGCGACACCCGGACGGCCGCATCCTCCCCCTTCGACTGCTCCTCCAGCTCCGCCGGCGGCGCCTCGAAATAGGCGTTGAGAGCGGCCTGCAAGGCAGAGGGAGAGTCAGATTCAGGGGCAAGGGGAGAGGGCAGGGGGAGAGGGAGGGTTCCCCGCCGCCCGCACCTCCAGGCTCCAGCCGCTCCCGGCCAGCAAGCTGCGAGCTGCCTCCTCGGCGCTGCAGGTGATGGAGGCGAACTCGGAGCACAGCAGCCTCCTGCGCTTCTCCAGGGGCGGCGCCTCATCATCCTGCTCCTGCTGTTGCTCCTGCTGTTGCTCCTGCTGCTCCTGCTCCTGCTCCGCACGCTGCCCCAACGGTAACGATGCCGACGCCACCGCCTCCGCCTCCGCCCCCTCCATGGCGAACCCGCGCCTGCTGGGACCAGCCCCCAACGGCCGCGCCCCGGGCTCCTCCCTCACTGCCCCTGCTCCAAGGCTCCTCCTCCTCCAAGGCTCTCCCTCCTGCAAGGCTCCTCCTTCTCTGTGGTTCCTCCTGCAAGGCTCCTCCTCCTGCATAGCTCCCCCTCCTCCATGGTTCCTCCCTCTCCAATGCCTCCTCCTCCATGGTTCCCCCTCCTCCATGGCTCCCCCATCTCCCAAGGCTCCTCCTCCATGGTTCCCCCTCCTCCATGGTTCCCCCTCCTCCATGGCTCCCCCCTCTCCCAAGGCTCCTCCTCCATGGTTCCCCCTCCTCCATGGCTCCACCCTCTCCCAAGGCTCCTCCTCCATGGCTCCCTCCTCCTCCATAGTTCCCCCTCCTCCATGGCTCCCCCTCTCCAGTGGCTTCCCCCTCTCCAGTGGCTCCCCATCTCCAATGGCTTCTCCCCTCTCCAATGGCTCCTCCTCCATGGCTCCTCCTCTTCCAATGGTTCCCCCTCCTCCAATGGTTCCCCCTGCTCCCAAGGCTCCTCCTCCATGGTTCCCCCTCCTCCATGGCTCCCCCCTCCCCAAGGCTCCTCCTCCATGATTCCCCTTCCTCCATACTCCCTCCCTCTCCAATGGGTCCTCCTCCATGGCTCCCCCTCCTCTATGGCTCCCCCCTCTCCAGTGGTTCCCCCTCCTCCATGGCTCTCCCCTCTCCAGTGGCTCCTCCTCCATGGTTCCCATCCTCTATAGTGCCCCCTCCTCCATGGCTCCCACTTCTGCCATGGAGGCTCCTCCTCCATGGCTACCCCTCCATGGCTCCCCCTTCTCCCAAGGCTCCTCCTCCATGGCTCCCTCTCCTCTATGGCTCCTCCTCCTCCATGGCTCCCCCCTCTCCAGTGGCTCCTCCTCCTCCATGGCTCCCCCCTCTCCAGTGGCTCCCCCATCTCCAGTGGCTCCCCCCTCTCCAATGGCTCCTCCTCCATGGTTCCCCATCCTCCAATGGTTCCCCATCCTCCATAGTTCCCCCTCCTCCATTGCTCCCACTTCTGCCATGGAGGCTCCTCCCCCATGGCTCCCCCTCTTCCATGGCTCCCCCCTCTCCCAAGGCTCCTCCTCCATGGTTCCCCCTCCTCCAAGTCTCCTCTTCTGCCGTTTTTCGTCCTCTTCCTCCGCTTTTCGTCCTCCTCCGCGGCTCCTGCTGTGCGGGAGGCTGCTGGGCCGTTGTGTTGCTGCGGGGCGGGCAGCATGGGTGCCTCCGTGGAGAGCCTGCAGGCGGCCATCAAGTACATGGTGGAGTCGCAGGGCTTCGACCGGGTGCTCCGCAAGGTACGGGCC